>JANRMT010062796.1:40029980-40052342 GCA_026402145.1 Polypterus bichir lapradei
ATCGTTTAAAAGTTTATGGTGTATGCATACGATAATACTTTTAAAACACGGTCAATACAAAAAATATACTACTAAATAAAGAGGAGACCAAGCGACAGTGTAACCTCCACTGTGAGGTGACCAGACAATAAAAATCTTTTTATATAAAAAGATATACAGTAGTTGATCAGTTATTTACATAAAAGGCATTAACAGCACAGTTATTTCAGTAAAAGGGAGAAAAAAATAAAACACAATTAAGCCATAAAACGTATGGTCAGAATTACAGTATTTTGGGTATGATGGATATCAGTCACCAGATTAATGAAGTCCTGATTCATGTCATCTATACATGGAAGACCGGTGTGAAGGGATCTTCCTCCACTCAATGATGGCATTTTATTTTAAATTTGCCCTTAGCTTCATAGACTATTTGCCAATTTCGTAATTTGTACGTATTACTAAACCAATTCCACGGTGAATTACACGGTTGCTGCCTCAAGATACAGGAATTCAAAAGACAAAGCTCATTAAACCTCCTTTGTGATTTTACAGGCCCAGTAGTGATGCTCTGATCAAATCAGACGATTTTCTGCAGAAAAGACAACTTCAGGAATCAGCAAATTGGCCAACAACAAAAAATGATTTTTATCAGGATGTGCTTTTCTAAGCTTAACAGCAACTTAGTTGTAGTGCTCCTTTACGCAAAATACCATTTTTGGAATTATACCGGTCTGTCTGTCTGCGTGTGTGTGTGTGTGTGTCTGTATAAACACAATAACTTGAGTACGATAATTTTGGTTCACTTAGGTCAACCAAATTTTGCATACAAGTATTAGGTACAAAATGTAGATTTCTATCAACTTTTGGGCTATTTCTGCTAACCAGAGTGGTACTTTTTTAATCATGCAGCTGCAGAGTCCAATTTATTCAACTTTACTTTTATAATAATTGTTCAATATATTATTAATTTGATTTGATGCTGGTGGTTCTTTAATGTACACAATATAAAAATAATAATATAAAAAAATCAAAAAAATATATATAAAAGGGCGGCACGGTGGCACAGTGGGTAGTGCTGCTGCCTCGCAGTTAGGAGACCTGGGTTCACTTCCCAGGTCCTCCCTGCGTGGAGTTTGCATGTTCTCCGTGCATCTGTGTGGGTTTCCTCTCACAGTTCAAAGACATGCAGGTTAGGTGCATTGGCGATCCTAAATTGTCCCTAGTGCGTGCTTGGTGTGTGGGTGTGTGTCTTGTGCCCTGTGTTGGCTGGGATTGGCTCCAGCAGACCCCCCCCGTGACCCTGTAGTTAGGATATAGCGGGTTGGATGATGGATGGATATAGATATATATATATATTACAGTATATTTAAAAATCATCACCTTGTGGTTTACTCCTCAAATATTCGTTCCCATGTTGGAGTATACAAGAAAGTCTAGGGGAGATGAATTCGGATTTATTTTGTCTTTTAATTAAAACACTGCTTGTTGTGGTTTGGATGGTGAGAGAGCTTGTGTTTACTACAGCAGCTCATATTTTCAACTAGAAAAAGAACAGATAAAGAAGAATGTGAAATTGCAGCTTAGTAAACAATAAGCTTGTTAGCTTAGCAAAATATGTCTATTTTACTTGTAAACATATTTAACATGTTAGACTTGTATCATCTTGATAAACATTTTATAGATCTGGAGCTTTTTGAAAAGCTTGTCATGTTTATTATTTGTGAGTATTATACAGTGTAAGCGCTGGTAATAAACAAAAACTACATAATTAAAAAGTGGTAATCCATATTTATACTTAAAGTCTGTCTCTCAGGGGTCTCCAACTCCAGTCCTGGAGCATTACTATGGTTGCAAGTTTTTATTCTAACCATTTTCATAATTAGAAACCAGTTTTTGCTGCTAATTAACTTTTGCCTTAATTTTAAAAATTGACTTGCTAATTACGCCGAAGACCCCTTAATCATCTTTTCCTTAATTAGCAGCCAAATAATAATGACGACATATAAAATAAGCCAACACATGACCAGCTACCTGTGTCCACCGTACAATATCTAAAAATAAAGAAATGTGAAGGTCCTAATAATTTACATCTACTCAGGACCAGAAAACATTTTGACAGTATTCTTACAAAAAAAATAAAATCAGCAGTTTTGGAAATATCTGCTGTGGCAAAATGAGAGCAGAAACTAGCCATTGAATTCAATTTGTTTGACTCTTTGAGGGCTGAATTTGTCTTTTGGGAGCCAGCAGGAAAGTGCAGCAGAGCAGCTGCCGGCTGCCAGAGAGGTCTTCATGCAGGAGCCGGCCACTGGAGCAAAAGGCGGATCTGGCAAGACAGCAAAGCAAAATACTCGGATTATTGCCGAATCATACTCTGTCTTGCCAGACTCAGATTTTGATGCAAGTGATCTGGAGATTGAAAACAAAAGTGATGTACCAACACCAGCAGATTGGTCCCCAACTGATTGGAGTGCTGAATGCATCCATGTAGAAGCCGGCAGCTGAGTAAAGACACTCCTGTATGAGGTTACAAGTCGACACTCGCCTCGAAAGAGTTAATTAAATTAACAAGAAGAATCGGCTTCTAATGAAGAAACTGGTTGGAGTGAAATCGGTTGGAGTTTTGGGCTCCAAATCAGCTATTCATTTGTTGGCTCACTTCATATCTCATTTGTGTTTGGGAGACATTTAAGGAGGGGGAAAAAAAAAATGAAGCGCAGGCCCAAATCTTAAAAACAAGTCAATTAAAATTAATGGGTCGCTAATTCAGAAACAGAGCAGAATGAAAACCGGCAGCCACTGCAGTGCTCCAGGACCGGAAATGGAGACCCCCTGGTCTAGTGGGCACACAGGAGGGAGAAGGAAATAAATAAATAAATAAATAAATAAATAAATAAATATTTAGTAGATGCACATTTCAACAGCAAAAAAGCTGTAGTGCAATTAATGATTAGAAGTTATTAAAACCAGTAAGTGCATGTATATTTACATTTAAGCAGTGTTTAACTGCCAACAATCAATTAATGTGTGAGAATATATATATATATTTTTTTTTGATAGACAAAAGGTGAAAACTACTTTTTTGAAATTAAGCTGTTTTGGATAAGTACGTTACAGAAGGAATTAAACAGTATGAAGTATGAGAATCATTTTATTTTCTTTAATTGCATATGCACTACAGATAAATAGTATGTACATATTTTATTAGTTAAAGTATGTATTTTAAGGGAGTTTTATTTATGTATGTTTAAGGTCACTGGATAATAAGCCTCCAAAATTTCATTTTGTTTATAAAAATGAGCAGGTAAAAACTGTGGTGTATAGTATTTTATTGGTATTGTTATAATTAAACACCACCATTAAAAAGATAAATAAATCATTGCTCATTCCAGTAACACAATATCTATGGATTGGTCCTAAAAACCTAATTAGAGCACCCCGGCTGGAAGTTTTTTGACCACCTCGTGTCTACCACAGGCTAAAAGCTATGCTGCTCTGGCTTTGATCAGAATTGTAAAGAAAAAAAATTAAATAAAGTAAACAGTAAAAGTTAAGACAAGCCATCAAGTTGTTGAAAAGTGAGTTTATTTCAGCTACTTGGAGGTAGAACTGTACAGGATGTCATCAGCACACTGTCAGACAAGATGTCATTGTGTGATCACAGTATCACACTCACATGCATGCACACACACACCCACACATCCGCACACAGAGAAATTGCACAACAGACCCCAAACTTGGTTACAAGTGTTAGAACTCTCCAATAGTTGCCCATTCTCAGAAAGAAAATGGCACTCAAATACATAAATTGGCATAGGCGTCTAGGAAGAAAATACATATAAAAGTAAAATATTCTTTAATATTGTAAGAAACTAATCATAGAATTAAGATTTCACTACTTGATCTCAAGTAGAGTATATGTGTAATGCTGCTTTGCTTTGCAATCTTAAAATATTTTAACACATTTAAATCAATTAGCTACCCTTTTATTGGAAAAAAATCATAAAAATGTGGGAATAGCAGGCCCTCATTCCTAAACAGCCTTTAAATAAACACTGTAGTAACTAATTTTGAAGTGACACTAAACTGGAGTATATAATTCACTTGGCTAGTACAAGGGTCTTAAAAAAATTAAATTAACTAAAGCAACAATCAGTGTTTTCATCTGTGAGAAGTTGGCACTCTGGATAGTTAAACACCCCGGTCTGTCATTTTGGATGAGCTGATTTGAGGTAATAAGTACTGGAGAAGAAATCTCGTTACTGAGGCTACAGACATGGTAGTACTGCGCTTCCTCTGTCCCAAACACTACTGTATTTACAAAACTACATCTCATACACACAAGGGCTCTCGCACAATGACTCAGGCTACAGAGAGACGAAAAGAGCAGATCCATCTCATTGCTAATTTTCCATTGAACAAAATGAGTTCCTCTACTTTTTTTTTTTTAAAACAATTGTCAATTAACGACAGACAATGCGAGTACAGTAGTTAACAATTAAATGCACCCCTGCTTTTTAAAGAGGGCTGAAAATTGAAAGCCAAGATGGAACAGCAGGTCATTTATGCACAAGATACATATCTTCTCTTCATATGTGGCAGTCTGAAAAGGTAAACACTTAAAAGGAACAATTTGAGTGCTCTCCCTCTCCCTCTCTCTTTCGTTCTCTCTTTCTTTTTTTCTATTGGTCTAAAGCTGAAAACAAGGAAAAGAAACAAACAAAAAAAAAAAAAAATCAAAAATACACATTCTGCCCCAAACCCCAAATATAAAATGCACTCCAAGCCAACTGGAGGTAAGGGGCAGCTAGTTGGAGTTGTCAGAGTGATCACTCCCTGGTGATGTCAGAGAAGTGGGCGTAGCCGCATCCTGCCAGCCTCCATTGGCCTGCAAAGAAAGTCGAGACAAACACGTCATTAAATCTATCCAGTAATATCCAAAACGTTAAATTTATGCAGTTAAACTTGTTAACATTCAATTACATTAAGAAACTTAACTTTGTTATTCTTACCAATACAAGAAAAAAAAAAAAAAAAGATGCTAAATGTGTGTAAAGAAAAATCCCCCCTTAACATAAATGTACCTTCCCCACCCATTAAAGGCAGTAAAGTAACTTGTAACAGTAGGCATAAGACAGGAGTGAGGGCTGAACTGAATACCAGTTATAGACTACACTTGTGTACACACACATACACACAAACTCCAAAACTCCGTTATTCAGGGGTTATTCCGAATTGCTTATTCAGCTGATGTGCACTTGTCTGCCATGTGGGAAAAGATTAGAGTGTCTATAGGAAGCCTAGGGAAACACAGGGAAATATACAGATTTCTCAGTAACCTCATCAGTCAAAGCAGTAGTGAGAGGCCTGAATGAAGTAAGGTCAGGTTGGTGAGCATACACTGGTACAGCGCGTTGCCACTCCCACCACATGACGAAATGCCTCAGAAACACATTTGGCAACTCTCCAGGTACACATGCAGTCCAGTCCCACCCTCCAGAAATGACCATCTATCTGGTGTTACACAGGCATCTCCTTGGCCTGGTCCAGCCGCTCAGGTCCTCAGCAATGAGGTGCCTGCGAGTCAGATCACCCTCAGGAGAATGGTGCCATAACGGACGCTGCCCCACAGTGCAGTTAACGTGCCTCATTCAGGACTCAAAGTCAAACTAGTGGTACGGAACAGACACAGTACCGAAAGAGTCCAGTCTTCATCTCAGGTTACTGGATGGAATCTATTTGATGCAACCATATAGAAAAACAGGAAGCACTAGGACTCTAAGACTTGGACCTTCATCCTCTTGCAAAAATATTGAGAACACCACACAACCCCTTCCAGTGGCCTCATGACATTTGCTCTTCCAGTCCACCTACTTTCTTCATGGGAAGAGCCACCAGAGATATGAATGTCATTGCTGAGTCAGTTAGCTAGAAAAAGGCTCTCACAAATAAAAACAAAGCACATTACAAAGTTGACCATGTCCGATACTGCAGTTCTTACTTCTAATCCAACACGATGGCCTTCAGTACTTTTACATTTTAAATATATATTTGAGCACTTAATATGATCATCTGAAGAAGTCTGACGTTTCCTTTTTAAGATGAGGGGCAAGGATTACAGGATGACTTCCTACTACATTAAACATTTTGTTCATATATTAAATAAATCGTGTTAGAATAGATCACAAATTACTTTATAAAATATTTAACAGAACTTCTGATAAAGGGTTCAATGAATAATATAAGACATCCTGTAATTTTGTTTATAGTTTTCTTCTAACGGGGTACAATATATGACTTGGTTACACAACTGCTTCTAAAGAATTTCTCACAATACTAGAGTTTGCTAATTATTCTTCCTACAGTTTCTACAGTAATGCTGAACAAGATTATCTCATCGTTACTCTGATTAGGTAAGATATAACAACGACACCAGAAATGATTATTTTAAGATAAATACAAAAACATCAAATTACAAAATTTGCAAAAATTAATCTGAAATTCACATATAAAAGGATGTATGCCAACTACTTCGGCACTTCAAAAAAAAACACAAGTGCCTTTCCACTGCCAAGCACGCAGTTCTCCAAATCATAATTGGAAATTGCATAAACATACTTGATTATAAAGAAGCGAATCCACAATGTCTCTTACAAGTTAAAGTGAATTACTTTTAAACATAATACCACATACAGACATACTGTTTAATTAGTTTTTTGATTAAACAAGATTTATGTATTTAGAAGCATTGTACACTATCTATATGTATATCTTAAGTATCCTGAAGGATGCTAGGACAATGGAAACCTGAGATGAAACATTTACTTGGTAAATTACTTTTTTTTTTTTTCTTTTTTTTTTAATAGTATATAATTAAAAGAAATTGACACTCTCTTATTCTGATGTTAGAAGTCTCAAACATCATTTCTCACATATTCTTCTTACCCTGACCTCTCGGGGGCTGTAAAGTCGACTTGCGCCCAGTCTGTCTGCGTAGCCACCAGGAGCAACAGCCTGACCAAGAGACTCTGCCTGTAGAAAATAATAAAAACACCACAGGGGAATGAGCATTTACCCAAAAAAAAAAAAAATACATTACAATAAAATAATCCTCTGATTTTAGATTTGTCAAAAACTGTACACTAAAATAAGAAAAAGATTAGCATGGAAGGCTCTTATATAATCTGAGTGCTTCAAATGACAGAGTTTGTGAAACCGGCCATCACCCTGTGACATACACACATCACTCTTTAAGCAAGTGATCAACAAAAGACAAAAAGAAACCGGGAACTGTAACCACTCATTTTTCTGAAAAAACATTTTGCCAAAAAATTGTTCTGTCAGGCTGTAAGAATGTTTTCAATATTATATCAGCAAACACTTTGTAAAATTACTGTTATTACACTAGATTAGTATATACTGTACTATACATTAATGATACATAGTCAAGAGGAAGGGGGAACACCAATCAAAAGGAAACACACACATCAACCAAAAAATAAAGAAAAAACAAAAACTCATAAATACCACCTGGATATAGTGTGAACAACTGCATTTTATACAAAAGGATTTAAATCAGTCATGGATAATGCACCAAAATAATGCCAGACAAGTAAAACAAGTAACTCTAACAACAAATTAGTCACAATAGTATTGCCCTTATTGGAAAAGGGACTGAAATAAAAAAAATGAGTAAATATTACAAGAAACAGATTTCTAGAACATAATGAAAGGTAAGTTTACAATTAAAGAACAACATGCTAGAAATGTGCCTAACCAAGCTGGAGGAACACAGATGGCCTTGGCTTGTTTTTCTACTGCCAGTTCAGTCTTTTGGGGTGAAGTATTCCTTTATGTTACTACCTCCATGCTGTTTGTATAGAAAAATGTATTCTTAAAATTGGTAATCTCTACATATTAGAAAAGTATTATAAGCACATGAGAAAAGTAGACACTATATTTTACTAAGCATTAAGATGTAAGAATCAGGATTAAAAAGACTTATGCCTACATATTTTTATTATTCTGCATGAGCTAGAAACCACCACTACTACTTCATTAAACCAAAGTTTAGAGATGCCGGAGAAAGATGGGCCCCTCACTTAGAAAGGGAATGTTAACTCTTTGGCTGTAAATAACAGTAGCAAGCACTGAACTAGTAGGGAATGAGGCCTTGTCAAACAGAAATGATGGACAGAGAGGTGTTTTTACACCCTCTCAGTTAAGAAATACTGGTAATATTAGAGGCAAGATTAGAGCAGAGTAATGATAGGAGTCAAACGAGGAAGAATAATGGCTTGTATGATAAGAATTGTAATAAATGTAAGAGATGCCTATGGCTTAGGGCCCAAGTCAACTGAATTGAGTCTGTACAGTATGTGCACTGTACAATAATGCCTGATTCTGCTGCCTGTCACAAGTCTCCGAGTGCCTTCATTGGGGCTAAGGTTGCCCGTGTCAGCCTGCTTCCATATTTGTAGTGAAGGCTGAGAAAAAAATGTTACTGGAATGTTTTCATGGAGAAGTGGAGATAAACGTTTTCTCATAGAATGGGAGTCTATGGTCAAGGATAGACAACAGCAAACAATACCAAAAACATGCATGAAATAAATCTCAAGTTACAGTTATCCTAAAGTTCTCACATAATCCACATATCGGGTCATCCAGTTATATCCTCACAATGGGAATAAAAAAAAAAAAAACGCATACATGGTAGTACTGCTGCTTCACAGTAAAGAGAATATGGATTCGCGTCCCAGGTCCTCCCTGTGTGGAGTTCACAAAAAGTGCTTTAAGTAGTGAGAAAAGTGCTATATAAATGTAAAGATTTATTGATTATTATTTTTGATAAAAAGTTAAATAAAAAATACCTCTGTAAAAATCGAGAGTAGTGCACGAAGAGGAAACATTTTCAAATGGGATTGAGAAATGACTAACATTCATAAGAAAACAAATGATCTCTTAATCACTTAGGGCTGGCATTTTAGATAACTTTTTCAGCTCCTCATTCTGCTAAAAACCCAGCATCTCAAACAAACAAACAGTAAATGCCCTTAATTTAATCTGATCCACTTAGAGTGCTACCCATTCAGCTGAATCTATCAGTCCCTCTTTGAAAACTATCAAGTACCCAAAATCCTTTAATGCTGGACCACACTATCATAGGGAGGAAAAACGTTTTTTTCCTCTCTCTAGCTTGCTCCAGTCTGCCCTTCTTCCTATTACTTTCTTTAGACATGCTATATAAGGTTAAAAGAAATGATTTTATTTTATCACAGTGGATGAGAAAATTCTGTCAAAAGGGTAAAAATATCCAGGGCTCTAATAATTAAATCTATACAGATGACCTATCTTGGTCAAAAAACAAAATCACAAGAAAGCACAAGTTTTTAAAGTCAATTCTGACAACAATACCTTTAGTCTAATTAACACAAACTGGCTCACATTTTAGTTAATTTATTTCAGAGGTCAGAGACAGTTTTCCACCCCTAAACCATGGAGAATTAGTAGTTTGTAGCAAAACAAAAACCAAAAAAAAAAAGACATACTTGAAAATAAAAACTTACTTGTGATGCTGAGTATGAGTCCCCATTTAATCCTTGCATCCCCATGAACATATCACTAGAACCCGAAACGTTGAAAGAGCCACCTGAACCTGCAAAATAGAAAACAGAAAAGCAATTAGAGATGAATTGGTGCATGAAGGCTCATAAACATTAAAAATATTCTCTCTACTATAAAGACTATGTACAAAAATGAACAAGTGAAACCTTTTATGTCCTATCAATTATCGACATCATGATCCCTTAAAAGCTAAGGTTTGATGAACTACCCAAATGTAGAAGCTACAGCATAGTTAAACATGGCGCATAATAAAAATGTAAACCATGGCTTATGGAATTAGACTCCATAATACATCAGTATGCAATAGATCTATTTAATATTTAGTCTGTATGGCTCTAATAGAGTGAACTGCACAGTGATACAGAGGTAGCACTACTGCCTCATAACAAAAAGATCAGGGTTCAAGGTCCAGGTGCTCCCTGCATGGAGTGTGCATGTTCTCCCAGTGTTCATACGAGTTTCCTCCTGGTGGTCTGGGGTTCTTCCCACAGTACAAAGACTTGCAGATTACGTGAACTGGTGTTGCTAAATAGGCCTCAGTGGTACATGTACATGTACAGCCTGTGATGGACTGGCACACTATTCAGGTGCTGTTTCTGCCTTTCACCCAATGATTGCTGGGATAGGCTCCAGTTGCTGTGAGACCCTACTTTAGATAAGCAGTTAGGAAACTGGAAGGATGGAACAAACAGATGGATTAATCTAAAAGAATCATCACTTATTAATAATCAATCAAATTCACCCAAAACACTAAGATTAGATTGAACTGTTACTCCTGTGCTTACTAATGATTAAAAATACTAAATATTACATTATTTTGGACAAAAATATGAAATATTTATCACAAAAATCTTTAAATATATATCAGACAGCATTGGTGTCACAATCACTTCTAACACATTAAGAGCTATATTTGGTGTATTTCCAGATGGGTTTAAAGTGGAAAAGGACAAATTGATTGTAATTGCCTTCACCAAGCTACAACCACATAGACCTGTTTGGCCTAACTGTAAGAATCCCAAGCCACCTTTTATAACAGTGGGTAACAGACATTCTGCATTATTTAAAACTGGAAAAACAATCAAAATTCTTGCTCAGAGGATCGGTCCAAAACATTTTTAAAACATAGCGAGACTTAATTAAAAAAATAAATTAATAGAAGCAGCATCATTTAGGGGGAAAAGGATGTGGTCCTTTTTTATATATTCACCCCCCTCCTTACACTTGGCTCTCCTCTCTTCCTCCTCAGGTGGAGGTTACATTCTTGTTTTGTTAGGTTTTGAAGTTATTTGTTGTGCATGTTCGGCAAATTTTATATGATTGATTGAACACTAGGTTTCATTCTTTACATAAAATTATTTTAAAAAAATGTACTACACAAGTAATCATTGTAGCATATTTTTGACATAAACTGCATTTCTACACAGGTCATCCATATACTGTATTATCAATTATCAACGTCGAGATTATATATATATATATATTTCCCACAAAAAGAAAATGACAACAGAAGATATTTATGACCTGCTCCTTCAGTTTTTCAAAAACTGAATACAGTATTAATAAATTTCAGGTTACGTTGTACTTAACACAACTTTAATACTGGTTATGGTTCATGTATTTTTATGCAAAGGATGCGGGTAACACTGAGCATATTTTAATTTGTTTTCAAATGCATAACTCTATTGGAACTATCCATAAAACTAGATACAATTTAAATATATCTTTTCTACATTAATGTATGGGATAATGTAATGTAATAACAGAAAAAATTCACAAAAGTGGGGCGGTGGGCTGGCGCCCTGCCTGGGGATTGTTTCCTGCCTTGCGGCCTGTGTTGGCTGGGATTGGCTCCAGCAGACCCCCCATGATCCTGTAGTTAGGATATAGCGGGTTGGATAATGGATGGATGGATCTCTCTAGATCTTCTCTTTACAAAGTTAAAAATGACAAACATTTGTCATCTATGTCTCTTCATATAATCCACACCTATATATACAGTCATGTCAAAAATTTATCCACCCCTGCTCAAAATTTAACGTTTTGGTGATTTTCTAAGTGAAGCCATTTATTTCGAAATCAAATTTGTTTTTTTTTGTTTTTTTTTTTACACAAAAGATGTGGCTCAAAGTACTAAAAGTTAAAGAAAATATGACAAAACTACAAACTTACATAATACTGAAAAACAAGTAATCAATAGAAATGGTCATTATGTACTGATTAAATTGCTAAACTGCTTTAAGTGTCTAATGATTGTAACAATAAGTCTGATGCAAAGGTCAGATGACCAGAGGGGCCAGGTAAATAAAAACTAAAGCTGACAGGGAAAATGCAGCATTTGGCACCCAGCAAGATGACAATACAAACAACACCTACAGGCAACAAAATTAAACCAGATAGTTTCAGCACAAAAAAAAAAAAAAAAAAAAAAACCATAGTGACATTGTATTAAAATATGCACAACTTTAGCAGACTGGAAAAAAAAAACCCACATAATGTAGAATGTGAAACGGTTTGGCCATTCTTCCACTTTGATCAATTATGGTTAGAACTTTGATTAAAATCTAAACAGTTAATTCAGTTGGATAAAGACAATTCCACAACTTCATAAAAGTTTCTGACTGTTTAATCCTCTCAGGGTGCTTACATATAAAAGCAAAGGGCTCTTTAAGCAATTGCCTATGGACCTGAAAATAAAGATAATTTCGTCATACAAATCAGAGGAAGACAATAAAACAATATCTAAATGTTTCCTCCTTGCAATGTCCACTTTCCAAAATGTCATTAAGAATGGAGGTTTAGGGGATCAGTTGAGAAAAAGGTAAGATCAGGAAGAGCAAGAATATTACACAGAACTGCTTGTAGCCCATTCAGATATGCAAAGCTAAACCCCAAAACTACTTCAAAGAATGTGCAGGAAGGCTTGGCCGCAAGCCACTATCCCTTGTTATTCACACAAACATGCTCTGCATGGAAGAGTCATCAGAAGGACGTCTCACCTGCAATCTCATCATAAAAGTCAATTTCTGAGGAATGCAACTAAACATTTAGTCCCAGATTTTATTTGGAAGATGTTCCAATTGCTTTTGAAGGTGACTGTGTTGCTGTACCGGTCTTGCAAAAGTTTATGCCATTAAATGTTACGTGAAATGTTAGTCCAGCATCAAGGTTGCCAACTAGGCAAATCTATTAATAGCTTTAGCTTTTTTTGGAGACTTGCTGATATTTACTGCTGGAACTAACAACCCATAATTAAAACATACTGTACCTAATAAACTACATTCCTGCTCGCCAAGTTACTATCCCCAGCTACACACAGTTCACAAAGTAGTTGCAGCACATGCTCTCTGAAGCAAGTACAGTAAATTATACAACAGGCATCAAAACAAAGGTTTGACTGTGAGGGCAATTTCCTACTAAACATTTTATTATAAAACTGTTTATTTCCTGTCTCCGTCCACTGTCAAAAATAAGAGTCATGAACAGTGTAAAATAAAAACAGTTCAGTCACTTGGACAATAGGATCTTAAACGACATCCTTACCGAAAACAGTGGACTGATAACTTGAAGGAATTAACCACAGCATCTTGAAGCACAATTTCCAGTGGTCAAAATATAGCTACAATCACAGAAAGTCCAGTATATATCATTTTCACCTATTTCTGCATACTTGTGTTTTTGAACAGTGACATCTAGTGACAAAGGTCTGTCATATCTACAAGAACATAAAGTAATGGCAAATAAAAGGTATTAAGGCAGAAAACTGAACTAATTCATAAAGTCATAAAAACACACCAACAGTAAAACAAAAATGCCTTAAAGGATTTTGTCTGAGATGGAATTTACAATGGTACTCCAGCTGGGTGATACATTTACTTATTTTGCCTGATGCATTTATATAAGGTGGCTTAAAACATTTGAGATCAATTGGAAAAAAAAATGTAACCAATTCTGATCACAAATAGGTGAAGTCCAAAGCCTTAACTACGATGTCACACAGTCTGTGATATGGACTTGCGAGACTCAACTTTCAAATATATAAATCCGTTATTTGATTTTTTTTGTTACATAAAGTTAAATATCCACAGCATTTACTCCATGCAAAGGTGTGGTGATGCAGATTAATTAAGGCATGGTTCCTAAACAGTAACATAACAAAACTTTTCATGTGACCAGAGAAACATTACCATCTCAGATGAGTTTGACGCATGAAAAAATTTCAATCAAAATTTAGAATGAGCATTACTACTAACAGTAAAACTATTTATGTTCAACCAAAACAAAACACCAAAATATTACAATTTCAAAACTGAAGAACTTTAAGCCTGGGATTAATGTTCCGGTCTACTGCCCCATTCATATATTTAAATTATGCAGAAGGGTATAAAATAATATTTATTGCATGCATTACTGAACATTGTAAAGTTAAGTCTTAGGGAGGCACCAAAGTATATTCTTGACTCAGTTTCAGGAATACATTAAAATGGTTAAAAAAGGCATACAATAGAAGCTTGTGTGTTAGTGACCTTCATGCAAAACTTTTGTGGACCATCTACAGGTCACTGCGAAAATGACAACATGTAAACAACCACTGTGTTTGGGCTATGTATTTGAGCAGACACTACAGCTCTCAAATTATGACAAGATAGGTTCAGGCTGCCCACTAGTGACTCAGAATGGTATAAAACCAATTCAATACCAGATGGAAACCATACGGTAATAAAACCTGAAACGTAAAACAAAGTCTACAATATTCTATAAATTTCATATGAAATAAAGATTGGATAAACGTGCACATTTCCCAGTTAGCACCAAACGGATGAATATTTTGCTTGAGAAATAGCATTATCGGAACCGAGTCAGAACAAGTATTACAAAGGTTTTCCTCATTTCTCCTTGCTGAAGCCACAGTAACACTGGAAGGATTTAAAAGGACTGCACTGTACAAATAATCAAAAAAAAAGTTTTCATTAGATTCAGATCCCTTGACTCTGGACTATTCTTGGAGATTTAACTTTTTTGGTTTTTAACCTCCAATTTCCACTTCCAACATTATTGTTGGGGGCAGCACATATCTCACCCCCCAGAGTCTTGCCTATACTTTCACCACTATTTTTTCCTTCTCTTATGGCAGAGGTGCTGGTCGTCAGAGATCGTATACAAGAATGGTGCCTCTAGCATATTTCACAGTAAAGACGGAATTCATTGGGCAATGTGCTTTATGCATTTTCACTAAAATTTCCATTTTCCATTCAGAACGAAAGGTTCAATTTTGAGTTCATTAGACCACAACACCACCAGACTCTCCAGCTTTGCTTCCTGTGCTTAATAGAAGACTCATTACAGGCTTTTCTAAATAATGTCTCTCGTCACCTATGACCACCACATAATAGTGGAGAGATGTGAACATTGTTGAGATATTTAAACAGATGTTCCGAAATAAAGACCTTCATGGCCTTCAGATTTGCTATAGGATTGTTGGTGGCATCTCAAACCTCTTCCACTCAGTCACCCATTTCACAGAGAAAATCTGATCCGAGTTAAGTACTCTGTATTGGCAAACTCTATAAAGTTCATAACTATGGGCTTGACTGAACTCCAACGGATACTGATAGCAATTGTAATTTCTTTGTATTTTTTGATATTCATCATCTTACCTGTATCTCACCACAAGATAATAGAAGAAGGCTTATTTACAACTCCTTGCTGCCCATTGGGGACTATTTTTAGATGCATAACCCAGCAGAGCATAGCAGACTTACAGGAACAGATCATTTAATTTTGAAATAATTATGTCCATGGGTTCCATCCCCCCCATGAACCTGTATTGGAATAAGTGGGTTCATAAAATGAATGAATGATCCCAAATTAAACTGTTTTTTGGTTTGCAACTACTAGTGCCAGTTTACAAATAGTGAGACAGAGGGCTGTGCATACCTACAGTATTTGTCCCACTGTTTTTCCTTTTAGGATTACTTCCTGATTTTTTTTCTGTCAAGTGAGGATGCTATGTACACTGTCAATTTACACAAGTAAAATGCTTTACTGTGTCTATTCAGGCTGTTAGGTAAGAAAATGAAAATTCTAAAAGTGTTTGAGACACTTTATGAGCTCTCTGTTTAAAAAATCAAAATTAAATTTAGTCAATGAAGTTGTAACAGATTAAGATGATTAAGCAAAATTATCAGTGCATACAACAAAATGTGTGCCGTGATCTTGCTAATTAAAGCAATATTTTAACTTGAATGCACAGTAATAGCATATTATACCTGCAGATGTGGGGGTCCCAGGGGAATCGCCACCCTGTGTTGCTCCAATAGCAGTCTTCACTGCATAGATGTTAGCCTCCTCCTGAAACTTGCTGATGTTTTTCTTATAACGGATTCTCTTGTTGCCAAACCAATTTGACACCTAAAAGAAATGTAAACAAAAAATGAAAAATTAATTTCAAAACCTAAAATGACATCCTGGACCAAAAGATATGCTTGTTTAACAAGTACTCCTGTAATTCTCTGCAGCTTTTGATAAGGTAATACTGTCGGGGGCCAGTCATCAATCGAAATCAGACAGGAATTTTAGAAAATAGTGGGCATAAGGGTGTACAGTTGTCTTAAGCATAGGAAAAAAAAAAAAAGTTACAGTAAATGGATTTTATTTTCCTAATTACAGAATGGGATAATTCTGCCGTTTTTACTTTATTTTTACATACATGATTTAGACTAAATGTAACCAACTTCATTTGTTAACTATGACGTACCATCCTAAGATAAAGTACATTTAAAATACATTTCCCAAGAACTCTAAAATATTTACAAAATTCTTACAGCGGTACCTGGACACAATTTAGACAATCAATTGAATACCATATATACAAATTACAGAAATGAAGTTAAAATATTTAAACATATTGAGAGGTCTTTTGAAATACAAGTACACCTTATAGAAATGCCTCCAAGTAGCAGAAGATACATCACAGTCTTTAACAAGAGCCTACATCAACAATTATGCTGTCAGGTCAAATTTAAAAACGTTTTATATTCTTATGAGACTAATTCAAGCAATTCTGGTCTTCATAGTCCAAGGCAAGCACCCTCTTAGATAAATTCAAGGAAAGAACTACCTGGCTTATTCTCAGGATTTAACAGTATAAGTGACAATGAAAGGCCAAGTTGAAACTTTTCATCTAAAGTATTTGAAAATTATGAGTTGACATAATAAGAATTACTTCAAAGTATGAAAGTTATTGGCTAATGATGGATGCCATTATACTGGCAGTGAAACCTCCTGTTCTCACTGTGGCAATAAATCCAGAACACAGAGTATAAATCATTCACACCCCCAAACAATCTACTCCTAATATTGTGCTGAAATACATTCTCTAACCCACCTACTGTAATTCAATCCACTGCATCAGGGAACTAAAAAACTAATTTTATTGGTTAGGTTGGTGGTGGGGACATTGTGGGTGGACTTGCTGGGATCCACCATACTCTGTTCCTTTTATACTTTTAAAACACCACAATAATTCAACATATTCTTGGTTTGCTGAAACAAAAATACACAAAGAAGTAAGCAAAGGTGAAAGATTTATATGTGAAGGGTGCCAGGATTGTGCGTACAGAGGGACAGCCACTTCATGGGGTAGTTCAGGATCTTCAGCTGAATAGGCAAGCCTGGAGGCTTACGGTTTGTTAATTTTACATTTTTGTGTGTTAATTAACCATATTTCTTGTGAAACTACACCAAAGAATGTGTGTTTGTAGGAGGTGTTGAATGATATGAAAAGAATTGGTTTTTCCCTCCCATAAGATGCCCAGGACCACAGTGAATGGAAGAAAACCCTTTGGGAGCAACCAGACAATCTCGGTAAACCTGGGAAATAGCAGTTAACTGTGATGATTATTACATCCCTTTTGTGTTATTAGTTTGGTTTTCCCAAGTCAGTATTTGGGATGCAGTCTTAAGTACCCCATAAAATCTGCGTGATCTATATTATACTCCTCATTTCTCAGATTGAGCCACATTTCTGTTATTACTATAACAGAATTATGTGCAACTAAATGCAACACCAGCTCATTTGTTTTATACTTATATTACTGATTTCACTTCAGCATACCAACATGGTCTAGAAATTTCAGTTACCTTGTGCATTTTTATTAAAACTACTGTCCATTCCTTTATGAAGTTATAAACCTTTCTGTACTAATTTAGCTGCCACTCCATTCCCTAGCTTAAACAGTCCTTAACTAACCTAACTCATACACAATTTGTTTTTTTCAGATGAGGTATATGGTTTAGAAATTTGACCTTTGAGGTAACATTGAATAAAGTATGATTCACAAACTGACAGACACTTCTGTCTTTTTCTTTTAACCTATTCTGCTTTCATCTCATTTTATACTATGCTATGCAAAAACAGAACCTAAAGTCATATTAAACTTGATTCATTGTCAGTACCTGGGACACAGTGATACCACACTGCTTTGCAAGTTCCTCTTTGGCTTCCTCACTGGGGTATGGGTTGCTCAAATGAGAGTAGAAATACTCATTTAGAACCTCTGTTGCCTGCTTACTGAAATTTCGCCTTTTTCGCCTGTATCAAAAAAGGCAAAAACAATTTGAAATGTGCAAAATACAGAAGCAACATTAAAAAAAGGTGCTTAAAAGCAGTTTATCTTTTAACTTAAAATGCTTTGCTAAAGTGGTCTATTTGCATTCATTCACAATTACATGATGCAACAAAAATATTGTTTAAGACAAAAAAATTGAACATTGGCATAGAAAATTAGGAATTCTGGCAAGTATAAAAAGCATTAAATGAGTTTCAGAATGTTGTCAATTTTATTACAATTCTTTGCTTTACTACTGCTTTTCTCTTCTTTAAATGTTCTGCAGTCATGCGTATATTGTTATCTTCATAATTTATAGAAAATATCATTTGTTACCATAAAGTTTTAATGGATTTATTAATAATCTTACAGACAAGCAAAACTGATTTTTGAAATAAAGTTTTGTTGTACAACATGTACAATGCACTCTGTATAGCATTGTTTATTTATTTATTTATTTTTTATACAAAACCCTTATAAAATAGCTGATAATTTATCAATATTTCAACTTGCATCTAACAGTATATACTCCTCTCAAAACAAACAAATAGCCCAATCACTGGTTGAAAATACTCTAGATACACAAAACTGAAAGCTGTTCATGTAGAATGTGGATTACTTTGCCATCATCCCTGCCCCCCAACCTCACCTTGCATCCAGGAAGCGCGAGCGGAGAATCATCACAGCCTCACATGTGCTCTGTTTGAGCTGCATCTGAATACTGCTGAACTTCCTGTGGATGATGGTTACCATTCTCTCTATTTCCTTAGGTGACACCGGTCTTGTGCGGGACTGCTCTCGTAACAGATTCATTACATGTGTTGTGAACTCATTGCATGCCTGAAAAATCACAAAAGAAAAAAGACTGGATATTGCAAAAAAATATCTACTTCATTTAAAAAAATAAAAAAAAATGTGGTACTTCAAATAGAAACTTACAAATGTTAGTCTAACTCCAAAACATCTTGAATACTAAGATTTGCAGCTTTGTTACAGCATATTTGTCAACAGCAGTTGGCAAAGGATGAATGACCACTTACATTCACAGATGGGTTAATTGCTGTCAGATAAAGATTCACCTAAATGGTATAAGAGTTTTCTGGTATCTATTATAATTTAGTGCACACCTATATTAATAAGTATAATTATTATTATTTACTACAAGTTATAGGTAGTGATTAAAATCTGAGTAACTAATGTAGACAGAACTACAGTGCCTGGTGTAATCTGCTTGTGATTAGTTTCCTATGTACAGAGACGGAACAGGAGAAACTAAACATAGCTTTATTGTTCACTCTAACAGTTAACCAAGAGCTCGGTTTTTCTTGCAGCTCATTTGTGACCAACATTTTCAGGAGAGGATCATTAGAACATCACCACAATTAGAACAAATTTTAATGAGGACAGGCCATTCAGTCCAACAAATCTCACCAATCACATTCACCTAATTGTTGGTAGCAGACCAAGTTGCTCTGATCAAACTGCACAAACCCTTGTAACTGTTTATGGCTGGGTCAGAAGATGTACCAGGCACTCAGAAAATAAGAGAGATATAATCTCTCAAGTATTTCCAAGGTGATGTCACTTGGATGAACACCAGTGAGCACTGCACCCTAAAGACCTCCTGTGGTAGATTCCAACAGGTATCCTCACAAGAGGCCAAGCTACCTCAGCTGGCTGCTTTTAATCCTGAAACTGAAAACCCAGTCCCAACGCCCCCCTATCCCTGTCAACTGAGAGCAAGGCAAAAATCAAAAATTGCAACCAGTTTATTGCTGTATGTACCTATAACCCAATTTTTAAATTTATAAACCAAAACAATTCAAAAGGCAATTAAAACCTTAAGTTATGCTGTAAAGATATTATGCTTGGACTCTAGAATGTCAATTTACCAATTAGTTTTTCATTTTGTTCGTGAAAGTGAAGTACTTGGAGTATCCAGACAAAATCTTAACAAACCCATGGCAGATCATTCAAACAACACACAGCAACAACTGGCTCAGGTACTGAACCAAGGTTTCTGTTAGGCAGTAATGCTAACTCCCAAGACCATACCACATTCCATTCAAACAGTAATAAGCTAATATTAGTACTAGAGAAGAACCATGAACAATACCACAATAAAAATAGAAAATAATAGCCAGAATGTTTTAATTTTCCTTTAAAGAGGCTATTAATCAAATGAAATGCTCTTAACCACTGAGGGGAAAAATATATATATGCACAAAATACAACAGGAATGCACATTCTTTGCCACATTTCTTCATTTATTGTTTTGGCTGTGTGCTGTTCTTGAAAATAAGCAGTAAGTGCCATTTTTGTTTGCATGAAAAGGTAAATATTAAATCTTGGAACAGGAGACTGTTGCTTTAACAGGCCTATTTAGGTAAATGGAAAAAGAAGAGAACAAGATAATATAAATATTTGCACAACATATATTTATATTAGAGCTGTTGCCTGATAAGGTCCAGAGGTCTAGGTTCAAATCCTGGACCAATAGCTCTGTGGAGTTTACAGGTTCTTCTGTATTAACTTGAGTTTTAATATTTGTTTCATTATGTCTATCATCAAGTCTTTTGGGTTCATGGGAGACATTATACATTGTACTTGGTTTAAACTTGTTCAAGCTTGCCCTATGATATATTGTCAGATCTTCCAAGGTTGGTTCCTGCTTTGCAGTCTGCTATGGAGACAGATTATGCCCCCCTTATAAATTTCAAAATCAATTAAATTGATTTTGAAAATATAAGGATATATTTATACACACAATGTAACATCAAACCAAGATTGTTAAGATAATACTTTTGTGTCATTCATGTAATTTTCTGCACTAGAATACTTAGGCCTGTACTTATTACAGATATTGGCAGAGTAATTATAATAATAATAACTGACTCTCACCATGCTGCATTTTATTCTATCTAGACCAGGAGTGCCCAATGTGTCAATCGCGATCGACCGGTAGATCGTGTTGCATTCAAAAAAAATTTTTTTTTTTTTTTTTTTTTTTTAAATGTTAGTCTATCATATACACTCCCTATGGCATTTGCCACTTGACTGACATACAGGGCAATCAGTTTGAGATCTCTTTTCTTCTAACACACTGGTTATCCCGCACGCACGATCAAACGTGCGAGCTACTGCAAAACTCCGGCTATCTAAGTGATCTAGTTAGCCTTCCAATTTATATCGCGTAAAGAAGGGATTTAAAAAAAATTGTTGTTTATGGGCTGGATGCGGAATTGGAAGAGGACTTTTATCTCTCACAATGTCACAATCGAAGTGCGTTTGTCTGATCTGTCAATCTTTCATTACTATTCCAAAGAAGGAAAATGTGGAAAGGCACTTTCGAACTGTTCATAAAAACTACGAAACTGACTTCCTTCCGAAAAGCGATCTGAGAAAGAGAAAGGAGAGGGAACTAAAATCGCAGTTAAATCGGACAGCCGTCATTTTTCACTCGGCTGAATTCAAAAGCAAAGGCAGACACACCGAAGCATCGTTCGGGTGAGTCACTCAATCATTAAGCATCAGAAGTCCTTCCAAGATTGAGAGATGATAAAAGATGCCTTCGTTGAGTCAGATGGCTAGGGAGAAATTCCTGCTGAGATTTCAAGACCCCTGGCCAGAGAAAAAGGAGTTTCTCCTTGCCATCAAACATTCAGAATATAAGCAACAAAATAACAATCAATGGCCACTAGACTTGGCATTTTTTTCCAATCTGACCAACATGTTGAATGAGCTTAATTTACAGCTGCAAGGAAAAAAGAAAACCATGGTCAATATGATTAGCTCAGTTAATGCTTTCAAACGTAAAAAGCAACATCTGTCCTCAAAGCTGCTGTGCCTTGATTTGGGGAATATCCAAAACCTTACGTCAGAGCTGAAGATGCAATGGAAGGCCTGTGTGCAACTTGACAGCATACGCTACACACAGCAGATTGAAAATTGTCTGTCAGACTTTATCTAATGGAAAAAAAGTAACGATTCGAGTGTTACTCAATGTAGCGGAGTAAGAGTAGCGTTTCTTCTTCACAAATGTACTCAAGTAAAAGTAAAAAGTATGGTGCAGTAAAACTACTCTACAATTTTTTTAAAAAGTTACTCAAGTAAATGTAACTCGTTACTACCCACCTCTGATACTCAG
>JANRMT010062796.1:40056151-40087352 GCA_026402145.1 Polypterus bichir lapradei
CTGAACAATGTAAAGTAAGTCTAAAATACCTACACAATAACTATAATCGTAATAAACAAGCAATAAAACAGCGGAGAAGCCGTGGATTAAATAAAAAGGCTGTAGTTATCAGCAGGGAGACGTGAATACCGTGGCGAAGCAAGGAAGGGAATGTAGAGACTGGAGCGACAGACGGCCTTATATAGGCAGGCAGCCAACAACGTGGGAGGCGTTGGGATGGGGGACCCAACGCCGCCTCACACGGTGACCGAGCTGCAGTCTATGGACGTATATATGTACATAAGTAGGATTCAGTTAGCGTTGGGAAACCGTGTACCAAATTTCTTGAAGATGGGCCCAAAAGTAACAAAGACCATTGAAAAGTTCAATATGACGGCCGACAGTGGCATCATATCACTGAAATAAGTACCAAATTTCAGCCTTCTACCTACACGGGAAGTTGGAGAATTAGTGACGTTGGAAAGTTCAATATGGCAGCTGACAGTGGCGTCACACCACCGAAATAAGTACGTACATTGGGTTCGTTAACGCAGGGAAGCCGCCTACAAAATTTCGTTAAGATGGGGCCATGAATAAGAAAGTTCAAGATGGCGGACGCTGTTGACTGTTATGACCGTTACACGTAGAATTTCGAAATGAAACCTGCTTAACTTTTGTAAGTAAGCTGTAAGGAATGAGCCTGCCAAATTTTAGCCTTCTACCTACACGGGAAGTTGGAGAATTAGTGATGTTTGGAAAATTCAATATGGCGGCCGACAGTGGCGTCATACCACCGAAATAAGTACGTACATCGGTTTTGGTTAGCGCAGGGAAGCCACCTACCAAATTTCGTGAAGATGGGGTCAGCCTTCTACCTACACGGGAAGTTGGAAAATTAGTGACGTTGGAAAGTTCAATATGGCGGCCGACAGTGGCGTCATACCATCGAAATAAGTATATACATCGGTTTCGGTTAGCGCAGGGAAGCCGCCTACCAAATTTCGTGAAGATGGTGCCATAAATAAGAAAGTTCAACATGGCGGACATTGTCGACCGTTATCGACCGTTATGACCGTTACGTGTAGAATTTCGAAATGAAACCTGCTTAACTTTTGTAAGTGAGCTGTAAGGAATAAGCCTGCCAAATTTCAGCCTTCTATCTACACGGGAAGTTGGAGAATTAGTGATGAGTGAGTGAGTGAGTGAGTGAGTGAGTGAGTGAGTGAGTGAGGGCTTTGCCTTTTATTAGTATAGATCTACATATATACCTATCTACATTAATATATATAACTGATTACCCATTGGCTTCGCTCACTGAGTGCAAGGGAAAAAAATAAAATGTAGTCTATAAGTTATTAAACAGTAAAACATTAACGTTTTAAGAAGTAAAGATACATTGAACACTACTGGAGTGGTTTCGGGTAAACTACATTTTAAAGACGGTATAACACAACAGATAAGTAGTACTAACAGCAGCTAAAATGTATATGGATCATCTCTCGGTAGTAGATCCTTTTGAAAGGCGCTACACGACGGCCGTGGTATAGAAATTACATTTTCTATGTGAACGTCCAAATTTCTGCCTGTGGTAATGTGCCTTACTGGCATTACCAGCAATTAAAGAAAATTAGTTTTGTGTCCACTGCAGTGTTAAGAGAGAAAGGATTTGGTTTGGGATAAAAGGAAAAAAGGTGTAAAGAAAGGAAACTTGCCTTTTTGTTTTATATAGTGTAGAGAGACGTCTCCGCTGACGATATGAGCGCCTTTTGGGGACCGTCGTGGTGGGTCTCGTGTAGACTGGAGAGACGGCCCTGCCATTAACTGGCCGGGATGGCACTGTCGGTCCTCCACTTCTGTGCGTGTCTTCCGCGACCTCATAATCGTATACGTGCAAAAGAAAGTGCAAAGCGCCTTAATATTAGTTTGCCGCGGTCTAGAAAAGGGATCCCATGTTTGCAGTTGTCCGGGCTATAGCTCAGGGGAAGGAGGAAAAAATTAAAAGTGCTTACTTTCACTTAAGGCAGAAGCGCAGTCAATGTCTCAAAGGCCGGCACAGCTATGCGCGCGCACCGGCTGCTCGACCTTTATAGTATTTTTGCAGGGCAGGAGACACCACTTTTTGCAGACACATTCACGTGATCAAAAGTCTCCGCGCTCTTTGGAGGTCTTGCTTGTTCTCTGTGTACTACATTCACAGTCAGTTCACATGAGCCGCTCGGAGTACATACATCGAAGGTTCTCAGCTGTGCTTGTGCTATCTCGTGCGATCTTGCGATGTCCACGGCTTTATTTAATGTTAGCTAAGACCCGGCACTTAAACGTTTCTCTCGCACTTTCGCCGAGTTTGTGCCAAACACTAGTCTATCCCTGACCATCTCATCTTCGTTTGCATAAGCACAGCCCTTCACCCACGAATATTTAGCGGCAGCGTGTCTATTGGATTGCTGCTGACTGACGGCCTTATTTGGGCAGGTACTCAATTACGTGGGAGGCGTGACGATGTGGGACGCAACTCCGCCTCACACGACGACTGATATGCAGGCTATTGCTGTATATATGTACATAAGTAGGTTCCAGTTATGACCGTTACGCATAGAATTTCGAAATGAAACCTGCCTAACTTCTGTAAGGAATGAGCCTGCCAAATGTCAGCCTTCTACCTACACGGGAAGTTGGAGAATTAGTGATGAGTGAGTCAGTAAGCGAGTCAGTCACATGCAACTAACTCTGTAACCCAAGCCTGACAATACCCGTATAAATGTTAGATGTATTTTTCTTAATAGAAATACAAAACAAGCTTCTAATTTTTTTTCCATTCAGGTCCCAATGCCCAATCTTTAATTTTGTCTTCTATTTACTTTTAAATTTTGATCCTTCAAAATTGTTGACAGCATTGAAGGTGTGATTCTGAATGCTTTCACCACATAATTTTTCTTAATTCTGGATCAACTTTTTCCAGGATTGTTAATTTTTCTTTCAGTGTAAACTAGTGCCGTTTCACACTTTTTTTTTGTTCATCACAAAGAAAACTTTGATGTACTATGAAACTCTAACATTACAATATCCGCACACGACACAAATACCCATGAGGACACTAGGTTAGGCATGGACTCAGAATTCAGCTGGGTGTATAATGTCTCTCCTACACACTCACCGAGACACTCGCAACAGACTGTCACTTTCTTTTAGTCTAACAATAAAGAGACAGCCTGTTGTAGGTTTCCCAAGACTCAGCAAAAGTGTAGGCGCAGAATTAAGTATTCCTTGCATTGCATTATCATCATCATCTTCGGTGACCATTTTTGGTTGAAAAAATGTTCGTTATACAGAAATTTACATTTTATTAAGACAAAATCCATTTAACTTGATGCTGTTTGAATGTCTGTATGAGCTAACAAAAAGTATTAATTAATCTGAAAATTTTGTTACCAAATTCTTTGGTATTTGCTATAACGGTATTTTAATTATATATTAAAAATAAAAATTTTGACAAATACATAATGTTGATTTCACACTGCTTAGGATATTTTTTAACACCAACACACCCCTTGTTATATTGTACTATTGTCACTTTTTTTTTCTTAAAGTGCCACATCAAAAAAATGAATAGTATAAACCTACTTAAAATTATAGAATTGTATAAACAAATGAGAATAGGCAGAACCAAAGACATACTAAATCATTCTACAGCACAACTAAGTGCAAAGTTGCCCTTTCACTGAAAATAAAAGTCAGAGGTATGTTAACTCACTTGTTCATATTTCTCCAGCTCTGCGTGGTAAATGTGTCGGATCTGGCTCAGTTTGCTACGATAATCGGAATGTTCCATGGAATTATCAGGCGATACCCCACCAGAGGATGTTGCAGCAGAGACTGCTGCTGCAGCTCCACCCCCTTTCTCTGGCCCAGCCACTCCTTCAGCTAGTAACATGTTGTCTAGTCGGACAAGCTGTGGATCAACAGGCTCCTCATCTTGGGTGCTTCGTACAGATAGGCCTGTATAAAAAAAAAAAAAAAAATGTCAAACAAAAATGACAGGGATAGAAGTGCTATCATTACATATATCAAACACTATATCGTGAATTAGATGCATTTTCTAACCGCCGCCATCTGGGTCTACATATGTAATATATTTTTAGGAATACCTTAAGCACGTGAGAATAAAAAAAGGATTAAAAAAAGTAGTAGCTCTTCTCCAATATTGCTAGTAATTTTTAGTAACAATGCTTTAGTAAAATCCATCTATGAGACTCATTTTTTCAGGCTCAGGTTACTTTAATATATTTGGTTTCATGCAGTCACAAGTACATTCATTATAATTTATGTTTAGCACAATTTAAACATAACAGCATTTCATATAAAGGGTTCTATATATTCAGATGGGTCTTGGGTTACTAAGAAGTTCCATTCCTTGTAGACATTTATAACCTGATTTTGTATGCAAGTCAGAACATGTACTGAAAGTGCCCGTTAATGACAAAACTGTAAAACAAGCATACTTCTTTATTTTAAATAAAAGTGTTCAAACTTTATAAATGACAGTGAAACAATATTACTGCAGTTTAAAATTATAAAATGGCCAGCTTTCTTACAACATAGCTTGTCGTGCAGTTGGTTGCATCCAGTGACACGTTAACTAAAAGCACAAAATGATTAAACATGGTGACAAAGTACGTACTGTAGTATTCATCAGCGTTCGTGATGGCTGCGACATATTCTTCTGTGTCAAAACTGGTTTAGTTCGTTCTTAAGTAAAATTACAAAAAACAAAAAAACAATGGAAAATTGAAATTCACTTGAAAAAGAACAAATTTCCATCAGATGATTTTTAAATAAGCTCTAGACAATATACCAAGGTTTTTACAATCCGATTTTGAACACAGGATATTTAAATGCTGTTAGTACAATTTAAAAATTAACTTTAAGTGTGAACCATGACAACTGTAACTGCAACAAAAAACAGCAGGGAGAGACAATTAGTAACGCCCTCCTAGACCAATTATATGCTCATAAGGTCCAGAAAATATCACTGAACAGGAGAATGACAGAGGAGTGAAATATCCTAACAAGTTTTTCTTTTTAGTGAAGAAATTATTTCTGGCTCCACATTGGCTATTGACGTTGACAATAGCTTGTGAATGTTTATGGTTAAAACTAAGGTACAAAAGGAAGGCAAAATAACAACCACCACATAAAAACAAGTTTAACTTTGGAGTAACTAAAACAAACTAAAGTAAAACTAAACTAAACCTATGAAGGTGAGTCACAGTAGGATGATTGCCAATAAGTATATGTGTCAGCTATTAAAGAAGCAAGATAATTACTCATAATAATAATAAAAAAACAATCTACAAAATTATTTTATGCATCGAAAGGAGACAGTCTCAGAAATAAAGGCAGAATATACCAGATATGGAAAGACAGCATCTGAAAGAGAAACAATGGTTGCAAGCTGAAACACAAGGATATGGATAGATCGACATTTTATAGGAAAGCTACTAACTGCTGCTAAAGTATAGCCTCAAATAGGGGTCTCACGTTACTTGAGCTGCCATGGGTAGGTTATAAATTAGGTTGCAATGTTAGTGTAAAGGGGTTTACAAAGCCCACTTAAGTGCAAGATTATAAATTTCAATAAACTGATACTATATTGAACCACAAATTCTGAATCTAGCACAGGGTAAAATGGCAAACTTAAGTGCATTTAATGGTGTATCATATCCACTTGCAGTTTACTCGAAAATTTGCATAAAATATAAAATTTACATATAAATTTACAATAGTTCATTATTCAAATAACATTGCAAATAAGCAAAACTCAAAACTACATTAAACTCTGCTTTCTATTAAAAATAAAATTGTACCCATCAAAACAGAGATGTTAATATTTATGACTATTATAGGCGGTTTATAGCACACTCAGCATTTATGTACATTTAAATTCTGACTCACTACAACCTCAGGAATATTAGGAACACTCCACAGGCAGTCAACTTTACCAGCATGCAATGCATTTGCAGTGTAAGTGAAAATACTGAAAGGGGGTGAGATTTAGGAAAATGCATTGGTTCAGGAGAAAGCAGGTGAGCAGGTTATTGCTTGAAGGCAGCATCAGATTTATCTCATGAAATACTTTGCAACAAGTTTCAAACATTTAAGGACTGTAGTTGATAAAACAACACCACTCCTCGGCTATGGAGTTTTCACCTTAAGTGAACTACAGTAAGCAACTGGTTTCTCAAGTTTTCACTCCATTCCAAGTTGCGTATTGCACAAAGCGACGGTCATTTTAGCTTCAAGACTGGATGCTGCAATGCCTTTTATATCCTTCTGTTCAAAAGCCTGACCTCAGGTGAATGTGTTGGGACTATTAAAGTATTCAAGCGGCTAATTGCCGCTATGTACCAATATACTTCAGCAAGGTATGACCCACCATAGTTGCTCAGTAAATATATTTTCCACAGACAGTTGTAGATCTGATCCACTGGTCAAGAGTTTGGTCTTAAATTCAAAAACTTGATCCTATTTGATTGTTTCCTGCTCATGCACTGCTTTGATTGTTCTGAAAATACTTATTTTAGAATAGCTTAGCAAAAAATGTGTTATGTCTGTTGTAAACATGAAGTTGGATAACTGGAAATGTGGATTATGTGACACAAGTAACCAGAGTGTATTTTTTTTTTTAAACAGACATTTTTATATTTTTTTTACTGTGGTCCAACACTGGTCTCCACTGATGCTAATGGTATCAGAATGTTTGTTATCTCCATGAAAATTGGAATTTTTACATCACTACAAACCACATAAGCTAAGAAACAAACATTTTGGGGAAGATCATCAGTGACTCCACAAAGTCTTAGTGATCTACTAGTGCTAGCTATAGAGAATCAACTGTGTGATAAAACATTTAGAAGAGTGCAGTTTCAAGTACATTTTCTTAGCATTCTGTGCTATTTTTATATATTTTGTGCATCTTTATTTTTTTTCCTCTAAGAATACCATGTACACTGGCAGCAGAAGATATGTGGCACAAAGTTGGCAAAAAACCCAGAACTAGCCCTAAAGTTTTAGAGCATGCAATTGTACATTAAGCACAAGAGATTGCCAAATCTAACATGTTATATAATACAAGTACTTTTGTTTTCAATGAAAATTCTGCAGCCCAAATATTCTTATCATCTTCAACGGGTATGCTCCTCCCCCAGAGTGTTTATTTATTTATTTTTTTGTAAATAGAGAGAGAGAGAGAGAGAAAGAAAGAAACAACTGGGATGACTGACTTTGACTGTGCTATTGAGACATTTGCAAAAGTAAATAAATAAATAAATAGCAGCCCTTTACTACCTATGATGCAGGTTACTCATACACCCTCATCTTAATACAAAGAAAAAATGCACAAAATAATTGGTAAAATCAAAATTACACCACTGGTCAATTTTTGCTCATTTCCCAGACCAAGCAATCTGACACAGCTTCAATTACATTGAGGTCAGAGCTCTAATACGGTCAATTTTCCATCTGCAGACTTCCAATCCAAGAGGGTCTTAATTGTGTTTGCAATGTGATTGAGGTCATTATCCTGAAAGATTAAGTTTTTGCCAATAAGTCAATTTCCTGAAAGTACAGTATGACGAATCAGAATTGGTTTATATTCCTCAGCAGTCATCATTCCATTGATTTTGACCAAACACCCCTTATCCAGTTGACTGAAATGGATCCCAGACACAGCTGTCACCATGGCTCACAGAATGCTGCACACAGGAACATACAGTATATGCTTTTTATGAACTCTTAAACCTTTAACATTTTTAATTATTTACCTATCACTCCATAAGACCTTCTACAACTGGGTTTATTATCCATGCTTCATGGCTTTCAAATGCTAAAAACTCAGTTGCTCATAGCCATTTCTTCCAAGAACGTTCTCTTACCTGCAACATGCCAGGCAGGGACATTTTGTTTTAACACTTCTCTGTATAACAGAACAATGTACCTTAATGCAAGATGCTTGCATTGAAATTAACTTCCTTCCACCTACAGAACAGATATTAAGTTTAAGAACTGCTCTGCTCCAGGGAGTTTGAGTCTTTTGCTGCATTTTAGGTTTCAGCTCGCCCAGCTTCTTCAAATTTCTTTATGGCAGCTTAAATGCCATGTCCTGAAGGTTTGCTTTGGTAGGTTGTTACTTACTGACAGATGCCCAATTGATGAAAAATCATGATTTTATATCTGTCAAAATTAGTTAGCTTAACCATTTCTAAACCTTGGCTTAAAGCAACTCAGTATTTCTAGTTGCCATTTAATTTCAGCTAATCATGTCATTAATAATGAATTAGCTGTGCTGCTGGTGGAATTTAATAAATATATGGAATGCCTCTCCTCAATTAGAGATTTAGGAACCAAATCTGAATTGTTCTTGACATCTCACAAGATATCAAAATGTTTCTGGAAGACACAAGAAATTCTTGTTACTTTTTAATTATGTGTAATATTAATTGGTATTTACTCTAATGTTATATAATGTTTATAAGAGCAAACAAAACACTTTCTGCTCTGATAGCTACCTTCAAAAACATGTCTTGGTAGCTTAAGACTTTTTCACAATACAATATATGATTTAGTGCTTAAAGTTATAATTCATTAATAATGAGCAACAACTAATGTTGGCTGAATGTACAAACAGTCTAAAAAGCGAGAGGGTACCCTTAATATTTAACTCTGGTGCAAAAAGCTTGCACAGATTTCACTAGTTTATACTAAAGCTGTAGTAACTGGCATGAAAACTTGTGTATCTCATCCTAATGTTCCTGCTGCTGCAACAACTGCCTTAAGATGCCCAAAATACCCAGCTACAGACTAGGACTGAGCAACTTTTTCTAATTGTTTGAATATCACTTAAAACACATTAATTCAAACAAATACAAAAATTGCTTTTTTTTTTTTTTAAACCACCAAATGGTACAGTTAACCTAGCAAATGCTTTACTTTGATCAGAAGGTCATGTGTCTACAGCTAAAACAATAATGCAAAGAATATGACAAGCATCAATTCTCTTATGAATTAACTAGTCCCAAAGTTGGTTTTCTGGAATTTGCTTGGATATGAAAGAATGAATGTAGTTTCCAAAAATACAATAGCATTTAAAGCAGCAGGTCCAGTTTACTTCAGTACTTAAATGAAAAACAGCAGAAAGGACCAATGTGAGAAAGCATTGGATGAATATAAAGCATGTCCCAAAACTGACAGCATGGGTCGCACAAGGCACAATCCTTATTATATATCCCATTAGGCAGCATGACTATGTTAGGAGCAGAACGGGCCTTGTCCGATACTACAGGAGGAATATGCCAGAGCTGTCTATCATGTCTTCTTACCCTGCAAACCTGGCCCTGCTGCAGGGTTTTTTTTTTTTTTTTTAAAAAGGTGGTTTTCTGAAACAAGTGTATCAAACTGTATCAGCGCATATTTAGAGAAAGTAAGTGAAAAGAGATTCAGTACAAAATAATATTTTAAAAAAATGATAAAGAAAGGCAATAATGAAATGAAAAAAGTGCCCATAATGTTTCCTAATTGAAGTTAACTCACATAGAAGTACTGTACCATTGTATCTGTGTAATATGACAAATAAACCAACTATTTTATGTTATTCATCAGATATTGCAGGAGTTTCACTATAGAATATATGCATTTTATTTCCTTGTTGATAGAAATACATCTGCATGAGATGCTACCAGAACCATGTAAGTCTTGTGCTTGGAAATCTTTTTCAAAATGCAGTCGTGTCACATGGTGCAAGGCAGGAGCCAATCATGGATGCAACAACGATGGATAGATACTTTATGTGAATTTCCCCTTGGGATTAATAATCCAGCAGCAGCATACCGATACAAAAAAAAAAAAAAAAAAAAAACAATATTAAAGAGTGATAAAAACGCAGGTAAAAACAGACAATAACTTTGAATAATGTTAACGTTTAGCCCCCTAGAGGGGAAATGAAGAGTCGCATAGTGTGGGGGAGGAACGATCTTCTCAGTCTGTCGGTGGAGCAGGACAGTGACAGCAGTCTGTCGCTGAAGCTGCTCCTCTGTCTGGAGATGATACTGTTCAGTGGATGCAGTGAATTCTCCATGATTGACAGGAGCCTGCTCAGCGCCCGTCGCTCTGCCACGGATGTTAAACTGTTCAGCTTCATTCCTAAGTTTGACCAGGTGTCAGGCATCCTTCTTCTTTATGCTGCCTCCCCAGCACACCACCGTGTAGAAGAGGGCTCTCGCCACAACTGTCTGATAGAACATCTGCAGAATCTTATTGCAGATGTTGAAGGCTGCCAGCCTTCTAAGGAAGTATAGTCGGCTCTGACCTTACACAGAGCATAAGTATTGGCAGTCCAGTCCAATTTATCATACATTTACACACATTCACTCAAATGGGCACAGACAAATTCTGCACACCCTATAAATTGATAAAACCGGAATTAAACCTGTAGTTCAATTTCAAGTTATTTTCTGCACTAAAATTATTACAATACTATATACTGAAAACGTGAACTGGATTAATCACATTTCAGAATATTGTGTTATAAATACCAGGTAATGGATTGTCCATGCATGTTGCCTTACTCGGATGACAAGAATCCAGACACACAATGCTAGCAGCTGGATGAGCAGATTTGCAAAACAACATTCTGGAAATGCAGCTTTCAAAACATTATTGGCCAGCAACAATAACCCTTGGGCTATAAGGTTATTACTTCACAATATGTGTGATAAAGTTAGTAGCAGGCAGCGTAATATAGAGGTTAAGGTTATGGACAACCAAAAGGCTACCAAATCAATTGCCACCTCAGACTTGTTGTGTGACTCAATAGCACTCAACTAACCTGTCTGAGCTCCAACTGCAAAATGAAGTAAACTTAGGCATAATGAATACAGATATTGTGAAATTGCTTTGGATAAAGACATCTGTCCAAAATGAAAAAATTATTCTGAGCAAAGATGTGACTACTCATACATAACATAACTATACAGTTTCAAAAGGTTAACCAATACAGAAACATTCTTTGTTTTGAAAATTGAAATATATAAAAGTCAATGTGTGTGTGTGCGTGTGTATGTATGTACCAGCCTCACTTCCAAATGGCTTGAGCGATTTTCATGAAAATTGGAATACATGTTCCTCATTGGTTGACTAAAAATACTGTAGGGTGAAATCAACCCTAACCCACCCCTTCTGGGTAGGGTGGGGTGATCTTGCGGTCTTGTATGCATGTTATCATCCAGTTGACATTCGGAACGACCACCAAAGGGTGAACTGGAGGTGACTGTCAGAATTCTTTATGTTTGAGCACCGCGCCCCTGTTGCTTTTGAAATTAAATAGAGTTGGCTGGTTCCGAGTGTCAACTGGATGATAACATACATACAAGACTGCAAGACAAGCACATTAAAAATAAATTAACAAACAATGACGACTAAAGTTTTTTTTTTTTTAATTGTTTGAAACTGTTTGAACACTATTTTCCTCCAGGGCAACGTTGGGTATTTCAGCTATGTTAGCTAGTATTCAATAAATTTTAAGGTTTGTGTTGCTCATCTGGACTGCTTCAGAGATGCTTTTTTAATTTTGTTTGTTTTTAATAAAAGTAGTAAATATGGCCTCACTTTAAAAATCAACATGTCTGGGGCAAAAGAAAATCATAAACTGCTTCATAGAAGATAACAATTTTAGAGTATGTCTTCATTCCCATAGTTTAGTAGTCTGTTCATAAGATTCTGGATAAAGGGTAAGTGCCTGAAGATACAATAGCAGGAAAAACATGCACATCTTTCACTTTATGGTGTTTGGAAATCCATATCATATAATAGGCAAAGTGATATGTACGGTACATCTGTAAACTGCAATGTACAATAAACTGTATGAAGTACTGTAAATGAATATTCCTACAAATTTATCTCAATACTCGTATCTTATCTGCCAGTTCCCAAAATAAAATCATAGTGGCATATAAAGACTGTTGCATTTGAATGATGATTTTGAACAATATCATGGAAACTTGTAGCTTATCTGAGGATTGTAACTGGACAGGTAAAATTAGGTCTAATAAAAGACAACTACAATATTTAAACACACAATACGTTTCATTGATTAGTAAAACTTTTTTTATATGATTAATATACAGTCTGGATTACTCTATGGTTTTGTTAACTGAGCAAAAGTATGAAGTGGTTTGTAAACTAAATTTAAAAATTACTAGGATAATTATAAAATACAGTATAAGTCTACTTCTGTTAGAAATGTTAATGTAACTGATGACACATATGGAGATGGTAGAGCACTTGGACATTCAAAGGAGTTAAGTCTTATTTTTTCACCCATTTTCATGTCTCAGCTCCCCAAGTCCCCTCTCCGGATGTAAATGTTTGATAACTTTTATAATGTTTGCTCTTCAAACTTTCATGACAGGTTTGATGGAAAAAGAATTTTTTTTCTTTAGCTCTTAATACTTAACATACTTAGCTGTCTTTATTTAAATAAATAAGACCAACAAAAACCTGTGTGTTCTCTTTATTGCAATTAAATGTATGATTATGATCGTATATTATATCCTATTTCAAAATCAATATGTATGTGGCACTACAAGTTTGTGAAGTCACCTGATAAAACCACCTCCACACCACAACTTCCCACTCTGTGGCACTTTATCATTTACTCACTAAACAAAATAGCCACTAAATATTGTTCTGTACACCTTTTGTTGGAAACAAAACAATTTTATTACAAGCATTCCAATAAGAATGAACACTGCAATTGAGCATTAGAATCCTTCATTGCACATTCAGGAAAGTTCTCAAGAGTTAATGTCTAGATTATGTCAATTTTGCTCACATCAATGGAAGAGTTATCTGTGCTGTTCTCACAAAGAGCGAGTTTACAGGTGAGTAACCATATTAACTGGTTTCTTCAAAACCTCCATTTACATGCACAAGTACACTTCTGGAGTTCACATCTGGTAAAATGCTTCCACTTAAACTACAAAAAGAAATAAAGGTCACCATTAGCCACTGTGAACCTGAAAACAAGCACTGAAATCTTGGATCATTGCACACAGGACCTTCTTTTCTGCTTGGCTGTACGATTGAACCATGCGAAGTACTGGCAGGCGGGTACTTCCAATTCTTGCTGTACACAAGCATTTTTGATTCAACGATGTTTGCAATGCGTTAGGTTACTCATTATTTTAAAAAAGTAATCAGACTACATAAAGCACATTACTTTTAACGTGTTACTCCAGACACTGCTCCCAAGATTGTGCTGTTGACCTTAGCACTGTATGTTACGGTCATTAACACAAATGTATCAATTTTTCATATATTGAGACAGCATATTTCAGCCATGAGAAGGAAAAATGTGATTGTTCCTGCAACAGCCTCAGGAAATTTATCTTGTGGACACTTCTACACGTGGCTGCTGAAAACATGGGCGAAGCTCACACAGGCAAACAGAACGCAACAGACATGCGCAGAGTACAAAATCCTTAACAGTATCAGTTAAGTGTTTACATGGCAAACTACTCACAGAGAAATTGTGCGTGTGTTAAACATATCAGTAACAGTTTCTCTAACCCAGGAATGTCAGACTCATGGACTTTTTTTATGTGTCCAGGGTCATCCATAATTAAGACATGGTACATGGTTTATTATATATATATCTATCTCTCAGTACAGGCCAAAAGTTTGGACACACCTCCTCATTCAATGTGTTTTCTTTATTTTCATGACTGAAGGCATCAAAACTATGAATGAACACACACACATACACACACACATATATTAATTATAGAAAATTTAGCCAGATATTAAAATGCATCTACAGAGTCGTATTGAGTTTATCTGGGCAGCACAGTGCATCACAGCTACTAAACTGTAGTTACTGTACAACAGAAAAAATGTGTTTTAACACAATAAGACAGACATCGCCGTCAGATGAAGATGATCGACAGACAGATGAATAAGAAGCTATATATATATATATATATATATATATATACACACACACATACATATACACACACACACACACACACACATATACATACACACACACAGCTACACAGGTGTTATGAGTGGCCACTCAGGTACTCCGATTCTGAAAACAGATTTAAGACTAATAGACTTGCATGCCTTTTTTTTCTGATGTCAGATGTATTCACGAACCTAAAATTATTTTGGCCTGTGAAAATCTTAAGACAGCCTAGGGCAATTCAGGGATACAAAGTTATTTGCTCTGCCAGTGTACTTGGCTGTTTGCTCTACCATTCACCATAGTGTAGAAAAAGTCTTAACTCATTTCAGAGAAAGTGTAACATTAAATGTCTATATGCCTCGGAATATGAAAAACAAAATAAGACAGACAACGCATAGAGAAAAGAGCTGTTTTTTTTCTGTTTCTCAACTGTTAGCATGTTACTTGTAGTGATGAATTAAATATACGAGACAGTTTATCATATGCATCTTGCAAATGGCTGTGCACATACAGTAAAGACTCAAAAATAACTTACCTTCCAGTGTAACTCACTATTAAGCTCAGCACTTCTAGTGATTGAATGCTCTGCAAATATATGTTTTAACAAAATAGTTGACAGTTTTGTGCAAACGGAATACTTGAGATGTGTACCGTTTATTATTTCTGTGTGTAAACTCATATAGTATAAAATAGGTAAGAAACAAGTACTACATAAATGAAATTCACATTTATAATTACACCTAAAGAATCAATAAGGTTTTTTACAGCTTTGATTTATTCCCCCAACATTAAAAGGTATACCTAAACAGTACAAAAAATGTAAACTATAAAAATAAATGCATGTATATTGTCATTTATGTAGTGTTTCAGCCGCCACTGTCAATTAATTGCCAAGATATGCAATAAGATTTTATAGATATTTTCATGGAATCACAATGAAACCAACTTAAAATACAAATGTCTGTAAAAATAATGCATATAATGCAAAAAAAACTACAACCATACATTATCAAAGTACTGATAAACTTTTTCCTCATATCACCTATAAATAAAACACTAGTTTTACAAGTTATCAATATTTAATATGCAAGTAAAAATAATACCCATTTATCCAATGTAAGCAGTTCAGCCATATAATAGTCTTTTACTGATATTGTTCACTTTAATGATAATGCTGTAATGATAGAATTTAATGCGTCTACTGCATTCAGTTTACAGATATTACAAATGTGATTCTGTCTGTTTTGTGATGGTTTGGAATTCTAGTCAATTACCTGTTGAATCTCTTTACTATAACAGTGGGTCTCAAACTCAGTCTTGCCAAGATTTTATTCCCACTAGTTTCAAAACACTGAATACTGAAAAGCTGCAACTTCTTCAGCCCCATTATAATGCTCATTAGTAAATAATGAAGAATTAAAGCAAAACTAAGTAAAAAAGGAACACTAAATGATTTCCATGTAACACACTGTATATAAATGCATGGTACATTATTTTTATATATATATATATATATAACACACAGTGCATCTGGAAAGTATTCACACTGCATCACTTTTTCCACATTTTGTTATGTTACAGCCTTATTCCAAAATGGATTAAATTATTTTTTTCCCTCAGAATCCTACACACAACACCCCATAATGACAACGTGAAAAAAGTTTACTTGAGGTTTTTGCAAATTTATTAAAAATAAAAAAACTGATAAATCACATGTACATAAGTATTCACAGCCTTTGTCATGAAGCTCAAAATTGAGCTCAGGTGCATCCTGTTTCCCCTGATCATCCCTGGGATGTTTCTGCATCTTACTTGGAGTCCACCTGTGGTAAATTCAGTTGATTGGACATGATTTGGAAAGGCACACACCTGTCTATATAAGGTCCCACAGTTGACAGTTCATGTCAGAGCACAAACCATGCATGAAATCAAAGGAATTGTCTGTAGACCTCTGAGACAGGATTGTCTCAAGGCACAAATCTGGGGAAGGTTACAGAAAAATTTCTGCTGCTTTGAAGGTCCCAATGAGCACAGTGGCCGCCATCATCCGTAAGTGGAGGAAGTTCGAAACCACCAGGACTCTTCCTAGAGCTGGCCGGCCATCTAAACTGAGCGATCAGGTAAGAAGGGCCTTAGTCAGGGAGGTGACCAAGAACCCGATGGTCACTCTGTCAGAGCTCCAGAGGTCCTCTGTGGAGAGAGGAGAACCTTCCAGAAGGACAACAATCTCTGCAGCAATCCACCAATCAGGCCTGTATGGTACAGTGGCCAGACGGAGGCCACTTCTTAGTAAAGGCACATGGCAGCCCGCCTGGAGTTTTCCAAAAGGCACCTGAAGGATTCTCAGACCATGAGAAACAAATTTCTATGGTCTGATGAGACAAAGATTTAACTCTTTGGTGTGGATGCCAGGCGTCACGTTTGGAGGAAACCAGGTGCCACTCATCACCAGGCCAATACCATCCCTACAGTGAAGCATGGTGCTGGCAGCATCATGCTGTGGGATGCTTTTCAGCGGCAGGAACTGGGAGACTAGTCAGGATAAAGGGAAAGATGACTGCAGCAATGTACAGAGACATCCTGGATGAAAACCTGCTCCAGAGCGCTCTTGACCTCAGACTGGGGCAACGGTTCATCTTTCAGCAGGACAACGACCCTAAGCACACAGCCAAGATATCAAAGGAGTGGCTTCAGGACAACTCTGTGAATGTCCTCAAGTGGCCCAGCCAGAGCCCAGACTTGAATCTGATTGAACATCTCTGGAGAGATCTTAAAATGGCTGTGCACCGACGCTTCCCATCCAACCTGATGGAGCTTGAGAGGTGCTGCAAAGAGGAATGGACGAAACTGGCCAAGGAATACTTATGTACATGTGATTTCTCTGTTTTTTTTTTTTTTATTTTTAATAAATTTACATAAACCTCCAGTAGACTTTTTCACATTGTCATTATGGGGTGTTGTGTGTAGAATTCTGAGGAAAAAATGAATTTAATCCATTTTGGAATAAGACTAACATAACAAAATGTGGAAAAAATGATGTGCTGTGAATACTTTCCGGATGCAATGTATAGAGAACACAAACCTGCAGCCACATAAGGACCTCAGGACTAAGTCTGAGAACCACTGGACTATAGTAATATGAATCATGCATTACATTTGAAGTCTAAAATAACTTTGTTAGGTTATAGTTTCCTCTTTTAAGGCTATTAAAATTGGTTCTTTTTGGTAAAATGATAAGGCCCTAATAAAGACTACACAAACAGCCCAATAACATCTAAATCTGCCACCGACTCTGGACCGCATTGAGTATATACAGGTGCTGGTAATAAAATTAGAATATCATGACAAAGTTGGTTTATTTCAGTAATTCCATTCAAAAAGTGAAACTTGTATATTAGATTCATTACACACATACTGATGTATTTCAAATGTTTATTTCTTAGGGTGTACATGGCATTTTAGAAAACAGGTTTCTGTGAATAACCAGGATATTAGAGCACATGTAAACATCCATCCATTATCCAACCCACTATATCCTAACTACAGGGTCACAAGGGTCTGCTGGAGCCAATCCCAGCCAACACAGGGCACAAGGCAGGAAACAAACCCCGGTCACGGCGCCAGCCCACCGCAGGGCACACATACACACACACTAGGGACAATTTAGGATCGTAGGGACAATTTAGGATCGCCAATGCACCTACACTGCATGTCTTTGGACTGTGGGAGGAAACTGGAGTACCCGGAGGAAACCCACGCAGACACAGGGAGAACATGCAAACTCCACGCAGGGAGGACCCGGTAAGTGAACCTGGGTCTCCTTACTGTGAGGCAGCAGTGCTACCACTCCGCCACCATGCCACTCATACATGTAAACATACTCTGGGTATATATTGGTGTTTCATAAGCAGGGCCCATCAGCATTAAAACAGTCACTACAGGACGTGGTTTTTGACAGATGTACTTGAGATCCCCCTGAACCCCAGCAATCAAAAAGTTCTGCTCTACCCTATAATCCCTATACCTGCATCAGGGGTACCTTTAGTAAGCAAGAGTTGTTACCTCAAAGCAGTCTAGAGCTGTGATAAAATTAAATGGATAAAAAAATCTAGGAAATGATCAACCTTCAGGTGATTTGGAAAGAATTATTTAAATGTGTACTATTATTGATGGCTTTGCTTTTCAATCGTTATTTTATTTTAGTAAAAATACAAATCACATACTGTATGTAAAATATTAATACTGAAAAGTTGAGATTAAAGCTGCTATCAAATACAACTTGACTGCTTCAGAGATTCAGACATTACAGGTAATGACAATCAAATGTTGCGTCTAAACGCCGCCCTGTCACTAAATTCTGAAAATATATTAACCAAAACAGCTGTAATTACTAAACAGTATCTAAATTGCACATTATACTTTGCACAATGTGTTATAGACTTGGGTCCTATCCAGCATTTGTTTGCTTTGGTAGTAAGACTGCCAAGCCAGGCTTTACCTCGTTTTGATCCAGTACTGGATAAGCCAGGTACAGGAAATGGACAAATGGATGTCATGTAATTAATCAATTTATGTTCTCAAGTTTTCTGTATTTGTAGGATTAGCTGTGAATTCTTCTTGTTTCAATATATGCCTACAATATACTGTACTGTCATATCAAGAATATAAAACTAAATTGCAGTCCAAGTATGCTGGATTTCACAATGAAAATAAACAAGACGCTGCAGACATGCTTTTTATTACATGCAGTAACTGTCAAAACAAACTGTTTAAGTATAGGAATATCAAGTTGTTCTACCCTAAGTTAAAAGCTAAAGAAATGTTTATAACATCATCAAAATAATTTCAGCAAGATATGACTGTCTGTTACTTGACCTGCATATCCTTATTTTCATAAATTTCACTTTATAAAGCACAGCTACATTAACACAAACATGGGAAATTACTCAGAAATGCTAAATAATCCAATAAGGAACAGAGACATGCAACTTCCCACAAATACAAAAACATTACAACTGAAATGCTACAATACAATGGTGTGCTTTATTACCTTTAATATAGCTTGAACATCCTTTGCATTACCTTAGAGTGTAAAATGACTACACATTTTTCAAACACTAAATTTAGCACCATTAATTTTGAATAGGATTTGCAAGTGTCAACAGTTGTAACATTAAACAATTTATTAAATCACTAGAAAAATGTGCTGGGTACACATTCAGATAGCAATTCAGCACTATCTTTATAAAATAGATTTACGGACACTTTCCATATGTAGTAAATCAATAACCTTAATGAGCTCCATCTGTAAAATGTATTTATGGCTGATCAGATTGGGGTTACATGGTACTTGGAGGTCATAGTAAAAATTTTACAATATAAAGTGGTGCAGAAGAATGTACCCTGTACCTTCCCAAATGTGTTGTCTGCAGAGGATGACAAATTTTTCAGATGATATAGGAGAAAGTAGGGTGAAATGACACCTTTAATTGGCTAACTAAATAGATAAAGGGGCCTTAGCTGCCTCGAAAGCTTGCATTTGTAATCTATTTAGTTAGCCAATAAAAGGTGTCATTTCACCCTACTTTCTCCTATATCAATCTATGGCTAACACGGTACAACACTCTACTGCTAAGAAGATATGTGAGAGTTGCATTTGATCAGACATTTCATTATAGGAGTTTGGGTTCTCATTCAACATTTTGAGGAACAAAGAGGCATATGGATACTGACTATAAAGCATACCTCAATCGACAACATATTGCAAGGCATTCTTTTGAGGTGATTTTTTTTTTTAAGTTTCTATTTAGAATTTAAAGTAAGTACTATCAATCAGTCAGTCAGTGTCCAACCCGCTATATCCTAACACAGGGTCATGGGGGTCTGCTGGAGCCAATCCCAGCCAGCAAAGGGCGCAAGGCAGGAACAAATCCTGGGCAGGGCATCAGCCCACCGCAGGGCACACACACACCAAGCACACACTAGGGACAACTTTGGATCGCCAGTGCACCTAACCTGCATGTCTTTGGACTGTGGGAGGAAACTCACGCAGATACGGGGAGAACATGCAAACTCCATGCAGGGAAGACCCAGGAAGTGAACCCAGGTCTCCTTATTGTGAGGCAGCATCACAGCCACTGCGCCACCGTTCATCTATAATCCTCACAATACTATATAGAGAGTTTTAACTACTCATTGTAATACAACATGCTAATTATGGACACGAGTCTACTTCTCTGGACATATGATTGTCCTATTTGGATGTAAAACAAGCTCTCTTAAGGTTTACAGGGCCACAAGGGCCCTGTGCCTGGCCCTGCAACAAAACTATTTAAAAAAAAAAAAACAAAAAACAAAAAAAAACATAAATAAATACAAACCTGAACTGGATGGTAGTCTGAAGCAGGGCATGCCTTTTTGCACATATAAATTGTAGAATTTAGTTACCTATTAATGTCACATATTGAAGAAATCTATTGAATGCTATACTTTTTTCTATTATTACAGTACCATTCCATTTGGTCATTTACTAAAGTTTAATTAAACATGGCAGATTTGAAGGATTTGATGTGAATGCCAGCCACAAGGCATATGCTCTACTATGCATGTTTTCATTCTCTGTATCAGATTTTTCAATTCATCAGCCACAAAACTAACACACCAACAGCAACTCTATCCATCTATTTCTTTCAACTTGTTTCTTCCATTACAGCCCCACAGAGAGTTGTAGTTTGTCCTGACAATATCAGACTCAATGAAAGAACTAACTATGGACAGTCTTTTACAAGGCTCACACTCATAAACAGCCAGTCATTCACTCAATGAAGAGCAGTAGACAAAAATACATAATAATAAATAAATAATTAGAATGTTCTGAATTTAGGAAGTGCTTCATCAGCCAAGTTACTGAACTAGATTTATATCTTATAGTGTGCTGCAATATCACTCATCACCAGTGGGAAAAATGAGAGGACCGTCCCTACTGCAATCTGCACACAAACATCATGTTTCATCATTCCATCCACTTATTCACTTGACTTTTGTTATCTGAGTAATGGGGAGCTGGAGACAGTCCTGGCAGGACAAGGCATACAGCAGCATTAAACCCTTGATAAAATGCCAGTCATATATCAACACACCATCCAAAATTAATGACAATTTTTTCATATTAATGGCCATTTATTTACCTATTTAGAATTTTTTAGAAACAGACTTTCAATATTAATTAAAGAATATGCAATTGTGTTTGATGCCATACCTTCTGGGCTTATTAAATTATTGCTAAATGTTGTCATTGTGGATTTAAAGCTAAATGATGGTTGAAGGTAATGTTGGAAGGTATGAGCATTAAACACAAACTGTAGATCTCTTAGGAAAATCTGTCAAAAGATGTACAAGCCCTTCAGCAAAAGGATTTTGGCTTTCTTATTTTGAAAAAATTAATTAAAAGGAAGCTTATAATATCTCAAGGAGACACTCCATTACCAATAAAATGCTGAGTGGTTTCCTTTCAAATTATTAATTGTATTTATCCTGTTAAGTAAGTGCTAATAAGGTTTAAAAGGGATCTCGATTAAACCTACATATACTTTGGAACTTTGTGGAGGAAGGTATTCTTAATTTTTTTGTGTGTGCATTTACAGATACACAAAATTCTTTTGATTCTTCTTGAATCTTTCATTAAGACAATGAATAAAGATGTTTGGCTCCTTTAAAATGGGAATGTGGAATATAAACGTTGGTAGATCTTCAACGTATTTATTATTTATGGTAAATTCCACATGCATAAATATAAATGGCCCACGAAAATGCCTAACTTTACAGAGTTTAAAACTGAATTTGTTCATTAATGTATTTAAAAGGAGTGAAAATACTACGGCCAAAAAAAAAAAACCAACAACTATACACTATTGCAAACCACTTAATCTCAATTTACTTTAATTTGTTTAACCTTTTATTATTATTTGTGTAAAACAGTTACAAAATTACCCCTATGTAAAAAGTTTGGAAGTTTTGCATTTTTAGTTGTAAAGAAAAGCCAAGCAAAATGACAACTTTTACTGGCTAACTAAAAAGATTACAATATGCAAGCTTTCGAGGCAACTCGGGCCCCTTCTTCAGGCAAGATGTAATCCCATAATGGCTAACAGGTACAACACCCTAGTACTACATTTTAGTTGTAATTTTTCACACATTACATGCTTAATATTAGACCAATAAATTTACTACAAAAAATTAACATATCATCCATTACATTGTTATTTATACCAAATTTACAATATATTTGTAACGTTCAGTACATTCTATTTAACACAATCGCTGTGACGTCACTAGTATTTTCCCTATACTGTAAAAATAATGGAAATCGTCAAACCAAAATTAAGAATTGCTACGGGTATACAAGCTTCTTGACTTACTGTTACAGTAACCAAACCCCACTTTATAGTGCCTCTCCAGACTGACCACCACCGCGGGGAACTTCAGGCAAGAGCAACACCAGCAGGTTAACGGAGTTGTTTACGATTGCTTTGAGAACCCACGGGCTGCTGGCTTAACAATCCAAAGTACCTGCCAAAGATCATTCATCGCCTTGGACTTCTATAACTTGTTCCACTACATCACATTAAAATGCAGCAGTACTTTGGCATAATGCAATAATACAGTTCCACATTGTGGTAAACAGAAGTCATACCTTTTCCCAGTTTTTTCCCCCAGAGTTATAAAGTTTATAATACATCGGTGATCGTGTTCAGGATGAAACTCTGTTTCTATACATGGATCAGTGTAATTAAAAAAATACCGTAAAAGCTTTGCTAAGGTTTAAACTGCCAAAGTGGAGCCAAGATGGCGAAGGGCCTGGAAAGGCCAGTCAACATAAACAAATCGGCCGCACGCAACGCGCACAAGTTAGAAACCCATAAACCAGGTGATTTCGCTCCAAAAGTGAACATTGACACTTATAACGTTGGATGATGATCAGTATTCGTTGAAGCGTAAGCAACATCGCAGAACAGGGCCTTGCAATGCAAGCGGAACGACGTCTTATGAAACAGTAGGCATTGTGGCTCAATTAGGGGAAAGGCGCCACCGTTCAAACCACAAAGTGCATTGAGCCAACATGTCCGACAGTGAGCTGCAGTTTCATCACAACCAGCGCCAACCAAAACAATGTAGGGGGTCGACAAAAAAAAAATAAAGAAAAAAAGAAACTCACCGGTTTTCTCTTTGATTTCGCATAAAACGCTGAACAGAGCAGGTTTCATCCGGTGGCAATTTAAAGCATGCTTTCTGTCGAATAAAAGGAAAAAAAGTTTAATTATAAAAATGTTTATAAATGTAAAAACCAGGAAACAATAAGAGGGGGTGCGCCGTTTCTATGCCTGTTCAAATGTAAATCCGAAATTCATTTAACTTTACACATGTTAAAAACGGGGATTCAAATGTGAATAGGGTTCAAAAGAAAAGTCGCTTAATGAAAAGCTCTACGAGTGTGTTTAAAGCGCACGACGCGGAGCTCCTTAAGTTTTGGAAAAAAATAGCTTATTGTTTTCTTTGGGCCATACATCATAAAATAAAACTTAAAAATAAATACTGGCTACTTTAAGAAACAACACTTTCCAAGAAAACCAAACTGAGATCGCAATCTGAAATAGTGCCAATCAAGCTTAATTTGTTTTCTTTTGAAACGTGATTTATTAGGCTAGTGGGGCAATAAAGCCTTTTTGTTTCGGCTAAATGAGTCCCGCCACTGTCACACCAAACTAGTGAAGGTATTGTCTACCTGGGCCAAAAAAGAATACACACAATAAAGATCGAGCGTGCGCTCGTTTAGTCCTTTGTTAAGAGATTAACAATAACGAGGCTTCTAGATTTCGATTTGCTTTGGATCTGTCATGGACCCAAGAGATGCAAAAGGAGGAAAAAAAAGATCATCTCAGTCCACAAACGTTAATAGTAACCAGAAAAACTTGGAGCTATATCAGGTGATTGTTCAATGATTCAACCCTGAAATATGTATAAATATTTAACAATCTGGTATCCCTGCACTGGCTGCGTTACATGTCACGCACACAAACGTGTGTCTTTTTTTCCATTTCCCGTCCAAACACTAGAAAGTAGGCGATCGGGGAATAAGACGCTTAAAACGCCCATCCTTCCCAACAGAAACTACATCCAAAGTTCGCAGGGAGAGAAAGGCTCGACTCGCCCCTGCCTGCTCACACAAAAGTGTGTCGATCGCTTGTTTGCGTTCCGTAAACACAACACCTCTGCACGCCAATAGGAGCGATCCTTCGCACAAGTCAAGCGAGACAATTATATCGGATTAACGCTAATTATGCAGACAGCGCCCCGCAGCAGAGAGGCGGCGAACGGAGCAGCCGAGTCTCGGTGTGGGCGCCTACTGGGGATCGAGCCCCGCCATCCCGACATGCCGTACTAACTTTGCTTGCGCTTCGTCCAAGCTCTGGTCGGTGATGGTCATGATCTGCTGCAGGATGTCGCCGATGTCCCTCCGAGTCTCGGCCCCGTTCTCGTGCAGGTTTCCCGAGTGGTGCGAGGGCGACTGGAGGTGTGCGGGGTTCATGGGGTGCATGGACGGGTGAGCCGCCAGGCTTGGCTCTCGCACGCCGGGCCCATTTCGCGATCCCGCCGCCGTTGTTTGCTGCTGTTGTTGTAACATGCTGGCTTTGCGCCGCTGCGCTGCCGCCGCCGAGGTGAGTAACTGGAGAGCCGACGGAGGCTGGAGCCGTAGAGGCAGCTCTCTCCGCGGGGGAGGAGAAGAAGGAGGAGGAGAAGGAGGACAGAAATAAGAGGGAGGGGGATCTGGAGGAAAAGGGTAGGAGTCGTAGCACGGCGCTGTGAATTAGCGATTCCTCACGGGAAGTGGGACTGCCGTTCGGAGCGCCTGAGCTGAGTCCACCAGGGGGTAGTGAAGGACGATAATGGAAGAAGAGTACAAGCCTCGTAAATGTCACGATCCAGAGGTGGGTGGCCTGCTGCTGCAGTCCTCGCAGCAGGGCGAAGAGTTCGTTTGATGAGAGCGAGAGTTCAGCTCGGGTCGCGAGTACTGGGAGTGCAAGTGCTGGCGCATGTTCGTCAACGAATCCTGGAAGGAATAGCTGCAGAACAGAGTCTCATGGGCTAAACCCAAGTCTCCCCTCTACATCTACTTCATTTAGCTTGAACCGAAATTCAGAGTATTCGGTGCGAATATAATGAAATAAGTGCGAAAATCTATTAATGTGATTGACACACGACCCGCCGTGTTGACAGTTGATGCTGGGATAGGCTGCGACTCCCCGAGCATTTAGGAAGTAATGAATACTGGCAGGTAAAATGAGTCGGTCGTCTACTAAGTAATGGGAATGCGCAGGAAAGCCGTTTGTAGAAACATCCTTGTATTCATCTTCCTAAACCGTTTATCCAGCTCAGGGTCGCGGGGAAGCTGGAGACTATCCCAGCAAATTTAGGGCGCAAGGCAGGAACAATGCCTGTATATAAAATATATTTGGAATGCACGGACTAAAAGCCTGTTGCTAACACCATCAAACTGACATTATTAAAGTAATAACCATTTTAAGTTTAGACATTTTTTTACTCAAACACTACTATTACGTAACAGCTTACAAATCAGAGAACCCCAGTTTTAAAATTTGTTTATTTATAAAATACTTTGGTAGTTCACTTTTGACACCCTTTAACACTTAGATTTTCATCCAGCTTAGGTCAGTAACAATGTGTTTTGTCTCTGTTTATTTAACGCTTCCGTTTGGAAACACATTTCTTTGAAGTCTACCTACATCTGACACCAAGAATTTTATTTGTTTCATTGTTTTTTTTTTTTGTTTTGTTTTTTTTACTTTGGCTTCATACTAGGGGAGGGCTGGAACACTTACCTGTAGCCATTTAGAAACGTTGAACAGTATTGTTTTAAATACTTATTGAAGTAAATGGACAGTTTTTTTTTCTTGCCCAGGAAGTACACTTTGACTAAAGCATTGAAATATAGAACAGTTCCAGTAAGTCTTTTACAGACACAGACAGTGTGCCAGTCAGTTGCAGAACCTAGTTATATACACATTCACACAGCCACTATGGAATTGCCAAACAGCCTCACTTACACATCTCTGTGGATGTGTAAGAAGACATAGAGTACCCAAGATGAAGCTTTGGAAACACTGGGAGAAGATGCAGACTTAACATGGACAATAACCATTTCAAATCCAACATGTTCCATAAGGGCATCAGTGCTAGCTACTGCACCACTATGCTACCCTATGTATATTAAATTAATGCTACTTACAGAGTCACTAAATGAGTCAACTGCAGTGTGAAAACTGATATTTCAGTTTATAGCTTTACTCCATGGTTATTGCCCAGACTTGAAGTGGAACAAGCATACCGTCTTAAACTCTGAGAAATAAGATTTAGAGCTGAAGTTTTTAGAAGATGGATAAAGCAAACCTTTAGCCGTTAATTATAAAGAAATTTTACATCAATGTATTAAGCCAACCTGTTTATCCATCACACGTAAAGGGAAACACATAACTGCAGAATTCAGCAGCATCTAAAATAGAGATTATCAGTTTATCTATCTATCTGTCTATCTATTTATCTGTCTGTCTGTCCTTTTTCCATTATAAGGATATGGAGTGGGACACCAATTCATAGTTGGGCAGCCACACATACTGTGATAATAAACCAATTTGGCAATCTGAAGTGCTGGAGAATTGCTACAAAATAAACAGTCATTATGTTAAAAAATATGAGTAAAATCAAATCTGGTCCCACCTTATACCAATATTCCTTTCATTTTTTGCAGTGTTGGATATCACCCCACTGCCGGTCTAGTATCTTAAGCACCTCTGTCTGTCTTATTAAAACACTTTTCTGTGTTATTTATTGACTACAATAGAAACATGTTTGAAAGCCTATGAACCTTATGGATGGTAGTTATCTCATAAATCTTGATATTTCAGATAGGACAGGAAGAAATTAATTTTTGTCTCACCTTCTTGTACACTTTCACTGCGTTGCCAACCATATGTGTGTTCAGCTCTTTATGTAGTGGCCGATTTTAACAATTAGATAATGGTTACTAAGCGTATGTTTAGTCAATATTTATGCTTCTTTTTTTGTTTAAAAGGAATAGGTATTTTAGATCATCCATCTGTCCTTCTATTCTTATGCTCATACATCATCTAATCCACTTACCAAGTTTAGGATTGCAGCTTCTGCAGCCTATCCTGCCAGTACAAGGAGTACCAGTACAAGGTAGTTAATAAGGTTGATTAAGGCACCAGTCCATCACAGAGAACACTTCCACACAGACACTCCCACATATGCTGCGAGAAGCACCAGTTCCACAGAAGGGCTCACCTGCACCTATACAGGGCCAATTTAGAATGTGGCGGGAAAACGTGAGTACCTTAAATAATTTCTATTCAGAGCTTAGAGGATTCAGCAGATTCTACACAGGCATATAGCTTGTGAATTTCTTTCAGGCAATGTGAGTTTAGGTTGCTTTGCTTCACAATCATTATCAAATTTTTAAGCTTCAAATTTCTAGACTACCTATTTAATTTATTCTTTTTGCCCAATCTTAATGGAATATTGGCAGGAATATTTTTATTCTGAAGTACGTTTTGCACATACAGTGTACATCCATATTGTTGCAAGTTATGAGTAGATCGGTAAACATTGTACAAAATTAAGTGTAGGTGGAATTACAGTCCTGTGATGGACTGTTGACCCCTCCTGGATTGAGTCAGCTCTGCATCATTGCTACTGAAACCCTACATTGAATTAAGCAGTATTAAAAATAACTGCATGGATGACATTAGCCTACAGTCACCATTGATATGAGTTGGTTTTTTTTTTTTGTTTTGAGTAAACAACATAATCATATAATAATCCAGATCAGGATTATAGACAGCCAGTGCCCATTGTGTCAGCACTGAGCACAAGTCTGGAAATAGCCCTGGTCAGAGTGCCAGGCCACTGCATGATCAAATTTATACACACATCACCCCAAACTCTTACTCACATAGTGGCAGTTTAGAATTATCAGTCAACTTAACCAGCATTTCTTGGGGTGTGTGTGTGAACAACTTATGCATACATGAAGAGAACATGCAAAGTCTACATGAACGATGACGAAATGTGATATTTCACCGTAGTATTCTGGATCAGTGAGGTGGAATCACAACCTTCTGTGCCCCAATGAAGTGTTCCCAATGTTGAATATCAAACTTTTAAATAGTAGTTGCTGGTGTCAGCTGTTAAAACCAACAATGTCATTTTGAATTTATACCTGATAAGATAAGATCAGTTTTATTCCAAATCCGTCTCTGCACAGCCTGACGCATGGCTTCCCATGGCTTACACTGAAGAGTTTACAAAATTCTGAATAAAATTGCACACTTGCTACTGGCAGAGTCTATCCGGAGATCACCAGACTCATTGCTGGAACTAGCCCTGAAGAGAGTGCCAGTCTGTCACACATCATACTTTCTGTGTCTCTGGGGCCACAGTCTATCTGGCAGCATCTGGACAGGACAGGAGGCAGGATGTCACAAAGGACTCCCCCATATGTACATACACTCACATCCAAACAACATAAGATCTGCAATAAATCTAGTGTGCACTTGGGGGTAAAGCAGCCAGTTGGAGGGAGAATGTTCCAACTCATAATGTATGGGGCAAAGGCACATTTTTTCTTGATTTATCCCTCTGCTCCACAGTTTAAAATTACAAATGATTTAATTCAGATGTGATTAAAATGCACATTGCAGACTTTAATTTAAGGGTATTTGCATACATTTTTGATCTCACCATGTAGAAAATACAACATGTTTTATACATTGTCACCCTATTTCAGGGCACCATGATGTAAATCAAAGCAAAATAAGTCTTTGTCCCAAACATTATGGATGGCACTATATGTACATTTTTTGAATGTCATGTAAACTGATGCCTTTGGTAGGAAGAGGCACAGTTTTGAGGTTGATTTCAGGTACTAGTCTTAACAAGTTCATAAAACAAATTTATAATTTTCCTCACACATCTATTTTGTATTCAGTTGCACTGTTGCAAAAAACATGTAATCTGCTTCAGAAGAATTAGAACAGGGAACAGTACTCTAAATAAAGAACATTTCTTTGGCAGCACAATTTGGCTTTTGATTAAGAAAAAGCCATGAAGAAAAATTGGAACTATAAGTAGTTATTGTTGCTGTCTCATAGCTCCAGTAGAAACAGATTTAAATCCAAGACTAAACCTGTTTAAATTGACTTACAATGGATAAGTAAGTGCATGTGAACTACAGTAGACTGGTGCCCCATATAAGGCTGGTGGATGGCAATCCTGCCATTTTAGTCTTTGTCTGAAGCTAAATGAATTAAGCAGGTCTGAGCGCAGATGAAAGGAGAAACTGACAGACTTCTAGGAACTGAATTGACTAATTTATCCAGGCAATACTGCATATTGTAAAGGATCAGTAGGCTTTGGAAAAGGATTAGCTGAAAGACCAAGGCTGATGCAAGTTTTTAACGCTAACTTCTGTAAAGTTCAAAGACTATGCTTTTATAGAGCTGGCTCATATTGTTTCAGAAGAATAAGCAGGAAAAGGTATCAGATAATCTCAGTCATTAAGCTGCCACCCTAAAGAATCATGTGTGGGTTTATAAAGAAATTACTCTTTTATCCATAAATATTAATTTTTACTGAAATATCACAAAATATGCACTAGATGGTGCTGGCTGTTATGTGCGCTTTTGCCTTGCAAGAAAGATATTTACTTTTGTATAAAATGAACAGTTAAAAATAATAACCTTTTCTCAAAGAAAAATCTGGATCTGGCAGTCTGTTTCATTGCATTATAATTATTTAAGTAGGAGTAACTGAGTGGGTTTTTCATTGGAGCAAATGATGTATAAGATCTCACACTTTATAGACTCTTTTCTTCCACTGTTCCAATTTCTTTTCCTGGCATTCTGTACCTGTACAGTGCAAGCGACTTGATGCAGCTGGTTGCATTCAGTAAGCCCACAGCAAATTAGGTTCATTAAAGGAGACAGACGTAGCATAAATCTGTCACCTCAGTGCATGCTAATAAGGCAAACAAGTCAGCAATTTGGAAAGTGATTACCATAAGAATAATTGATAGTTAGTTAATTACAGGGTTGTTTAGCTTTGATTGATTTGGCTTGAGAAGGTGGCTGCTGGAAAGGAGGTGTGCTACTAGACACGCCTGGCATCATCCCAAGGAATCCACAGTCTTTAGGAACTCAGAAACAAAATTAAGCAGAGGTGCAACTGTCAAAGCCGTTTTTCAGCTATGAAAAGGTTGCTATGAATGAGACAGCCTGACCTTCACAACCTGACAACACCTATAGACAATATTCGCCCACTGCATATTTTGAGGTTGGCTGGCTTACCAGGGCCATAATAACAGAAGATTTCACCATTTAACCAAATAAGTAAACCCAGGAAAATGTTTGCTCAGCTGAGACACGTCTGACGTTTGTTTTTAGCTTCAACCATCTTGTATAGCCGAGGTTGTTGACTTCCTATTCGGAAATCCCCAAGACAGGAAGTGAATTTAACCACAGACTCTCGTAGCTAACGGCAAACAAACGTGTGCATGCGGTTGGTTACGTGCAAGACAAGGAGATGTGCCACCCTCTGTTCTCCCATGCTCAAAATCCAGATATGAATGCTGTTATTTATTTTCTGTCTGTGAACTTTGTCTTCTCTATTAAGAAATCAGCTGGGACGTACAAGAGGTGTTTGGTGGCATCTGCATATCAAGGTGCTTTTATTAATACATTTTGTCTTTGCTTTAGCAGAGCAAGAACACATTATCACTGATGAAATCAAAAATCTATCAAAGTATAACAGATTACAGCATTATAGACACCACTGATTCTGAATCTAAATATTTGAAAATAATCCTGCATCAGTGTGGGGATTCCCTCCCCCATGCCTTCTGGTACTGCTGTCTGGTTTTAGAGAAGTTACGACAAAAAGGCCAAAGAGAAAGGGGAAGCAGTGAAATCTGACGCATTAACCTCATAACTATCCTCATCCTATTTCTAAAGCAAATGCTGAAAGGTCTTTTGATAACTATCAATCTATGCATTTATTACACAGCCTATCTATCTATCTATCTATCTATCTATCTATCTATCTATCTATCTA
>JANRMT010062796.1:40087362-40122882 GCA_026402145.1 Polypterus bichir lapradei
CTATCTATCTATCTATCTATCTATCTATCTATCTATCTATCTATCTATCTATCTGTTTTTTATATGACTTCCTACATCGGCTCAGTATGAAAACACTATTTTCTCTTGGGGTCACAGAAGCTACTGCAGCTGAATCTAACTAAACAATCAGTTATAAGGCTCATTGAACATATTTCCGTTATTGCTGCTTTCTTTTTTCCTACCTAGTCAGAATAATCACTCTAGTTTTTTTTAAGCTCTAAAAATTGGCAAAATTCATTTGGTAAAAAAGTTTATTTTATACAGTTTAGTAAATTTGTGAACATAACAATAGTACAACTTACTTTTCTTGAAAATTCAGGAATGAATGGTTTCTGTTGCTTTGAGTTTCATCCTACATTTCTGCCATCCTTTTCAACATTCATTGTTTCATTTTAACATAATCGCTTGTTAAAACTGTTCTTTTCAACATCAAATCAATAAAGAGACTAAGTAACAAGATAGCAAAAAATTACATCTTCATCTGTGCATGCTTGTCCATCACTGAGCAGATCATTCAGTAAAGATAAAAAAGAAATTACCAAAAAAGAGGGTATGGAGGTTATAATCCTGAGTATCTATAAAATAGTTAATTTAAGAAAGAAAATAAACTGTACAGTACATTGACAGAAATGCATTCTATCTATCTATCTATCTATCTATCTATCTATCTATCTATCTACCTATTTATGTATTTGTCAATCTCTTATTTGTTTTTTTATGTGACTTCCTACATTGGCTCAGTATGAAAACACCATTTGCTCTTGGGGTCAGAGAAGCTATTGCACCTGACTCTGACTAAACAGTCATTGTTAAGGGTCATTGAACATATTTCCATTATTGCTTCATTCTTTTCTCCTATCTAGTAAAAATAACCTCACTAGCTTTTTAAGCTCTAAAAGTTGGCAAAATTCATTTGGTATAAAAGTTTGTTTTATACAGTTTAGTAAATTTGGATTGGATTAAGGGGGTTGGAGAAAATTACATTGTAAATTATAGATTATGTTGAGAAAAGATAACATCAAGAAACGTAATAAATGTTGCATATAAGGTGGCTACAAAAGTGCATAATATGAGCAAAAGAGGGGTTAAACAAGTAATTGTCACTAATTGAACTAGAAATTCTGTTTAAAGGTAAAACATCTTTCACACTGTATAACAAGTCTATCAGTACAAAAGCAGCACAAAACAGGATAAGACCTTGACAGGTTTTGAAGAAAAACAAAGAGAAACCACTACTGGCAGGTGGCAGGTCCTTCTGCATGTATTTGTGGATAGGTAGAGGCTGCCAAGGAATGTTGTGCCCTGTCACTATGCAAATTATATCAGAAGCACATCTGCCATGAATGTCAGAGTAAAGAAGGAGAGAGAGATAGAGTGAGTGGCACCTTGTCATATAATCTGTGATATTCTTCTAATTTAAACTCTCTGCACTTGCACCTATAATCTTAAATGTGTCTGATACTCAAAGTGAAATTTTGAACTAGAAGATTAGCTATGGATGTTTGGACTTCTGTTGCCCTTGAGATTAAGCTGCCTTAGAAGCTTGTCTCTGGTATAGCAACACCAAGGTCCTCTAAAAGATATTGTAGTCTGGTGTGCTTGTAGCCACAGTTGGCCATCTTTAAAAGTCATTCCAAGAATCAAGTCTTGGTGTGTTCCTTCCTGCTAGTGGAACGTTAAGGTTGTAGCTAAGTGGAGTGCTGGGATGAAGGCTAAAAGCTAACTAACAGGAAGAGAGAGAAGCCAGATATTGAGACAAAGAGACTGGAAGCAAAAGGCCAGATAGTACAGTTTTGGGGAAAAAACGGAAACCACCTGAAAGGACCACAGAGGCAAAATGTGTAGATAGTTCAAATGAGGCAAAAAGATTTTGTTTTATTCTATGTGTTCTTTTGCTTTATGGCTCACTTGTGTATTTTGTCAATCTACTATTTAATTCAACTCTAATGTGTATGTGTGTGTGTTTGTCCGGTTCCTCTGAGCAATCTTGTTTGGTCACTAGTGGGCTTTGTTGGCTCTATTCTGAATATGAATAGACACTTTGTATTGGAAGAAAACATGGACAGGGAAGAAATCCTATCAGTCTTTTTGTTATTTTCATTATCATTTGTAATTTGTGCACACCGGAGGGTGACTTTTAGGCTTGTCGTAGGTAAGCAATACCACCCCAGGACACCAAGGGGCCCGATCACTGACTCTTCTGTCTCTTTTTCCAACCACATCTATAAGAAGAAGCTTATTCAAGGCAACTGACTCTGCCCATTCCAGTCCACAATATATAAAAGCAGGGTGCTTCCAGAAGGAGGCATCTCATTTGGGAGATGAGCCACCTGCTCGATGGAGCGCCGAACATCTTTTGAGCCATTTTGTTTCTTATTGTACCATCACATGCATGCTATTTTTGACACACCTTATTATATTGAGTAAGCAGGATGGCCTGGATCACACCCCAACATATCATCTGGACACTTGTATTACTCATGGTCAATGATACATTATAGAATATGCTTGTCTCCATATGAATATACTGTATGACACTAATCATATACAGTACATACATTTTCAAGCCCACTTAACCCATTTCAGGATTACAATTGGCTGACGCACATCTCAGTCTTAGATGTGGTTCCTTGCTGTGCCCACTTATGCACACAAACATTTACAAAGGGCCAATTGCTAATCAGCCTAACTTGCACATTATGGAGTGTAGAAGGAAAACCTACACAAACAGAGAACACACAAATACTACAGAGTCAATGGAATTAGGAATATCACTCACTATTCTGGATCATCAGTAATGATAAATGATAGCAAAAAAAAAGTATGTTACAGCTGCATTCAAATGTGGCACAGAGGGAATTTGAATGGTCTCTGTATAAATAGAGAAAGTTAACTTCTGCAAGAATTAGGGTACTGTCTGATAAATTCCACCATACATTAAAGGCATATTGTTACACAGTGAGTAAAAAGGCATATTTTAAAAGAGAAGAGCTTCTTGAAGAACTATTGAGGTTCGTGGGGTTGATTCCTGCTTTGTGGCTAATGCTGCAGAAGCCCCTGTGGCTCTGAATGTGAGTAAGCAGCTTTCAAAATTTCTAGTTGAATACTAAAAGTCACCTGGTATTTTTATATTATTTGTAAATCTTATGCTTTTTAAATACTTGGAAGTTTCCTCCAGCCCTGCATTTTTTCCTCTTTGGATCCTTACATTGTCAGAGCGATGCAGCATTTAACATGGCTGTCTCACAACACTTGGAGTCCAGTTCAGCTGAAGTGACTTCTTTATATGAAGTTTGCAAGTTCTGCCAGTGGTTAGGTGACATTCTGTAGTTTGCTCCCACAATCATAACATTGGCATGATTGCTCTGACTCAGTGATTGTCCTTTTCATTGTCACGCATCCTTTTGATTTATGTTGCTGCTCCATCCTACACTGTTATTAGCCAACCGACTGGATGGATCTTTATACTGCTGTTGTTTGTAAAAAAATATTCAAAGGCTTGCTGTAGAAACACAGTTAAGGTTCAGAAATGTACAGGTGAATACAGTCAGCATAATGTTCAACTTTTCCACAAGTGCCTTTGCCTGACCAGCATGAAAATGCACTCAAGTTATGAATTCTGCATCTCTGGAGATGCAGCCTTTAGCAGTACAAAGCTGATCTTTTAGAGTCTGCGTGCACCACAGTGTAAACCTTCCATAACTGGGTCTGTGCTCCCGGGTTTTTAAAGGTCACAAATCTGAAATTCCTTTATTAATTCTTCAGTCTATTTCAATACTGTTTAAGGATGCTTGAAAGAAATGCTGTTAAAAAAATAGTTTTATGTACTCTAGTGTCTCTGATGTACTTTACTGAATCACTGATATGAATTTTTCTAATTGTCACAAGAGGTGCATTAGTTAAGTAACTCTCAAGGTGCAAACAGTAAGTCAGAGGCAGAGATTGAGATTGGCTTCTGCTTTCCCTTTACCCTCAGGATAAAATGGATGGATGGATGGATTAAATTAAAAAAAAATCTTCATATCTTCAGTATAATACTGTTACATCTTAGTAGTTCAGTTGTTAATGCCTCAAAGCTCCAGGACATCATATTCAAATCCCAGCCTGACCACTATCTGTATGCAGTTTTCATATTCTCATCTAAGTTGGTTTTTCTTTGGTTGATTCGACTCCCTAAACTGTTCCAGTATGAGTAGGATGTAAAATGCAGTTTGCTGCCATCCCCTCCAGAGTTAAATATTTTTACCCAAAACTGTCATGACAGACTTCGGTTCCCCTCAATCCTAAATCTAAATTAAGCAGATCCAGTAGATGGGAGGATGAACCACTCCCCAGTTTTCTCTTCAGGCCACTCTGTATACAGTAATAAAAATAGTTAATAGGAGTTGCAGACAGAGAGCAGCTATTGAGAATAAAATTAAATTTAGCACTTATGAAATAGACTATACTAGAAAAAGATTTGTGCTTTTGATTTAAAATAGAAAAAATGCAAAGTTGTTATCAAATCTGCTAGTTTGTCTAGAAAGTGGGAGGGAGATGGGGAAGTAGCTCAAGCAATCTACTCATACACACCGGATGGACGTCGGCGTGAAATGCAACACTCTTGCACAGTTTTCACTTCAGACTGAAACCACCCCTCGCACTAAAAAACACTTCCTGTCGCAGAGTCGTCCTTACTGAGCAGGAAACCTACGCATACATTTTGAGTTGTTTTGGGTTGCACTTTGAATTTTTTTCATTGAGCTGAAATGAAGATCAATGCTACTGCTGGTGATTTGGTTGATATGGGCACGGGAGGACACTGGTGAGCAAGGTGAGCAGGGTGGGAAGGGTCGATCTACAGAGCCATTCTCAAGTTTTCTGATTATTCTTTAAGTGGTTGAACATTCCTTATTAATATGATCTATAAATGCGATGATAATTGGTTTCAGCTCTAGCAAAGTGTACTCTCGGAAGACAATTTCTGGTAAGCTTTGCTGTCCTTTTTTTCAAAAACATTTACATATGAATGGCAGTTTTGGTGTTCTGACGCCTGTGTCATGAACGTAGTGGTATTGCTTAATATTTTCTTGTCTTGCTTTCCTTATTCAGGCCAAAAGATTGGCTCCTGATGATTTCTCAAGGAATGGATGAGGGCCAAAAGTCAGAAATTGCTGGGATTGAGTCTACTAAATCTGCCTTGGATGAAGCTGAAGCTATGCAGGGATGTCACTTATCAGAATTTTGTGGTGGACCAGGGATAAGTGAAAAAGACCAGGGAACAAAGCATGAGAAGGAGGAGGAGGAGGAGTTTGTATTATGTCAAGAGCTAGTGGGAAAGGAGTCAGATTTAACTCTAGACTCAGGAACTGTGTCCCTAGCTTATGAAGAAGCTGTAAAAGATTCAGCAGAAGCATCGGGACAAAGTGAGATGTGCAAAGCTGTTGAGGATATTGTGCTCACTGAAAAGCATTTGGGAGACATCAGTGAGGATGCAAATGACCCTGCCAAGAAGGATTCTACCATTAAAGAAACTGCAAGGAACGAAGATGATATGGGCCAAGTCACTAAAGAGGTGGACACGGTTAACTGTGATAAAACAAAGGCTGGAATGCCATCAGAGAAAGAGGCCTCAGAACTAGACATCAAGGAAAAGAGGATGGCAGATAGTGATGCAGAGGAAGTGACGAAGAAAACAGTGAGCCATAATTTGATTGGCACTGAAGTGGCTGAAATGGAAGACAAAGTGGGATTAGCAGATCTGTCCAGTGTCACTACCAATGATGAAACCTCCTGTAATCTTGCAACAGAGGAGAAATCAGCAGGAATGGACCTTCTTAAAGCCCCAGGGAAATCTCTCAGCTCCAGCGGCTCTTTCAAGGTGAGTATTGTCTTCAGAATGCCATTAATTCTTTCACTGATGCATATGTCTCATTACTGTAAGGAATTGTGTCTTCCAAATGGCAATGCTTTGTCTATCTCACTACTAAACATTCAGTCTGTCGGGATCTACTTTTGAAGCACAATACTCCATTAGTGGCTATTTCTTTCCTTGGAGACCTCCTCCTCTCCATTAAGAGTCCTGCACTCTGCTATGCAGCTCCATTACTGGGCTGGTTAATAAGGTTAGAATTTCTCTTCCATTTTAAACTAACATAAGCAGTCTTTCTTTTATCTGCTCAGGTGTAATGAGGGAAACATTGTCCACATTGCCCTAGCAGCTTCCAGGAAGTTTCTTCTATGTTTCATGAAGGAATGGAATTGTAAACCCATACTTCACTTATTGCTGATTTATTGCTGTCTATGGAGTTCTCCCATTTTCTTCATTTATTTTACAGGCCCACAGCCTGACCCCAGATTTTCCAGATGCACTCATTGACCTGCTGGTCCAGTTTCAAAGCCGTCGACTGAATGACCAGCGCTGCTCATTCCGGAGGGAGCGAGATGAGATGCGTAAAAGACGCTGCTATTCTGAGCCTTCCACCCCTCAGGGGTTACATAAAGGTGAGTGAAAACTGCATTTGTAGAGAAAATCAATAAAGACACACTTATATAACAAATTTAGAATTGGTCCAAATGAGGTTAAGTGAAAGCATCTTATTGGTCTAGATTCATATGTAGTTAATTGGGAGAAAATCATCTAAAGGCCAATGCATCTCAGATACCACACAGTGTAGTAGACAATAGTACTTTGTAAACAAATCTCAGCTTCATAAAAAGATTGCATAAGTCTGGAGAAAATGGATTGAAACCCCATGTTTTGGTAAATACCAATTCTCGTTAAAACCTTTCATTAAAATCAACTAAGACTCCATCTCAATGAGCTCTTTGTGTCTGGCAGATTCCTTTCTAAACATCTAATCAAAGAGCTGCCAGGTCACTTATAGAATGATTCTCAATTCATGGCCTCAGGGAGCTGGTGCCTATTGCAGTGCAAGACAGGGACCCACCTTGAAAAGAGTGCCAGGGTACATGTGTTTAGGATGTGGGAGGAAAACCAGACTACCTGAAGAAAAACCAATACAGGCATAAGGAGAACATGCAAACCGAAGACAGACAACAGCCAGACCAGGATTGAAACCTGAATCTCTGAAGCTGTGAGGCAGCCATGTTAATCAGTATACTACTATGCTGCCCTAAGTCATTCATTAAATTTGAATTTTTGTTTCAATGGTTGTCCTATTGCTTTTTTGTATTCATGAAGTGAAATACCTTTCTTTTCTTTTCCACTTCAGAGAACTGGAGTCTTATAACATATTTATTAGTATATGAAGACACATGTACTCACCTTATAAGGTGACACGTTTGTTACTCTTTAAATGCTTTGAAGCCAACCTAGATTATGTACTGAAGACACTCTGAATCATAAAATGTTTTTTGCATTTAATTAGAATTTTTTTTTATATATTTGAATATACTTGGTAGTTGAATTGCACAGTAATTAGCACTGCCACACATCTGCAGAGTTTCATTTAATTTTCCAACCCGCTATATCCTAACACAGAGCAGGACACACACACACACACACACACACTAGGGACAATTTAGGATCACCAGTGCACCTAAACTGCATGTCTTTGGACTGTGGGAGGAAACTGGAGCACTCGGAGGAAACCCACGTAGACACGGGGAGAACATGCAAACTCCACACAGGGAAGACCCGGGAAGCAAACCCTGGTCTTCTTACTGCGAGGCAGCAGCGCTACCACTGTGCCACCGTGCTGCCCCATCTGCAGAGTTCAGGTCACAAAATCCTTGCTCTGTCACTGTTGTGAGTGGAATTTGCATGATCCTAGTGTGTCTTTTTGGGCTTTCTCTGGATTCCCTAAATTTAACCCAACCTGACGTGTGTGTCAGCCTAACTCATGACTCTAAGTTGCCCCCATATGAGTAAATGTAAGTATGCATGTGTAAGTGTGTTCTATATAATACTGACTGCTGGACTAGATTTCATTCTTGCCTTGCAACCAATGCTCAAAGAAAGGGCTGTGGCCCCCCAATTACAAGCTAGAAGAAGCAGAATAGACATATATCTGAAAGCTAACAATCTTAAGAAAAAAGTGAGCTTAAATCAAGAAATGCATTAAGGGGAATAATAGATCTGTCATCTAGCAGCCTTATTTATAAAACTCTTAATAGAACTCTGGTACATGTGGTCAGTTATTTCATAGACCCCTGACTGAGAGCATAAAGAAGTCACCAAATTAATTTAATAGTTCAAATGACATTGGGTTCTGCAGTGAAACATCGAAATAAAACCAATCAGCAGCCCAGGTTTAAGAGCACCTCAAACAGGAGAGTGCAGATGTATACTAGTAAATGCTGCCATTGAATCTGAATCTGAAAATAAAAGATATTTGGTGACTGTCAAGGTACACATTCTAGCACTAGCAGGTTAACAAAATGTAGCTATATTTGGAAAGAGCAATTTGTTTTTACCATGCTTTAATATCGGAAATGACAACTGTGTCGTCAGTATTTTCTGCTGCATGGATAGTTAAAGGTTGGACTAATACTGAAAGTTGGAATATTATTGTTCTCTACACCCTTGGTATTACACTATCTAAACATTTGAACATAAGGAAGAAACCTTGGTTGGAATCCCCTTGAGAAACTGATATGTTGTTTCATAGATGATTCCCCAAATGTTACGCTATTGGAGTGCTCTTTAAAAATTTGTAAAGTTCAGAATACACTTGACTGAACTGTCAGAATACCAGACCACCTGCATTTTAGTCACTTACAGATTGTTAGTTTGAAAACATGACCATTCATTATTCAGTGTAAATTGTTTAAATTCCAGACAAAACGGGCACATTTACATTAGAAGAGTGACTTGCAAAACTGTAATTTTAAGCATTATTTTTTTCATCCTTTATTTTTTATATATTTTTTTATTCGACCAGCTAGAGCATTTCTAAAAAAATACATGTACCTTCTCTTCCCATAGCCATGCTGCACTGTTTTCTTTGCAAAATCCTAAATTTTCAAGCAATTTAAATGATCGACGGCCTTGTAGGAGAGAAAACAATATTACAGTTGTGCATCCCAAAGATAATTTAACACTTCCTTGAAAGTTAGCTTTTTAAAATAAATATACTGATGAGAAAAAAAAAAACAATATTTTCTGGAACAAGAAAACTATAGTTCTAGCCTGTGTACTTTTACAAAACATTTTCAGGTTTTTTAGCCCTGACCAGTGACACATTGCCAGTCCAACAAACGTAAAAGCTTGCTAAGTTCACTTTTATCACACGAGGTCCTGCAGGTCTATGCCATGATTACGTAACCTTTAAAAATTACTTAATTAAAAGCTTAGGCTACTGCAACACAATCCTACCCTTTGTCTCATTCTGAATTTTATCATAAGTAATCGAGAGGATCATTGGCATGCTGGAGGCAGACAAGTCATGTGCCACTTTTGGCAAGCACTGTTGGTTTCATGAGAATGTCAGGACTGATAAGCAACCAAGATCTGGTTGTCCTCAAGTGACTACACCACATCTGATTGGTCAATCTGAGAGATCACTTCACATCTACAACTTGTACTACTGCATCTGAAACTAACAACAGAGACAATGACTGTATCATTGACAGGATAGTGAGAGACAGGCTCCATGCTGCTAGCCTTAGAGCAAGGTGACCTATCAGATGTCTCCTGCTCACACTTTCTTAAGGATCTGACCCTGCAATTCCAAACTACACATAGTTGCTGTGGTCACTACTGTTGTGATAAATGGTGGCATGCAGCATTTCTCATCTTAAATTCCACAGAACATATTCAGGGATGCCCTGGATGACAAGATCCAGAGATGTGACCCTCTAACTGTTGAAGACCTATAGTTTTATTAGGCTCTTCTTCAAGAGTATATATAATGCACAACTACAGATTCAGAGACTCATTGGCTCTGTGCACCAGTGGTGTTAAACAGTGGTGGCTTGAAAAGGCAGTCACAAAAGTTTAAAAGGATATAAGATACATATTGTTCATGTTTAGAGCTGCTACTGTTTTTCTGTTGTTCTTCTTGTCGTTCGGTTGTGCTTTTCCATCATTCTCTTTTGTTTATTGTTGTTTCAGCAGTGGTGTAACAAGGAGTATTGCATTCCTTTTTTCCATTGGCATATATTATTAATCATTTGTGAACCCTACTAAAAATCAGAAAGGCATAAATATAGATTTGGAAAGACTGATTTTTAAAATTACATATACATAATATAAGTGGCAGAATATAGGCATTTCAGCTGGCATTTCTGCCAATTTGACAAGGTATATGCAAGTTTATAAAAAATACATATATTTTTTTTTATAGATGTACTAAAAGAATAAATTGAAATAGTATTGTAATGCATGCCTCTCACTAAAGTCATACAATATTGAGTAGAAGTTTTTTTTTTCCTTTTTATTAAACTAATTGTATTCTCTTAAGATACCTCCTAATGATATGCTGGTCACCATTAACTTTAAATGACACATTTTTGTGTTTTAAATGCTGCAGTATTACTGTAATGCAAATACACATTAGAGCCCAAACTCCACATTCATTAGAATCAAGTGGTATGTTTACTTTTGACTTATAAAATATTTCTCCCCATCTTGTGTTTTTTATTTCTTTAAAAGCACAAAAATAAACAAACAAAAAACCGTCAGTGATATGTTAGTACTGTTTGGGAATATCACACACTTTTTAGTTTCTGTGTGGGGTGCTCAACCTTTTTTTAATTCACTTTATTTCATAGCCATTAATAACAGCCGTCACGTTGAATCTGATTGGTGAAACTCATGCAAATAAAACATCAACAATGTACAATATAAAAAGTGTAATCATCACTATCTAACAAACCATAAGCAACCAATTTAAGAAAACAGACAAGTCTCAAAGATCAAAATATAAAGTAAGGGGGTGTTACCGTTATAAAACAAAGACATATCTCTGCTTCATTTTCTTTAATTAAAGATCTCCTTGGTTAAAAACTTCTTAAGCAAATTAATTTAAAATATTAACTTTGAATAAGAGAGAGAGAGAGAGGTTAAGAGCAAGTGCTGATACTGCGCATTACCCCACCCACCACACGACAAACAACTCGGGATACCAGATTGGGACCCAAGTGTAGCCATGCAACGGGTGACACCTCAGCACCATTCTAGTTCAGATGGAGTGGAACAGTGTGAGTTTTTTTTTTTTGCAGTGGCTGGAGTGCCAGTTCTGCCTCCAACCCCCAAGTTTTCCCTACAGGTTGGAGGGCCTACTTGCAGGGTTGCATGCAGATTAACATCATACCCTGGACGGACCAACGAAGTACAGGCACTTTTGGCATTTTACGGGATTCAGACTGGCAACCTTCTGATTGCCAGTGCAAATCCCTAGCCTTAGAGCCACCACTCCACCCTTTTGAATAAGAATAGATTATTAAATTTGCTCCAAAATATTGTAGTATATTTTTCAATAACTTGAAAATGGCTTCTTTTGCAGTCAGGACAGAATTTCCAGGGGATCCCCAACAAGCCCCTTTTATTAGCCTTGACACAGCTCTTTACAGTTAATTCTCTATCCACCCACCCACCGTTTGTTACGTCAAGCAAAATGACACCTTTTAATGGCTAAATAAAAAGATTACAATATGCAAGCATTCGAGGCACTTCAGGCCCCCTTCTTCAGGTAAGATGTAAACAAGATGATTACTTCGTGCCTGAAGAAGGGTCCTGAGTTGCCTCTGAAGCTTGCATATTGTAATCTTTTTTTAGTTAGCCAATAAAAGGTGTCATTTTGCTTGACAGTACACCACCTTAGTATTACGTGAAGTGTGTAATTTAAATAGCCCTTTTTTGTCGCCACCTAGTGGTTAAAAACTTTATTAATGAGGCTTGCTTTAATTATGTGAGACAGCAGTTACATTGACGTGTAAAAAATGTTTTGTTAAAGTTTCATTTCAGAGAGGGAGAAATAATTATCTATAACAAAATTACTTTCATTCAAACCCTTTTATTACGGACAAAATGTATTGTAAAAACTGACTCATTGTTATTTAGCTAGGGCAGCTTAGTATTGACTCATCTTAACAGTTCACAAGGGAAGATTGCCAAAACATTTCAGTTATGTTTCTAAATGTCTGGTGTATTTTTAAGTTTTGTTATGGTTAATTTTATTTTTAAATTCTGGATGTTGACACAATTGAATCAAGCTTTATGCAGCTTATGAAATCGTGTAGCTTCATCCTGCAATTTCCAGAATACTGTAAAAGGTAAAGTTTATACCAAGCAGAGAGAGAGAGAGAATTCAGTACTGAATGCTGAATCTCTAAAAATCTTGTTGGCTTTGAAGTCTATAAATATAAACATTATTACTTTTAAAATCTGATGGTTTGCTGAATTCTTGTTGCTTTCACTTTCTTTTTTACGTGTGACATTTTTTTTTATCACATTTTATTCCCTTATCTGTTTGATGCACAGTGTTATTGATTTAGTGGTTTTACTATGTAACCAAACATTGCGTTGGTTGATCCTTGCAGTATTATATGCTGCCAAATTAACCTTTGGCTTTGTGAGAGTGTGAGTAAGTTTGCCCAGCAACAGTTTGGTACTCTGACTAAAGTTTTGCCAGTGCTTCTTTGAGAATATTATGTATAAACACTATGATATATGCTGTACATGAAAGGTGCTATGTAAACTAAAGTGATCTATGACAAGACATTTTTAAACCCACTAAATTCATTTTATTGTCAAAGAGGGTCCGGATCCTATCCTGGTGGCACTGAGTGCAAGTCAGGAATCAGCCAGAAAGAGAGTTCCATTTCAGTGATACTCATACAGTCTTCAGGGATGTGGGTGGAAAATCCAGATTGGCACAGAGAGAACATGTAGACTCCGTAGACATAACAGTTGGGTGCAGGTTTTAAACCCAAGACGCATCTCTCTCGTTTAAAATTGTCCAAAATGTTTCCACGGCAAGATCCAACCTGCGAACCTTGCAATCAAGTTCCAGCTTCACTGGGCCATGTGTTTTGTGCACACACCAAATTAACATCATTCTGGACCAAAATCTTTAAATGCCTTTCAGACAGCCTTGGTGTCACAATCCCTCCTAATCAGTGGCGTATTGGGGGCAGCCCGCCCCGGGCAGCACTTTTAGGGGGCGGCAAAGAATTACTGTATATTTTAATCTTTTAAATTGAAATACCTAAATAAGGGGGCAGCGAAATTTTCCTCCGTCCCGGGCGGCTGACACCCACGCTACGCCACTGCTCCTAATCCACTAACACCTATGTTTGGTGGACTCCCAGATGGGCTTAAAGTGGAGAAGGACAAACAAACTGTAATTGCCTTCACTACACTATTGTCACGTAGATGTATCTTGCTCAATTGGAAGAATCCTAACTCTCCTATTTTAAGTCAGTGGGTAACTGATGTAATATACTATTTGAAATTGGAAAAAATCTAATTCGCACTTAGAGGATCTGTACAAAACTTTTTCAAAACCTGGCAGGATCTAATCAATAACATTTTAGAATAAGCATTGAAATTGAGGAAGCAGGTTCTCTCCCCTCTTTTACTCCATTTATCTTTATTCATTTAATAATTTATCTATTTACTTATTTTTACTAGCTTTAAAATTTTTTTTTGGCCTAGCTCTCTTTCTCGGGGTGGGGGTTGATTTGTTTTTAACCTATTTTTGTAAAACTTGATTTATTTGTATGGAATGTTATTTCAAATTAATAAAATCAAAAAAATAAATAAATAAATAAACCCAAGACGCTGGATCTTTTAGGCTTCAGCCCCCATGTTGTCCCAGGTTGTTTCAATGTATTTACTGTATATATGCTGCTCTTCTCAGAAAACAGTTGATAAATTATTTGATTAATGAAATGACCGATTATGTGAACAGTTTCATTTCAGTTTCACTTCAACATTTCAGTGTGAACAGGTTTTTTTTTTTTAACGAAAGGCTTTCATTCTTTTATACTGTGGGGATTTTTGTTTAATTTCACACACCTAGACTTTGCACAGTGTCATAGGCACTACATCAATGCACATTATTTAACTGAGCACTTACAAGGCTATTTGCTTATCTTATGAGTATTTTCTGTAATAATAATTTCTCCTTAAATCAGTTACTGAAAATGTTCATCTTGAAAGCCATTATACAGTGTAAAGTAAAACGTTGAGTGATTATTTGTCCATTCATGATCACTTTTCATGTGACATAGGACTGTATAAAGTCAGTTTCTGATCTTCAAATTGTCTTATTTCTTCTGTTGTTCTGTTTATAATAATAATTCTTTACATTTATTCATTATCAGTAGCTATTTGATGAACTGGTATTCTGCCTAGGGTTTGTTCTTCCTGAAGCTATATGTTGACACAGTAGGGTACATTTTACAACAACCCAAAATCAGGTTTAGATAATGGATGGATGTAGTTGTTAATAGTTGTTTTGTTAAATATTGTCATTAAATATTCAGGTGGTCAACAACCAATCAACATAAACAGCAATCAGGACACCAATGGCTTTAATAATGCATTTCCTCAACTTATGATCTGGCACTGCTTTCTAAAGTACTTTAAATTTTTTTGACTATTAAAGATGCAATACTGTATAATAGAAAGATTAATTACTGGATCAACTGGTTCTCTGAGTATCCAAGCTCAGTAAAGTGAGAGGCTTCATAAAATCATTATCTCATTTTGTGACCCAGGAAATTGATGATAAGTTTTTGATTGTTTTAACTATGAAAGCTGCTATAAAGAATTACTGAAGCAGTATAAACTCATGGATCCAGTGTTGGGGATTTTGGAGTCCACTCCTAGTTAATGTCTGTGGAGTCTGCATAGCCTCCCCATTTCTCTATAGGTTTTCATCATGCAAGTTATGATATCATTATCTCAAAGTCCAAAAATGATAACATTTATTATAATAATAATAATAATAATAATAATAATAATAATAATAATTAATAAAGGACACTTTAAAATTCTTTTAGAAGGACTTTGCTTGATTTTGTTCGGAAATGCAATGTGTTTTTAAAGTGCTTTGCGATAGTGTCCACTGTGAAAGGAGCTATATAAGAAAAAGCATACTTAATGAACTTTCTGAGTTGCTGTATTAATAAAATACTAACATGAGTAAGGTCTGAATAAAAACATTCTCATATTTGTTTACCTTGTGTTTTATTGAAATTATGTTTTAAAACACTATTTGATTGTTATCACTGAAATATAAGGATGTAAAATTAATATTTCAGTTTGCATAATCACTTTACTCAAACGTTGCATGATCTTGTGCTGTCATGCACTTTGCCTTGATGAATGCCTTGTGATAATGTTCATTATGAAAGACATTTGTTAGCACGGTAGTTAGCCCTGCTGCCTCACAGCTTTAGGAGATTGGTTCATAATCAGTGCACTTTATGTTACTTGCCTATTAAACTGGGCCCATTTCAGTGGGTGTGTGAATGAGCCATTGAATGAATTGTGCTTTGTTTCCAAATCTGTTTGCACCTCAAGACTGGATTAACTGGGCTCATAAAATGGATGGATAAAGAGTGTGCTATCATATGAACTTTGATTCTGTAACCTGATGTGCATTTAGTTTTCTCCATTCAAGTGTTTGAGATTTATATTCAAAGTACAGATCAGATCTGGAAATTTTAAAACATAGTTTGACTTACTAATAAAACATAGCATAACATTCTCAATTCAGGTTCACTGGGGTGCCAGAGTATATCATGGCAGTGCCCAGTACAAGGCGGGACAAATTGCAGACTGACTCCCAGTCTATCACAGTGACCTAATATATTTTCTCCTTAATGAGCTAGTCTTTTGCTTCTTTTCTTCTCTTTCTGCTGCCAGTATTCTTCTCCTCAATGTCCTCACTCCAGGCTGAGGAATTCTTTGAGATGCTAGCCAGCACTCAGGGCCGTCGTCTTGATGACCAGAGGGCTGAACTCAAAGAGCCTTCTCCACCACCAGCTCCACCCTCAGAGTTCCACCCAATCAGGAGGATGAGCCAGTTTATTTCCAGAGCTTCTGCCAGGATGAAAGAAGACTCGCCTCTCATTCCAGTTAAGGAAAATCTGCCTCCAAAGAAAGACCCAGATGAAGAGCTTTACAGCATGATCCTGTCATATCAGGTAAACCTACATTACTCTGTATCTTGTCCATATGTCTGGCTGTCTTCCACCAGACAAACTCACCCATTTATTTTGTTGTGTAGGTGCAGGGCCGGATTGATGACCAGCGCTCTGTCCCTCCTGGACCCGTGGATGATGAGGATTTCTTCTCACTCTTGCTTCGTGTTCAGGGTGGGAGAATGGAGGAACAAAGAGTGGAGATGCCTGCCAGTTTGCTACGGAGAGTCAACTCAACATAAGTGGACATCTGCCTCTCCTTCTCTTTTCCTTCTTCCTTCTTTGTGGCATTGGCATTCCATCCTGAAGCTCTCACTTCTTGCTCCTTCTTCCCATTTAAGACACACTTACTTCCTCTACAGTGATCTGAAGCTCATTGCTTTTGCCTAACTGTATGCCAAGGCCACAGTATATCATGGGTGAGACTGCATAGTTGACTGGACACATTTCTTGCCCAAACTGGTTATTTGCTAGCCACATACAGAGTGACTTTGGGATTTTTTCTGCACAACTCAACTAGTGGAATGAAAGCTTCTAGCCATAAAGATGCCATGACAGTTTCTTTACAAAACTTGAAGTGTTACTCCTTGCTTGTTGCTTTTATATGCTAACTGATTCAAATGATTATAGCAAACGTGGACATGTGGCTCACAAGGAACAAAAAGAGCTTGCTGCCAGAGCTGAGTACTTTATTGTTGACTTTTGAAAATTTTGCAGTGTGCTGTTAGCAGTGAGTATGGCCTTTTTCTTGCACTGCAGGACATATGGATGATTTCTTGCAGGGTAGATGATAGACAGCAGTCAAAACAATGACTAAACAGTGGAGGGATAGGTGTTTGCATGAGAGGACCAGTGTGTGTTAGGCTTAATAAATTTTGTTGGGTCTGTTAATTAAAAATTTCCATGTCTAATGCTTTTGCTCCATGTTTTCTCCCACAGACACAGTGCATATTGCTTAACTAAGTTTTCTCTGGCTTGTGGTGTGACTGCTGGTTGAGGCATTGTTCTGCTAGTCTTTGATTTCTGTTCTTTTTTCTATAAGATGGGTTCCATGGTGGTCCACAGTGTTTTTCACTGCTGGCAACATTTAACTTGAGACAAATTAAATTTTGCACAGCACAGAGTTGCAGTGGTCAGTATTGCTGCCTCACGGCTCAAACTTTGGGACCTGTATAGAGTCTGCATGTTCTCTTTATGGCAGTGCCTCCCAAACTTGGTCTTGGGGGACCCACTGTGGCTGAAGGTTTTTGTTCCAAACAACTTCTGTTTTTCACTGGACTCCTAGCCTAATTAAGTGAGTTGTTATTTCCCACTTTCTGTGTTTGTGGTCAATGTAGAAGTTACAAAACTAAGTTTTGTAGATTTTTATTAAAATGTACTAAGCAGTTATATGGGGATTTGTTTTTTGTTGTTAACAGTGTTTTCATCCTAATTTTCATTCTGCTTTTCCAGGTGTTCCGGTTATTTAATTAATTTTTTACTAATTAGTGCGTCTGACTCTGAAGTAGTTGCAGCATTCATTATCCCCGGTGTCTGCTTTACTTGCTGTTAATTGTCACTATTAGAGTTAAATAAATATAGCAAACTACACAGAAAAAGGGAAATAATAGGAAAACAACAAAAGAAAATTAAGTATTTATAGCTTTAGAAAAAACAGAAATATTTCTAAGTGTCTTATAAATGTAAAAAACATGCTACTGTGCTTTTCTGAATGCAGACTTAGAGAAGAGTGAAGAGGACCACCTAATTAATTGAGTTCAGTTGTTAATGATTATTATAATTGATTGTGAATCTGTTTGGAATAAAAACTTGCAGCAACAGTCGGCCACCAGGACCAAGTTTTGGAACCACTGCTTTATGCCAACAGGGTTTCTTTTTTGAGCAATTTAATTTCCCTTTCACATCCTGAAAGACATTTAATTTAACTGCTGATTCTAAATTGGGTTTGTGTGCACCCTGGAATGGACAGGTGCTTCATAAATGGTTCATTCCTGCTTTGAGCCTAAAACTCTTGAATGAAAAAGAAGGTTAGAGAAAGACTTGAAAGACATTCCTTCAATAATTAGAATAGGTTTTTGCATGGACTGCTTGGGTATCATTTTGGTGTAGTGACTAGTGGTCTGGTGTCTTTGCTCAAATCTAAGTCCAGTCTCTTATCTGGGTGGAGTTTGCATGTTCTCCCTGTGCCTCTGAGTTTTCTCCAGTTTTCCTGACACATCTAAAGATTTTCTGGTTAGGTGGTTGGCATCTGCATTTTGATCCCTGATGAATGAGTTTGAGTGTGCTCTGTGATGGACTGATACCCAGAATTATTTCTTGCCTTGCTCTCACTGCCACTGGTATACACTGTGGTATTCATTGAATCTAAAACTGGATTAAAAGGTTAACTAGACATATGGATTATTTTGCTCCCATCTTTAAAGTTAGATGCAGCCTACTGTTTAACACAGAGCTATGCTGCATAGTTTGCCCAACTGTAATACCTTCTCTTTGTAACTGCAGTGGTTGTTGTAATTGGCTGTCTTCTAGAGAACATTGTGGTCAAGAAAAAGTAGTCAGATTTAAGTTGTACAAAATAAAATGCTTATTCAAGATACAAATAAAAACAAACATATAAAAAAGAGTAGTTAACATAAAGTAGTTGATGTGCAAATTTGTAGAACAAATGATTTAAAAAAAATAGCTTCTCGTGGGCAGCACGCTGCTACCTCGCAGTAAGGAGACATGGGTTCGCTTCCCGGATCCTCCCTATGTGGAGTTTGCATGTTCTCCCTGTGTCTAAGTGGATTTTCTCCGGGTGCTCCGGTTTCCTCCCACAGTCCAAAGACATGTAGGTTAGGTACATTGGCGATCCTAAATTGTCCCTAGTGTATGCTTGGTGTGTGGGGGGGTGTGTGTATGTGTGTGCCCTGTGGTGGGCTGGCACCCTGCCCGGGGTTTGTTCCTGCCTTGCGACCTGTACTGGCTGGGATTGGCTCCAGCTGACCCCCGTGACTCGGTGTTAGGATATAGCGGGTTGGATAATGGATGGATAAATATGATAATTTGATGTTATGTTTAAAGATAAAAAGGAATGATAAACAATTACAGATGGATGGCTTGCCTACTTGTTCTCTAAAGAACACACTTATTTTTGCTTATAATTTAAATTGTATTTCATAGCACCTTGTCAAAGACTTTACAATTAAAAAGGTATAGCGCAAGTTTTTTCTTGTCGTTTTCACAATTAGGCATGACAGATTAAGCAATCTGCTTGGGATGCAAAATAAAGTTTGAGGTAGGGATTGAAGTATCAGGCTTGTAGTTTAAAGGCCTTAACAAATGAGAAGAGACCACTCAGTCCATCAAGCTCATTTGTTTAGCAAATAGCTAAGCTGTCCCAATATCTCATCCAGATACTTCTTAAAGGTTGTCAAGGTTTCTGGTTCAACTACTGTGTCTCAGTAGATTGTTCACTGTTAAGTTAAAAGAATTCTACTGGAAGCTGTCCTAGCTAGTTGCCCACACTGTCAAGTGTCAAACTGCAGCCTCCCTGTCCTAATCTCTTCCAGATGTTTAGCTGCTCTGTGTCTCCTCCACTAAGCCCTGTTTCAATGGACAGTGATCAGCCACTTACACCTTATCTGGGTTTAGCAACTCACATGCTGTCGGAGAGGAGGCATGAGTTTCCCTGTCAGACATTTCATGTGAATCCCCTTCAAGGTGGTACTGTGGCATCCAGTCAGACCATTTGGAAAAAACAAACTTTAATTGAATTCTCGGAGTTGTAGCATATTGCTATTCTCTCAACTCTGCCAATAATATAAAATAAAAAAAATAAATAACCTGATCAGTCAGAAAAGGTACTGATTTGGTCAAACTGTATATGGAGTGATGCAAAGACTCTCTGAATACATTTAGTTCACTTTCTTTTTGTTTTTTTTGTGTAATTGCATTTTGTGCGGAATATAAGACCAGAGGTGGAAATTCTGAAAACTGCCATAACTAGTGAATGCAGCATCAGCTTTACTGACTTAATATGTTTTAAAGGGGCTTTGGACTACTAGGCTCGGAATGCTCACATGAAGTTATTTATAGTGTCTCTGTTTCCCCATAAAAGGTTGGATTTAAGCTGAAGTTGATGGCCAAAAAAGGCAGACCATTTTGTGGCTTTGTATGAATCTAGATTAATTAGACAGCAGTAAAACAAACATACAGTACAAAAGCACTTGGGAACAAAAGAGTAGCTGGAAATTTGAACCAGAACAATATCAAATTCAGAAGTGGTGAGTAGATAAAGACTGTTTAAACAAATATTTCAATTATCACAGTATACTTCCTTTTCAGTCTGTTGCCAAGCAAGAGAAGATACCACTTACTGAAATAAGCACCTGGACCAGATGTTCTTGAGGAGGTTGTCAGTTGCTATTATTGCCTACTGGGTTTATTTAGGGTTTGGAGGAATTAAAGGACATCATATTACTCCCTTGCTGGACCTCCAACGGACAATGACTAAACAATATTGAGGTGTTTGTGTGAGGGGACCTGTGCATGTCATAATGGATTTTGTAGGGTCTAGTAATTAAACGTTTTAATGACTAATGTTTTTGCTCCATATTTTCTCCCACAGACACAGCATAAGTTGCTGTAATGAGTTTTCCCTGGCTTATGGTGTGACTACTGGTTGAGGTCGTGTGCTGCTAGTCTTTTGATTTGTATTGGTCTTCCTGTAAGCGGGGTTCATGGTGATCCACAGTGGTTTTCCCTTGATGGCGACCTTCCGTTTGAGACCAATTACATTTACAGTGTGCACAGCATACAGTTACAGCAGACAGTACTGCTGCCTCACAACTCAAACTCTGGGGACCTGTGTAGAGCCTGCATGTTTTCTTTGTGCTGATGTGGGATTTTCTGACTACTCCAATTTTCTCCCACCACATCCCAAAGATATATGTGCTAGTCAATTGCCTCTTATAAATTGCTCCAGGTTGGGTGAGTGTGAGTGTACTCTGCAATGGACAGGTGCCTGGCTCATCCATGGTTGATTCCTGCTTTCCTCGACAATTCTGGAATGAAAACGCAGGTGAGAAAAACTGGAATTACATTCCTTCAGTAATTAGTATATGTTTTAGAATGGGCTGCTTGGGTGCTATGCTGGTGCAGTCATTAGTGCTGCAGCCTGATTACTCAAACCTCTTACCTTAGACGATAATATAAAATGTACATAAAAATAACCTTGTCAACTAAAAATGGTATCTTTGTGGACAAACTGTATGTGGAGTGACGCTACACACGTTTAATGCATTTACTTGGCTTTAACCCCTTATCAAGGTGCTCTGCAAATGTCCATAGCAGGTGAATTCAGCATGGCTCCATATGATTCCTTAATTTTTCTGAACCTGCTTCTTTTATTACAGGGTGATAGAGAGCATTCACAGCAATACTGGGTGCAAACCATACTTAAGGGCATATTATCCTAAGGAAGTTCACAATAATGCTCAGTCATCTCAAACCAATGAATTTAACAGGCACACATTTGGGATGTGAGATGAACCTGCGGCTCCCAGAGAAACCACGTATTCTAGCTTGGACGGGACTCATACTCAAACCCCTCAAGCTCCAAGTCCTCTGGGCTAGCCACAGCATAATTCCAATATTACATTTTCATTAATTTATTAAGGTGATACTTTTATCCAAAGCAGTAGCAAGAGATAATTTATAGTGTTAGAAAGGGTTAATGTTTTTGCATATTTGTGTACGCAAGCAGATTATCTGACTTGCTCAGGGACACATAGTAGGTTCTTTAATTGATTTAAACCATATTAGCCATCCTAGATACTTAGTGGAGTTACCTTGTTCATATCTGCCAAGTTCAAATTCAACTTTATTGTCATGTGTACATAAAACATTGACATTCATGCTTGCATGTCTTCCACAGGATAGTGACATTAGTGCAGCACAAACAACAGACAGTCAATGCAAGGCCATGCATTAAAAGCATCATATGATGTGCACAAGAAACACTCATCAGGTACATTCAAGCATAAGTCAGTATGAGTGGCTGTTGAATAGCCTTATGACCTGCGAATGAAAAGTATCAAGAGCTAGATTACCTTATGTGTGTGCTTACCAAGGAGAGCTTAAACTTTTACAGGTGCAAAGTGTTTAGGTAAATGGGAAAGATTCCTAAGTGTTTCTGAAAACGCCCAACTCCACAATTGTGTTTTTCTTTATTTCTAAATTAGCCGTCCCCCGCGGCTCCGCCCACATAGTAGTGAAACAGGACAGTAAGAAGGGCTCTGCCCGGCTCCCCACTCCTGATGTCGCGCTTCCTCCTCCCCTCAGCCCGCAGCCTCTGTTTTGGATTAGTGCGAATATATCGCTCCTGCAAGCAAACTATGATTCTTAGCGTGATGAGAGAACTCGCAAAATTAACCAGAATGTTCAAGCAAATTATAGAAAAAAACTCAGTCTAAATCTGTTAAGTAGTTCTATCGTTTGCTAGCTAAGTGGAAGTAAGGTACACACCCTGAGGCTGGCGCGTGAGTGAGGAGGGCCCTGCCAAACTCGACCCCCCCCCCCCAGCCCACTGCATCTCTCTCGGATTTACGCAAATAAATTGGTACCGCAAGCGAACTATGATACTTACTGCGATGAGAGAAGTTGCAAAATCAACCGGAATGTTCAACCAAGTTATAGAAAAAAAACCCTGATCTAAATCCGCTAAGTAGCTCTCTCGTGAAAAGCGGACAGACATACAGACAGACGTTGGGTTATATATGTATAGAGAGAGATAGAGAAATAAAAACTGACTCTCTCTCTCCCTTTGCCCCATTGCTCCATATTTTTCATTTTCTGGACAAGCAGTGTTCAATTCACCATTGCAGGGGCTATCTTCTATATCAGCGATGCAAGGCATGGAACCAACCATGGGTGGAGTGCCATTCTTTCACATATACATATACATTACCATAGCAGACCATTTTAGAGTTTCTAAATAAAATGGCATTCAGTTCCTTGGTATGGGGAGGAAATACAAACGAAATATAGATGGTGGCTCATGTAGAATTTGACCCAAGTTTCATGGTGCTTTCTTAATATTTTCAGTACAACTTCAGTAGTGTACTTGAGTCACCTAGATACAATTGAGGCTTATTAGTAGTTAGCATTTTAGTCACATAGCATTAAGGTGAACGCAAAAACAGTTTTTATTTTTTTTTTCATTCATTTGATTAATAATTCAAAAGAGAAACTCTCAAAATATACGTATCGAGTGAGTTTAGTAGGACCTAATGCTGCCATTGACAAATGAATTACATCATGCATCATTCAAGAAAAGTCACAAAGTGTAGTTTCCTTTGGACAAATTTCAATGTGTGGCTTCAATGTCACCTGAGCATATAGCTCATCAGCCTTGAACAGAATGTTTTTATTTACCAGTATGGATGTGTCTGTGAAGACAGCAACATGTGTTTGTGTCCAGTGATAATTAATAATACTTAATTACTACTATTAATAATCAAGTATCTTACAGAGCAGCTTCTTTATTGCAATGGTTCTCAGTTGCTACTTACATTGCCAACCAAGCAACCAACTTCCAAAACTATCATACTAGTTATAAATTAATCATAGCCCACCTCTCTTGTAATTGGGTCACCCACTGTGACATCAGCCTGTCTTCTACATGGCCAACATGATGTTTTACCTGCTTGACCAAGCAAATTTCCACCCTTATTTACAAATAAGCAGAACCAGTAAATTCCTAGGAATAGTATTAGATCCTGACTGGGGAAATTGGCTGTGTGAATTTTCTGGAATACTGGACTCCAACTTTGTTGAGACATGATTTCAACTTGCCACTGTAACTGTGTTTGCAACATCCTCCATATGTGAATGGGGCCTGTGAATGAACAGCATTGGTTTGCATCCACGTGTGTTTTCCAGCAATTTTGTAAGCTGTAATTCTACTTAACAAAACTCCTTCAGTTCTTTTACAAAATTGTTGTATGCTGAAAATTCTAAAAGGGTGGTATAGTGGTACAGACGTTCAATTTGCTACCTTGCAGCTACAAAAGATGGTGTTCAAGTCCCAGCTCTGTCATTTGCTTGGTGGAGTTTATATGTTCTCCCTGTGTCTGTGTGCTGTTTTTGTTAAAATGCCAGTTCATTCCCCCTTCCTAAAGACATTTATATGAAGGTACTTGGTGACCCTGAATTTTCCATGTGTGAGAATGCACCTTATACAGAGTTGCTTACTGCTTTGCACCTGTTGCAGGCCCGCATAATTCTGAACTAGATAATTTTATAATGGCTGGACAATTTGAAGAAGTGTAGTTTAAGACAAGAATGTCACACACACATCACAAAGATACTGCAGTTAATTTTATTTCCATGCAACAGTGGTGATCTGAAGTGAAAAAGAAGATTCCAATTGTGTCATTTCAGCTTCACTTGATTATCAGTTCGTCTCCACATGAATCATCCTTTTGAGTGATGTTTTGTCTTTATTAAGTAAACACTCTTATCACTGAGCTATGGTTTTCACTTATAGAGCTTCTAATGCTGTTATCAGTTATGATAATACCACATCTACTGTGTCATCTTTCATGTGCCTCATCCCCAAAATGAGTTCATTGGCAGATACAAAATGAAGCTTAAAAATGAAACTTTTCTGAGTCTCTTATTACAATTAACACTTCAGCAACACTGGCAGTTCTGCCAATTGATAAAAGCTTCACTTCATTTAAAATCCATTTACATAATGTCTGCGTATGGAGATGTAAGAGGGCAACATTTTTTGGAGTAACCCTAAATAGGCTGTAATAGCCATCATGATTATCTGTATGTTTTCTATAACTGCTGTATCCAGGTTAGGGTCATAGGTTGCAGGATACTTTCCAGGCAGCAAGAGAAACAGAGAAGAAGCAAACTAAATGTGGCAAATGGAGATGAGACGAACCTCTACTGCCTGTTTCTGCCTTCACATATTTAAAAACCAGCTCACCCTCCTAAACACATTTTGACCCTAATTAATCCTAGTTGCCCATTGTCATTGTGATTTTCTGCATAGTACACCTTCCCATCCATTTTCTAAACTGAGTTATTCAATAGTGTGTAATCATAGACTACCTCAGGGGCTCTGGACTCAATGTAGGAATCATCTATAATGACAAAGTAGTCATTCATAGCATGCATATAGATACCCAAAGGCTGTCATAAGAGGAGAATTTCAAGTCATCTGCTTACTTAACATGAATGTCATTGAGAAGAAGACCAGAGTAAAAAAAGAAAAAAGAAGCTGTGGGACAGCAGTGCAAAACCATGTGCCACCTTGTTGCTCTTTAATAAATTATTATTATTATTAATAATAATAATAATAATAATAATAATAATAATTTTATCTAATTTGGCATTTTTAATTTAGTCTGGAATGAGTGTGTGTCCATGTCCATGAATGGATCAGTATCCCATCCAGGGCTAGTTCCTGCCTTGTACCCAATGATGCTGGGTTAGCCTCCAGCCAACTATGACCCAGAAAAGGAAATGATGAGTACGATTATATAACATAACATATGCAAACTCATTTAATTCAATTCAGGGTTGCAAGGGATTGAAGCCTATTCTGGTGGCAGGACCCAGCCATTCAATTGCAGGAACACTTGGGCACTGTAAAGAGCTCCTAAATCCGGTGGATATGTCCTTAGAGGAGCAGTCAGTGGCACTTATTGCAGTGGAGATCAACTCTGTGGATGAAATTGCTGTGGTGATTAAAAAGCTCCATATTTGGTCACCGGGATGCATGGGACCAAAATGAAAATTCTGAAGCATTAGATATTGTGGGTATGTTTTGGCTTTGTGCCTTTTCAATGTTGTATGGACAGCATAGACACTGAGATGGGTTAAAAAGTAAGCGTCTATCCCAATTAATTGAGTTCAAGTAACCAGGTTTTTGCCTCTAGGTGAGAGTAGAAGGGACAGTGAGACAGATCAATGAACTGGTGCAGTGGCAGCAGCAGTCTTGTGGATGTTGTAGTGATGCTGAAGGGGAGCTACATTTTTGGATGAAGTTTTGATTGATTGGTCAGTCTACATCCCCATCCTTACATATGGTCAGAATTTCCAGGTATTGACTGTAAGACTGAGACTGAGTACAAACAACCAAAATTAAGGCAAAGAGCTGTGCAATGCAGAGCGACCACCAAGAACAACTAGTACTTCAGTGAATTAGGAGTTGTGAATTTAGGTGGTTTTGGAGCATAGTGAAGAGACCTAATGTGAGGAATAGTTAACAGGCACAGGCCATTGGGATCAGATCCAAATTCTGAATGTGCTCCTGGTATTACATCTCTTGGCTGGCCAGGGAATGTCTGGAAAAGCCCCAGGAGGATATTTAAAAAGTTGTTGGAGATAGGAATCCTTGGGCTGTTGTGACCCTGACCTAAATAAGAGGATTGAAATGAAATTGAAGTGAAATGACCCTCCAAATGAGTGCAGCCACTCAGAGTTCCTAGCAATAAGAGCCACAAAGCAATCTGGGAGCCTTTCAATTGCACACGTGCAGAACCTAAGATGTATGCAGGCCCTTCCTCTTTATAGCTTAAAGGTCAGCTGCCTGTCCGCCACATACCGGAAAGTAAGCTCTATAAACTGCAATGTCAGTAGTGTTTTAATCAACATTCAGCTTGTTTCAACCACAATGCTAAAAGTCAGTAGTTTTCAGAAAGTGCTGTTTCAGAAAGTAATTGGTCCTTGTGACTAAACTGACCACGCAAATAACTAGAGGCTGCTTGATGCAACCTTCCTTACTCGAGTTTAGAAAGCTGGTAAAATATACACTCTGAAAAAATGTGCAGCTAGCAGAGGACCATGACTGAAACAAAAAGCTAGTCTCTATTTCAGACACAGACAAAGAAATTCACACTGGGTGAATGTGGTACTGCAAACCTACTGCTTCCTTTCCACCCTCCTCACTTATTGATTGCATAGCAGAAATCAAATTCTGGTTTTCTTCAAATTTTCTTAAATTAAATAGTGATAAAACTGAGGTTCTCCTCATTGGTACAAAATCAACATTATCCAAAACTGATCATTTTTCCTTTGTTATATATAATTCCTCTGTCTCCCCTTCCCCACAGGTTAAAAGTGTGGGTGTCATCATTGACAGTACTTTATCCTTTCAGTCCCACATCAATATCTCCCGGTCTGCATATTTCCACTTGCGTAACATTAACCGTACTCGTCCCTCCCTCACTCCCCACACCACTGCTATCCTTGTTCATAGCCTTGTCACTTCTCGTCTGGATTATTGCAATTCCCCTTTCTTTGGTCTTTCTCACAAATCTCTTTATAAGCTTCAACTGGTCCAGAATTCAGCTGCCTGCATCATTACTAGAACCCCCTTTATTCACCATATCACTCCCATTTTGCAGCAGCTTCATTGGCTTCCAGTTCAGTTCCGAATTCAATTCAAAATTCTCCTACTAACTTTTAAGGCTATCCACAGCCTTGCCCCTCCATATCTGTCTGACCTCCTCCATGTTTCCATTTCCTCCCATACCCTTAGATCCTCTTCCTCCATCCACTTGACTGACCCCTTCGTCCGTCTTACCACTATGGGGCTTTTGAACTCACTACCACCTGAGCTTAGAAATGTTGAATCCTTTTCACTTTTCAAATCTAAACTTAAAACTCATTTGTTTAAGACTGCTTTTTCTCTTTGATTACAATTGTTCTGTCTGATTTTAACTTTTGTATTTTACTTTTGTTTATTATCTGTATTTTGTCTATTGTTCGGTGTCCTTGAGTGTTTAGAAAGGCACCTACAAATAAATAAAATGTATTATTATTATTATTTTCTTCCAAAGGTAAGTAAGCATAACAGCATTTGTTCATTTCAAGGTAATCACGGGAGTGACAGATTTTCAGAATTGTAATGCAGTATTCTGTTCTATGCTCTCTGTTTTCACCCACCCTCACCTCACAATAAATTCTCACATTGTATGAGAAATTGATACGTGAATAATTAATGCAGCCTATCAACTTTACAATTTATCTTTAAACATGAATATGGAAAAGTATAAATCATGCAGCTTTATACTATAGGATTGTATTTCAGCTTCCATTATTACATAGTGTTGTAAAGATTTTCAGTGTACAATTTCTACATTTTACAGATCTGGAGTGGTGTAAAAGGTCAGGGTCTGAAATTTGGGGCAAGTGATCCTTAATGGCTTATCACACATTACGAAGGGGTCAGACAAAATCAAAGCGTGACAGAGTTTCACAAACTATATAATTGATCCCACAGGGAGCCCACTCTCAACTAATGGTACTGGCTAAGGTGGCTTAAAATGAGTCAATACTCTGGGGCCCTATCACATCGTAGTTATAACTTTTCTGAGAAAAACAGAATTCACATTAATGATACTAAAAACAATTTAAAAAGCATTTATGGTGTAAAATGTATTGTAAAACACATACTCTTGATGTAAAATATATTAAAGTAATAAATAAGAATCTACTTAATTGACTCCTTTGTTTCATCAATCTATTATATATTTATTATATATTGAATACATATTTTTCCCATTTCTTTGCTTCATAATGCTGTGATGGAAGGAGATGATTTGGAATAGGAATGGGCATTTCTTTTATTTTTATTTGGCAGACTCTATAAGATGCTTAATCTATGAAAGGTGATGGTGCCTTAACAACATCCAAGCTCTAAGGAATGTGATGTTTATGCTATTGGGCATATTCTCTAGTCTCTTTATATTAAGCAATAAGCCAAAGATATTTGAGGGAGGTTGTATGCATGAATGTGCCCTTGGGGAACTGGTGGCCAGACCAGGGTTGATTATTTTGTGTCTTGTGCATGATGAGGCCAGAGTAATGGCTTGCCCCTGTGACCTTGAACAGGATTGAGTGGTTTTGAAAATGAATAGATGTAAGATGAACAATATGGAATGAGAGGACACCAAGTTCAATATTTACTTCAATTACATTTTTTAATCAACACCTAAAAATCATGTAAACCTAAAGCACAACTTAATAACTATATGCTCGATCAATCCACTCTTCTAAAGGCTTTTGTGCTTTGGTGAGTTGTCTACTGGCATAGCGGCACAGTGATTAGTGCTACTGCTTCACAGCTTAAGAAAACTGAAAAGACTTTAAATCAGGGGTCCACAATTATAGTCCTGGAAGGCCACTGTGCCTTCAGGTTTTTATTCCACCATTTTCATAATTATCCAGGTCTAGCAGATAACGAAACTTGGTATTTAATTATATGGCTTGATAGTGCTTTCATTCCTCTAAGACAAATCTTTATCACATTGTAGACTTTTTTTTTATTTTCTGAGGACGTTATCTATATGTCTTGTGGTCTAGTGCAGATTTGTACCTCTTTTCTTCTTCATTTATTTCATAAAATCGTATTAACACAAAGTCTACGGGATGCATATGCACATTTTAAAATGGAAGCACATTAACTGGAGAGCCGGTGGTTCCTTCTGTCATTTGCACCTCATTGTTAACTAATGGCTGGTGAAGAAAATAGGCAACAATTAAAACCTAAAAGCAGCTGTTTAAAAATAAAATAGGCAATTAAGGGTTTTGAATCGTAACAAACAAGTTAACTAAAACTAAGCCCCCCAAAATCATATTGCTTTAGGAGTAATTTAATAAGTTACAGTTAAGAAATTTGTTAAAGCAAAAATCTACAACGACTGTGGCCCTCCAGTATGTAACTGATGAGCCTTGCTCTAAATGTGCAAATGTGCATGACAATTGTAATCTGCAAGGGACTATCATCAGATCTAGGACTACATCTATAGACTGATGGATAAACCATCAGCCACGTTCTAACTGTTAAGAATCCACTTTCTGAACTTGCTTATTCCATTACCCTGGAACCATCAAGTGCAAGGCAAGGACAGACATGACCAGAAGTGCAATCTATTGCTATGGTTATACCTTTAGTCACATGCATTCAAAGCAGACCAATTTAGACTCAAGCCCATCTTTGTGACTTGGCAAGAAATAGCAGCCAGAATCTGAGCCTTTTGACACTAGAGCTGTGAGACAGCAGCACTGACCACTTTGTCACCATGCTGCTCATAGTATTAAGTAGCTTTGCTTATGCAAAACAATTTTTACAAAAACAGTAAAAAATATACAAAAAACTATTAAGTACTCTTTTCTGTAGATGACAAAGTCAAGACTATTTTTAAAAAAAGAATCCGAATTGATCATCTGTCTTAATAGAGTGATACAATACTTCACCTGGCATATTATAGCTCCTGGAAACTGAATGAGAAAGGTCCTTTCTGACAGCTTTTTAATCAGACCATAAAGCACAGCTGAGACAGCTAATTGTGAGATAAAGGCACGCTCGACTGTTCCTTTTAAACAGGAGTGTTAGGTAGTAACAGGGTCACCATTTCTTTGCAATTAGCTGTTTCAAAGATGCTAGACAATGCATTTTGCTGTTGCACCTAAAGCCAAAGATGGTGCTCAGTTTTACATGGAGAGTATTAGATTTGAGCGAGGAGTTTGTTAGGTTCTGTTCTTAAGGTGTTGAAGAGTATTTTATTTTATTATTGTTATTTAAGCATAGTCAACTCATTTTGCTGGAGAGTTGTCGGTTGGTATTTCATTTTGTATTTGATCCATTATTTATCATAAAAATAGTTGTGCAAGGAGGTATAAACACACAAACAAGTTTTACTTTTCACAATACCAAGGTGGGTTTCCTTCTGTGGGTGACATAATACATTTAATTGTGGGCATTTTGTCCTCACATTATAATCCAAAATAATCATTTTTGGTAGCTGAACTTTGTAAAGATGATTTTCAATAAGAAGCCTATAATATTATAGATTGTTTTATTATTATTATTATTATTATTATTATTATTATTATTATTATTATATGAAGCTTTAGATTGTTGCCCTACTGTGCTCATTAATTACAAATAAACAAAGAAAGTATGGTCTAAATTTGCATTTGCCTGATTGGCTTCCCCCCAGCCAAAACTTAAGTTTATCAGAGGTGTTATTGCCTCTGCATGATAAGAAGGTGTGACATGGTAACTTTAATTTCACAAGTCTGAGGATCCACTTCAATCAGTTCTGCTCTGTTAGGTTCCCTGTTCACAGGAAGTGGGTGTGGATTCATTGCCATGTCATTACTTCACTTTAATTCTATCAAGCATAACAGTTATCAGGTGCATGGGGTAGGGAGTTTTGGTAGGCTGATGAAGATAAGGTATACTGGGGACTTTTTTTTGTGGTAATCTCTATGCTTCTCCATTGACAGTTTGGAAGTGATGCAGATTTATGAGGGCTGTACTTTTACTTTCATGTACCATAATCCTACATTTTAGTTTCTATTATTATTTTTTTTCTTAAAGGAATATTGAACCCAAAATGATATTTTAACATGTTACTCATCCCATGTAGTTTAGTCTAATGTTTTCACATAGAGCAGGGAGAAAAAAGTATGATATAGTCAAACCCAATGGTAACCAATGCTATATAATGGCAAATTATGTGAAAAACGTCCAATGAAATAAGAAAAAAAAATCTCACAATAATCATGTCACATAAACCACATGTCAGTTATTCATTCATATACCTAAAAACGTGCAAAATACATGCATTTTTTGCTAAAATATTGTTAAATGGATACTTCCAGAAAAAAACAGCCCACATTATAAAGTCAGTCAGTTTGTCATTGTCCAACCCGTTATATCCTAACACAAGGTCACGGGGGTCTGCTAGACCCAATCCCAGCCAGCACAGGGCACAAGGCAGGAACAAAACCCAGGCAGGGCAAACACACACACACACACACCAAGGACAATTTAGGATCTCCAATGCACCTAACTTGCATATCTTTGGACTGTGGGAGGAAACCGGAGCACCCAGAGGAAACCCACGCAGTCACAGGGAGAACATGCAAACTCCACGCAGGGAGGACCCGGGAAGCAAATCCAGGTCTCCTAACTGCGAAGCAGCAGCACTACCACTGCGCCACCCTACATTATAAAGAGGAAACACAAAATTACCATGTAATGGAGACAGTGGTGTCTTTCATGTAAAGCATTTTGTATATTGGTTCCATATTTTGAGCGAATAAAGAGCAATCAGATTACTAGTCAATGGACCAAATTATTAGTGACTGGAACTCAGAGTTGATCAAACAGAAAAGAACTCTCCCAAGAATATCTTTCCAGATCTAACCAAGCAGGTGCATATTCAGCACTGTCTTCCTCTATCCACTGTCTCAAATTAAAAATATTCACAACCCACTACCCTAGTTGAAAATATCATCTTTTTTCATTTTTATACACATGCTGATAACAGAATCAAAAATTTTAATAAGCATTTAAAAACTGCATTTTGTGTTTACTTGTGTTATATTTGACTAATTGTTAAATGTGTTTGATGATCAGAAACATTTTGTGTGACAAACATGCAAAAGAATAAGAAATCAGGAAGGGGGCAAATAGTTTTTCACACCACTGTAATAATATGTATAGTGTCACACACATGCACATGGGAGGCAGCTAAAGGGCCTGAGTGAGAGTAATTCCATGGCAGACCAGGGGGTGGACTAACTCTTTCTCTCACTTCACTGCAGACTAGTTATGGGAAATTCCACCTGACTCCGATGACGCCACTTCCGAGCCCAATGCCACCATTTCTGGTTCCAGACCCATTGATGACGTTACTTCTGATCTCGGTCCCAATGGCGGCACTTCTGTTTCTGGCCTACAGATGATGTCTCTTCCTCTGCTCTCCCTTAATGCCGCCATCTTTGTCCTATCAAATCAGTTCTGTTGTAGACTCCAGTCTGTACACATCTGTATCTTATTAATATCCATTTTTGCAGCCAGGAATAATATATGGGCAACTGCCCCAAACCTTTTTGTGGCTCTTTTGTTGAGCTTATGACAATAGTAATATTCTCGATAAAGATTACAATTTTTGGAAAGATATTCATTTTAACCATATTAGCTGTGCCTGCTATACAGAATAATGCAACATTTTATATGTATTGGGTAACTTTTATCTATTCACAAAATTCAACTAATATTTTTAAAGGTGTGGTCCTAGAAACAATTTTATATAGCAAACTCTCCTTCTCCTAAACCATTGCTGGATATTTAATGTATTTTCATACAAACTGTCTTCCAATTTATTTCTGATTGTTTCATAATTTTGCATTGGGTAGAAGTAAGGCTTACTGGTTTAAAATAACTGCGATCCATTTTCTCTCACTTCTTATAGATTAGAGTCACACTGCCAACTTTCCAGTCATACAATATTTCTCCTGCCTGAAGTAATCCTCAGATTATGCTTATTTAAGGATTACAAAAAAAATCACTGTAATTGTTTCTTTTTTGTAACTGATGCTGCACTGTTTGATTATCCAGGTTTGAGAATATTATGATATAGTGGAATAGTTAAAACTGTAACTGCATGACAATTTCTAGCAATTAAGTAAAGTTTAATTTGTTCATCCTTTAAATTGCATATGGCTACATACTAATCTTAATTAAAGCAACAACTTTGAATCTATCTGCTGAAACCACATAAATTTAAATTTTGTGGGTTATTCTTTCCTTTTCATAATATATCTTCTTAACATTTATACTTCCCATACAATTTTGTGTACTGTCTCCATTTACCAGCACTCTTTTTAAAGTTTGGTAAATTCTTTAGATGTTTCTTCTTAAGTCACAATGATAATTTAACCATGATCGTCCAATGGTCATCAAGCCAATTCTTGTAGCTTATTGAGTTACTGTTTAACTACACATTCTGATACTTCCTACTCTTAATTTTATACTAGGGGGTATCCTGGACTTGTACTGCTATTTTTGCAATGTTGTGCCTTAGAAAATCTGTCATGCACATTATTCTAGTACTCTTTGTGTCTATCACTGGGATACTTCTTCATCATCTGGTGTTGCTAAGATTATATTAAACTGACAATTTTGATTGTGGATTTCATTCTTCTACAGCACCATTGTGATAGTTCATGTTCATTCATTCATTTCATTCATTTTCCACTGCTTATCCAAAGGCAGGTTACAGAGGGCAACAGACTTAACAGTGAGACCCAAACATCCCTTTTCCCAAGCCACACTTGTCAACTCATACTATAGGACCCCAAGGTGTTTCCAGGCCATCTGGGAGATATAACCCTCCCCGTAAGTTCTGGGTCTTCCCCAGGGCTTCCTTCCTACTGGTTATGCTGGTCCTCCACAGGGAGCCATCCAGGAGACATTCTTATTATCTGCCCAAACCATCTCAATTGGCTCCTCTCAATGCAGAGGGTCATCGGTTCTACTCCAAGCTTCTCCTGGATGTCTGTGCTTCTTACCCTATCTCTAAGGGAGAGTCCTTCCACCCTGTGGAGAAAGGTCATTTTGGCCACTTGTACCCATGAACTCATTCTTTTGGTTATTACCCAAAGCTCATGACCATAGCTAAGGGTAGGGACGTAGATCGACTGGTAAAACGAGAGCTTCACTTTCTGACTCAGCTCCTTCTTCACCACTACAGATTGGAATAGTGACCACATAACTGTGCTTGCCACCTCAATCTGTTCGTTAATCTCATCATCCCTTTTCCCCTCACTTGTGAACAAGAGGGATATTTAAACTACACCACTTGAGCCAGTAACTCACCAACATAGTTCATGTTGTTAATGCTAAGATATTAAAAAATTGCCATATATGTATTGTAACCTGTAGTGGATACCACTGAGCCCCTAACCCCATACACAATTAGACAGATAAAACCTGGGTTCACAGTGAATGTTTTTATTAAACAAAAGAACCTTTCCACAGGCTTCCTTTCAAACCACCCAGCACAAACAAAGCCTTTCCTTTTTTTTTCCTTTTCTCTTTACTCCTCCACTCCTCCCAGAAAGGTGTCGTCCTGCTCCACTCTCAACACTGACTTTCAGATGCAGGTGCGGAAGCTTTTTTTTATCCTGGACCCAAGAGCACTTCAAGTTCCACCGCATTGCATGACAGAAGCACTTCTAGGTCAGGCAGAGGCCCCCAAAGTAGATATTATGTTCCCCAGCAGTTCCCAAGGGGAGCACCCAGGTACCTCAGCAAGGCTGGACATCAGGTCTACATCTCCCAGTATGCTCTGTGGGAGTACTAATGGAAATTCCACCAGAAGGATGCTGCCATCTTGTGTGAAGGCAGAATACATGGCCCTGGGAAGTTGTCTTTTGTTGATCTTCCGTTAATATGGACTCCCAGCCAGGAAAGGTACCAGCAACGAACCCAGCCGTGATGTCTGACCATCAATGTCTTTCCATACCAGCCAACTGTGTCATCTGTGACGATAGATAGATAGATAGATAGATAGATAGATAGATAGATAGATAGAT
>JANRMT010062796.1:40122892-40143449 GCA_026402145.1 Polypterus bichir lapradei
GATAGATAGATAGATAGATAGATAGATAGATAGATAGATAGATAGATAGATAGAATGCATTCCTGTCAATGTACTGTATAGTTTATTTATTTATTTATTTTCTAAAATGAACTATTTCATAGATTTTCAGGATTAGAATCTCTAGACCCTCTTTTCTGGTAATTACTTATTTCACTTTACTTAAAGATCTGCTCAGTGATGAACAAGTATGCACAGATGAAAGTGTAGTTTTTTTAGCTATCTTGCTACTTAGTCTCTTTACTGATTTTGAAAAGAACAAACAATTTAGTTAAAATGAAACAGTGAATGTTGAAAATGACAGCACTAACGTAGAATGAAACTCACAGCAGCAGAAAGCATGTGTTCCTGAATTTCCTATAAGTTGTACTATTGTTATGTTCATAAGCTATGGGACAGGCAACAACTGGTTTCCCCATAGGAAATTTCACGGGAAGCCATTGGAAGTAGGAAAGATCAGAGAAAGCAATGTTACCGGAATTGACCTCTCACCACTCTCGATTATAATAATAACTAGTTCATCCAGAAACTGCATTTTTGTGGTCGAATTGTATTTGGAGTGATGCCATATATGACTAATAAATTTAGTTTGTGTTTTATTTTTAATGAAAAACTTATTTGTGCTTTCGCCAAGTGGTAAATCAATTGTGACCTCAAATGTCAGCTAAAACTACGAACGCATATTCACATGAAAGTACCAAAGTGGGAAGGTGAGACATCACAAATTTCGAAAATTCACATAACACTTAAACGCAGATTTTTGTGATGTATTTTCGAGATCGGAGTGCAGTGTGATTAACTGAGTTCAGTATAGATTTAGAAATAAACAAAAACTGGTTGGAATGAAAGCTGACGCCACTCCTATCCTCCTTGAATAGAGACCCTTGATTTTTTCTTTATTCAGTCGTTTTAATGATGCGAATGAATGATCATGTATTTAATCACTATTACCCCAATCTAATTTAAACCATATTATTGTCGTTTTACGCTATGAAAGCATGATTGACTAATTTATCATTATTGAAACTGCATCTTGAGCCTGTCGATTTAAAATGTGATTTTTAATTTGCTTTTGCCTTCTCAGCAAAGTGCTGAAAGTGTATTCCATCAGATTAAGGATGCTATATATACAGTAGTATGCATACATTTATTCTCGATTTTTTCTGTACGGTGTTACGGTTGCGAAGCGGATCCAATACTGGACGAGACAATCCACTTAGCAGCATGTCATGTGTTGGACAGTATGAGGCGACGGAATTCACACACAAATCAGGCTGTGCCTGCAGGATATACCTATTGGTAAATGAGTCACGGTGCAAGCGCTTCATGGCGGTAGCCGCTGTAAGATGTCATTAGTTTACTAAGGCAGCTAAATGGACGGTCATCGCTTTTGTTCATCTGATACAAATCAAAGTTTCTAGCACAGCTAAAAAACAGGTAGAAGGAAAGTGGATTGCACAGTAGATTTACCATTCTAGCAAAAGAAAACATATTGAACGTATCTGAAAGAAAGAGGGGACTAAACAGAGCAATGGAACCAACGAAGTACATCTTAGCAGAGGGCACGGCTTTTTCAACAGACTTGCGGGGCACGAGGAGTTAACCGCGGAGAAACAAACACAATCACGTGAACGCGCGAAAGACAGCGGAAGCAGGGCGAGCTGTGACAGCTCCCGGGCGAGGAGCGTGTGAGTAGCTACTCTTGTTATGCGAAGCGAATGTGACGAAGCACCCAGTACACTGAGCGCCGCTCTCTAAAAGATTCTGGTGACGTCCAGTGCCTTCCATTTCACAAAGTACAGCTGTGAAGGTAGGTCAAGTTGAATTCAGTCTTTGAGAAATAAAACATATACTTTGAAGGATTGATAAGGGGTTTAAATGGATAGACAAGGCGCTCTGGCATTAAGTGTTGGTAAATTGGTCGAAGTAAGTTTTGATAGGCACATTTGACACGGTAGAGACATTATAACGTGTAGTCTTTGTGCAGTCGTTTACCTTAACATTATTCCCTTTTTGTCCTCTTTAAATACAGCAAGATCGAGATGGATTTAACCGAAATAGACAGACATTAGCAGACTTGAATGTGCAGTCGTTCAGGCAAAAGTCCATCTTTACTTTTTTGAACTGGCTTCATCCAAAATTGCATGGCACGAACCAGCATTCATTACAAGGCACACAACTGACCGATATAACTTTTTCCAGTCGATCTAATATGATCGCTTTTTGTGTTACTGAAGAAAGCCTGGTTGTTTGGCGTCAACCCACACAAACACACGAAGAACACGAAAACTTGGCATTGGAGAGCAGTGATTTAAAACGGTCACATACAGCTGGTTACTGATACCGTGAACATCGCGGGTTTGAACTTGGGAGTCTGAAGAAGTGGTCAAGTGTTTAGGCAATTGGGATGTATGTCCAGTAGATTGAGAATTCAGGCTCCATCACTGATTTACTGCCTCTTCCTCCACGAGTTATATTCATTTAAACATTTTTAATATGTTCTGATCTTGAAAGGCTGTTGTTATAGACGTTGGCTAAATAAGTAATCAGTATATTTGACTTTAGTTTCCAGTGGACTGACACCCAGTCCAGGATAGGTTCCTGCATTGCAACTTTCATTGTTGATGGATGGGTTGTTCAGAATAACATTCTAGATTACACACTAGAGAAGCTCATTCAGGTTTTTTGATCTTATTTTTTGGTATGTGATTATTTTCAAACATAATTGAAGTAAAAAGAAAGTAAAAACTGTTCTCTATGTGTACAAACCAGATGTTTAAAAATATTAAAATGTGGAGTATTTAGTGTTGGCAGTTTCTGAACTGGAATCCCAAAAATGAAAAAAAGGAAAAACAGAATTTATTTGAGCTTGATATTGGCATCTGATTAAGAAATTGTATGGACAGTCACTGTGATCACCAGACTAAGACTGGACACCAATTTAAAGTTGTGTTTTGATAGTAAATATGCTAAATTATACATTTTAATGTGTGCGTTGCTTGTTGAGGGTTCACCTTGGCTTGCTTCTATTTACTTACTAGACATGATTCTGATTCGGATGGTAGTTTTGTCTCTCTGCATAACATTCTGGAGTATTTGGGTTAAACAGTAGTAATTAGTGCATGTTTCTGTCTTATTGGAATGCCGTACAATTTGTGCTGGACTGTTTTCAATGATATATATACTTTTAATAATTTAAGGGCAAAACATGTAATTCTTGACTGTGAATTACTGAGGTGCAGCAGTGCAGTCTTACTAGATGTCCTGCCCGGCTCATGGCCATCAGACAGCCATTTATTTCCACCTCTCAGGCTGATAGGGTTCTCCTATTGGCTGAATTATCTATCGTTTATTTGGAAACCTTATGGGTGAAGGGTTCACTTGCTTAGTCTTTGTTGATGATCACTCAAAAAGGCAGCTTTTATATACTAGCTTGCGTGACTGGAATCACTGTGCAGGGCAGAACGTCTGTTTTCAACTTTTACTTTGCATTGTGAGTTTTTACTGCTTAACTGTACACCAACTCTTCACTATTTGTAATCACTCTGTTCAAAAAGTATTGTTATATTTTAATCCATGTTCCACTATTCACATCAAAATCCGCTATTCTGATTCTGCATCCAAAGAAATTTAAAAAAGCAAGCGCACGCCATCAAAAAGCTTCAAGTACTCACCAGTCAAGAAAAGATGAAGAGCACACCATAAGGCAGACATATCTCAGGGCTGTGTTTTGCTCTCACTGTTTTAGAAGTGTTGTGCTTTTGACTTTTTGCTATTATTTTTGTTTCATTATTAAATAAAAAATGTTTACAAAGAAAGTGGATAAGAAGAATCTAAATGCCCCCATCACAATCCACTCCTCTCGCCACACAGTTCAGTTTTTCAGGTTAGTAACCATTCTTTTAAAAATGTTCTGTATTTTTCTAAGCATTATATTCATTTAGTATGTATTTTAGTGCTGGTTTATTTGGGCGTGCATGATGGGTTCACCTAATATTCTTGAGCATAACAATGAACTGATAAACTCATTAATAATTTTGGACAAAATAAGTGCCAACTACATCTTCTGTTCAAGCAACAGTGATATAATTCTCATATAATCAAGGCGGTATTTAGACTCCAACCTCACTACCTCCACCATATACAAGCATATACTCAAAAATTATAAATATCACATGTGGAAATAATAAATCAGATACAGGAATTAAAGTTGAAAAAGGTCCAAAACTGTACACCCAGTCAACTTAGCCTTCTTTTTTTGATCCATTTTTGTGTTGCAAATATTGCAATTTTACATCTGCTGGAATTTAACTCTTGGGGCTGGTTTATACTGCAGGCTCAGAACGTGTGCGCGAGTCGCAGTACCAGCATGAATATGGGTGGATATGTTTGTTCAAGTTTTGGTACGTGACGTCAGCATCGTTGTTTACTATTAACATGTGACGGCAAGCCACATTTGATGAATGGTTTGATGCGGTGAAACAAATCATCAAACTTAAATGCTAACATGCAATTGTGCATTTCTTCATCCATTTTTCTCATAGGCAATACAAGTGTTGCATAATCTCAATTGAAATAATGTGATACATTTAAAGGTCTCATATACCATACCATCTGTATCGTTGTTGCCATTTTTTGTATGTTCACAACAGGACCAGAATGCATCGTTTTTTTTATTTTTACCATCTTTGTCCCACAACTCACAACACAGCAAATCTGGACGTTGTTTTCTCACTGTGATGATGTCTCGCAATGCCACCTGATAGAATCCCCCAGATTTACTTAAACTACGTGCGCAATTATAGACAGTAGACTGCTTGTGCAGCAGCAGTGTCCTCAAGCAGACGAGCTTTATAGTATTAAGTATCCTCCCGGCCTTTCTCTGATATTGCAGTTAATGAACATTTATTATACATTTTTAAAAGGTTTATGCCACTTTGTTGTAAAAAGGTGATATGTAACTGAGTGTTTTGCATAAAGCTAAAGTAAGAGACTATAAAGTGGTTGTTAGTTTAGCATTGTTTGGTGTGTCTTGTCTCTTGCAGTTGCCTCATTGTTTGCCCATCATTGTTCACGTATATGTCGGTGACACTGCCGTACTGGACTGTGTGTTAATGCTAAAGCTGCTTTGTAGAAGCTATGATATCAGCCCTCTCTCCATTGTCTGTAAGCATAGCAGTAGAGTGTTGTACCGTGTTAGCCATAGATTGATAATCAATCACTGTTTGTAAGGTCATTCTCATTAGTCTCAACTTATATTGATTGTTGGTTCAAAGTATAGATAATTATGTTATTTGCTAATTTAAATATCTGGTACAATTTTCAACACTACAGAGTATTTTGTTTTTATCTCTTTTTTATATTTCTTTTCACTGTACCCCTGGGCTCTTCTTTTGAATGACCATCTATATGGACATTTTCTCTTTTTGCTTCATTATAAAAAATTAAAAATATGATCTCATAAGACTGAACTGCTCAGATCATATCCTATTAATATCAACCAACCCGGTCTCATATTTACTGTATATTTATGTCTGATTGGACAGGTCCATAATTGCAAAGATTGAAGGTGGGCAGGGTGTATTCTGGACAGCGGATTGCTGTGGGCATCTGCCCTGTCTAAAAACTTGACAATTTTTCTCTCATATGCCAAGGCTTCTTTGTAAGCAGAGTCACAAGGTGTGCACCAAAGTCACCCTGATGGTGGAACTGGCCATGCATATTATGGTCTTCTCTATTCAACTTCATGATAATAGACTTTACCTATTTTTTAGAATATAATATCATTGAGAATGAGAATGAGTTGAATAATCAACTGAAATTATTGCGAAAAATGTCTATTAAAATCAAAAAATTAGAAGTAATTTGAGGTTATTTTTTAATATTGCGGTTTACTATCAACCAAATGTACTGTTTATGTCTATTCCTTATTAATTCTATTGGTATATAAGGATGTTGCTTAATTTTGTGGATTACAGAAAATTTTGTCTCCTTGCAAACATTTTCTGCCTACTCCAAAGGACTGAGTTGTGTCATCACATGATAGTGGACTTTTCCAATTTGGATTACCTAAGAGAATCTAAGAATAAACATTTGGATTTTAAGAATAAATGTCAATTAGAAGAAAGGTTAACTGTTGGACAAAATTATGGAGAAGTGAAAGAATAAGAGGAATGTCAGCATTTTGGAGAGAATAGTGCAGTGATTCCTGTATGAGATAATAACAGACAGCTGAATAAAAGAACTCATGTTTTATTAACAAGAAGATACAATTTAGTCCAAGTTTGTTTGGTTATGGATTGCATGTTTGTTCAGACATTTAATACATAACACATGCTCTACATTAATGCTATAGTTTTACAACGGCAAAATTAATGAATCCCTTTTCTTTGCTGCTAACAAACTAATAGCCAGTTTTATTTCCAGGGCTCCTAAACCCATGATGGATAAGTTAAACAATGCTATTTGTAAAATGTGAGGTGTTTAAAAAGAATATTACAATCATGTTGGTTTTGATTTCCATCTGTCCTTAATTTCAGATATTTGGATGTAATGTGGCTACTGTGCCTTTTCTTACTCTCAGTACTTTCCAATGTCACCAATGGTGCAGTGTCCTGTTACAGTGACCGTGGAGAGCCGGTTGACTGGTAAGTACAAAGTGCATTCTCTCTTGAAAACCTGTGAATGGGGCATTAGAGAGCAAGTGAAGTCTTTATTCAATTTTCCTAATTTCCTTCTCCTCCATCAGGTTTTTTTTATATAAGCTTCCCAACTCAGAGAAGGAGTTCCCCTCAGAAGGCCTACGCTACATGTATCTGGATTCCACAAACCGTTCCTGGAGTGCAGGAATGAAACTCATAAATGAAAGTGGTGGGGCAGTGCAGAAGACTCTGGAGCAGCTGTACAAACTTGGGAAGGTGAGGAGAAATAACATCCCAACTCTATGCTCACTTGCTCATTGTGCAGATCAGTGTGTAGTCTTCTCTGTGTGTCATGATATGAGAGTTGGAGCTGTTTACTAGGTCATACTAAAAAGGATGCCTCCTTCAGGGCTGGTTCCTGATTTGTGCTTCGCGCTGCTAGGATAGGCACTGGCTATCATTACCCTGAGCTCATTTAAGAATAAATGACTGAAACTAAAAGGATATTTTTTTGTCAAAGTTGCTGCTCCAACCCATTAAACATTTGAATATATTAAACGATTTTTTTTCTTGTACAGCACACAGAATATCCTATATTTGTGCCAAAACAGTTGTAACATTTCATTTTTCCCACTGAATTTACTATTGTGTACAACTGCAAGCTGCACTAGCTAGAGCTGTGCCACAGTATGTGGGAAACCTGACTTTAACACATAATCCTCAGAGTTTTTGAGCTTTCATAATGTGTACAAAGACTAGATTGATATGCTACAAAGAAGATTCTGTAGTGTTCAAAATCAGAATGAAACAGTTACTTAACATATTCAGATCCATGTAGTGCAACTGAGGATTGTACAAGGTCAGAGTTAATCCCAGTGGCATGCAACACAAAGCTGGAAGTAACCCAGGATTCACCATCATTTCATCAGAGGGCCTTCTCTTGTACACATCCATACAGGGCCAATTTAGACTTGCCAATTAACACAACATGCATGTCTTTGAGATATGGGAGGACTAGAGTAATTAGAGAAAAGAATTACACAAACACAGGAAGAACATGTCAGCTCCTCCACACTGACAGTGTCCAGGCCCATGGTTCTAACTCTAGACGCTGGATCCAAAAGGTAGAAGCACAAAGCACTGCACCAGGATGCAGCCCAAAATAAAATAACAAATCATTACAAAAAAGGGTTGCGGCGCCGGAGTTTATGCTAAAAGCCTTATGCACAAGGTATGAATGAAACATGGACAGGGTTCAATCACTCACACACCTGTTATCTCATTGGCATTCACACAGCGTCAGTTTAAAGATCTCAGTTAACCTAATGAATATGGTTTTGGGACTGTGGGAGGTAAATAAGAATACCTGGAAGAACACTCATGTAGATATGGGCAGTTTGTGCAGACTCCAAATAAAGGAAGACTTAATGTTGTTTTGATTCCAGGACAATGAATTCATGAAGCAGTGACACCAAGAACTGTGCAACATTGACATTCAGAATGAAATAGTAACATTCTCAAACCCACTTAATCTAATTCAGAGTTGTGTCTGGGGATGGGGGTCATGTCAGAGCCACAGTCCATTCAAGTGTGACTGCTACAGATACTGTACATATGCACAGGATAAGTTTAGAGTTACCGGTTAACCTAACAAACACATGTTTGGGGATGTGAGAGAGAAAAAACACAAAAAACTATACAGTTTGCTGGGTCTACATTTAAGTTATTTGGTTGTAGGTCATGAATGGCTGCGTGGCAGATGGTTGAACTTAAAATAGACATGACAGCTGGAACAGACCCAAACACTTTTAAGACTGAGAAATTGTCTCTTTGTCATAGGATCTAAAATCCTGGTGTTTAATTTTACAGATCAGTGGTCAGTAAGGTACTTTCCTGTTCCTGTCTTGTATTGGACAATTTGAGCAGCCTGTGTCTTGGGGAGAAAGTGTATTTCTTCCCCTTGTGGCCCAGAATCTTTAAAAGTAGATGGATGTTTATCTGTTTAATATGTTCAGTAGTTTATTAAAATATAGAGTATTAGAAAAGCGTGTGCTGAAATTGGGCCTTTTTGTAGTTGTTCTTAGAAGGTGTAACACAGTAATGCCCAGCACATTGAGTTAAAATAAAGAATATTTATTCAAATAACTCCACTTCTGCACAATCACCTCTCCAAAGATCAGTCAAAATGATACAATAATAAATGATGCAATAATAAACAATACTTCTTTCTAACATCCTCCCATCTCTGACTCATCCATGTAAGGCAGAAGGCTCCCTTCCCTCCAGGGCCATTCCATGTCTTCCGGGAAGCACTTCTGTATCATAATAAAGTAGGGAGGTCTTCCCTCTTCAGCGCCCTCTGTTGGAGTGTAGAGACCCCAACAGGGCTGCATTTCCAGACTCCATATCCCATGCATCCCTACAGTTATCCTGACTGGGTTCCTGTATGAGGACCAGTGCCACCTGGCATATGGGAGATTGAACTGCTCCCGAGTTGCGGCTATCGGTGGTCCTTCTATTATTGAATACAGGCCAGACACAAAGTTATATTCTTGTTTTGCTGGCCATTCTGACTGTCATTCCTCTCTGGCTTCCTGTCCAGGTAAGAAATTGTCCCCTTTCCTGGCCGGGATGCCTGTCCTCCACCTACAGAGGCTTAGGCTTTAGACTATTTAACAGCAAAAGAGAAAAAAATATAGTTTTTAGTGATTTGATCAGAATACGACTGTGCAATTGAGACAGTTTCACTGAGTGTTTATTTGCTGACACTAATATTTCTGATAATCATATATTCACAGCGTGGATGTGGCCCTTTTTAATTCATGTTGGGCAGACTACTCTAAAATCTACTCTAAAACTATAGCTACTGATTACTGAATATACAGTCCATGGTGTTTTCAGATTTATATGCTGATTGCAAACTCAAAATGTTATTTATTCTGGATACTTTATGAATACTTTTTGAATACTATCAGGAAGTGATACTGTATATAGCCTAGTTCATAAAAGTGGTATATGTTAAACATATTTAAATTAAATTGTGACTTGAAAATTCACTTTAATATCACATGAAACAGAAGCTCTGTTTTTGCTATTCATCAAAAACAAGAGAAACCAACTTTTTTAGGAAACTTTTTTAAGTTATCTGAAGAAAAATGTCACATTCTTGAGTTGTTTTAACAAACAAAATTATTAGTTAAAAAACAGCCAGGTTATGCATTTTTTACATGGTACACTTATGCATAACTAACCTTACAACTAAATAATTTATTAAAATATTTGTATTTTATTATTATTTCCTGATGTATACTTTAGATCAAATCAACTTACGTGCCACTGTTCAAAAGGCTAATAAACACAATTAATGAATGAAAATAATTAATTTTAACAAAACAGAAACAGAAAAGCAGCAAAGAAAATGTAAAACTTTTCATTTTTGTTCAGATTTTATTCAATTCACATATTTTAAAAACTCTACTTAAATTAATCAGGTAATGCAAAACAGTCATGAAATAAATGTGTTTATTTGCACAATGTGACTGGTGTCAGTGCATGTCAACATCTATTAAAAATTGGTTTCCGACTTGTACTGTTTAATTTCTGTGTGAACACCTATATTTCCTGAGTGAACAACGACGGCCAAATGAGAGTGTATGCCTTGATCTTTTGGCAAGCAGGTGACCTGAAGCTGCCCTTTAGTTGGTTACTTTCAGATATTTCCGGGGGGCATGGCTGTCTGCACCCTGGACATGAATTAGTATTGTTTTAGGTTTTTTTAATGAAATGAGATTTGACCATTGTTGACAAACTATTTTATGTTCACGTCAATGGTTCACAGTTCACTTCCACCATTAAGTTAACTACAGATGAGTGAGCGTGACTTTAAGGAGATGGCAACTTCAAGGGAACTTTAGATATCAAAAGAAAATTCAGTTATTTCTTTAATGGAACACTCCTTCATAAATTGTTTACTTGAAGAATAAAAAAAGATAAAGGAGCTTGGACCAGACCGAACTGACTTAAGAATTCAGTAGCAGGCTAGCGATCAAGGTCAAGCTTACACACAGACTTTTTCCAGCTCTTGCTATGACAAACAGAGTTGGCTAACTGGATGTGGTGTAAGTAATGTCATTTTTGCTTTCCCTGTTTCTGTTTCAAAGACAACAATGGGGATAAAAGACCTAAAACATCATACTGAAAAATGCAGCAGGAAATTAGCTCTAGTCATCAAGAGCAGTGTTTTTCAACCAGTGTGCCGCAGCAGAGTTGGTGCGCTGTGAGAGCTACCCAGGTGTGCCATTGAAGTAATAGTGTAGCGCACTTGGGTCTGAACCTGAGATGGACAATCTCCACAGATGGTTGAGACCTGTTTCAGAATGACAAGTCTACCCGGAAAAGCTGGCATAAGAGCAGCTCTGTGATCGCTATGTTGCAGACACAGCACTAAGAGCACTTTAGACATGTCTCCAAGCTGCTAGAGTCCATCTGCCCTTGGTGTGTGGTCATCAATAAGCCTCATGGTGCTGGTGGATAGTGGGCATACGCGTTGCTTCTGAGGCAGAGAGGTGTGAGCAGAGGGATGAAGCAACTGGGATGCCAACAAAGTGCTCACCAAATGCTGTGTCTGCAGACGCTGATCTTGGAGCTCCTTTTTAACTGGCTTCTCTGGTAGTCCCGCCCTTCGGGCAGTTGAGCAAGTGTATAAGATAATGTGTTTGTGGTTAGTAAGACAGTGGTGTTCTTTGGGATGATTTTGGTTACAAAAACTGTGCCACCAAAGAAAAAAGTTTGGGAAACACTGATCTAGACAATAGCATGAGGCTAATTTTTTTTTGACAGGCTTAGTGAAATGATTCAGTTTAATCAGAAAGTAAATGAGATATTTTCATGCCTGAGGGAAAAGAGGGTAAAATCTGTATTCAAGGAAATATACAGTAGGTATCCTGATCGTAAAGGCAGAATAAGATTTAGGTTGGACTTGTCCTGTGGGTGTAGCACAAGACAGGTTGGGGGGGAAAGTTATGTTTTAAGATGTGGGGATCTGTGAATCTTACAAAGTGAATCTGTGCCCAGGTGAGGTAAGCATTGCAGACTAGCATAGGACTGGGCAGACTGACAGCAAGTGTATGATACAATTAGGGTGGGAATGAGTCTGTGGGTGTGGTAAATGATAAACTGGGATGCAAAACTTCAGAAACATCAGAGGACTAGTGATTGTATGATGTGGATTTATGGAATACACTGGAAATGACAAAGGACTGGGCACTATCAGCAGAGGCAGAATAACATTTGGGTTGTACTTATGCTATGAATGTGTTATAGGACAGATGGAAATGCACGTTATCAGAAGATTACAGAGGGTGGGGTGTTGACATTACGGTGTGGATTATGGCAGAATTGGGAACTGGGCAAGTTGACAGAGGATTAGGCAATTTATAGACAGGTATAGTATAAAATGTGGGAGGCAGGTGCACCTGTTCCTTTCCAGATCTGTAAGGCAAGTTATGGGAAGAATAAGGGGACTGTGGATGTCACAGACTGAGGTTTTGGAGCACAATAGAAATGGGAGAGCTGACATCAGAATGGGCAGCATGGTGGAAAGGGTATAATACATTTTAGCCTGGATTTGTCCAATGTTTATGGTACTGGACAGGTCAAGATGTGCATTGACACTATAATGAGGACCTCGAGTGCATGTGACCAGATAGATGTGAAAGGAAAGTATATAATAGATAAGTGCTGCTTCAGTTTGTTCCCCTAAAAACTGCCACCCCCGCTCAAATTTCTTTCATCAGCCACCACTAAGATACAGTAATGGTGGAAATGTATACATTAGTAAAAAATTAGGATATTTAGTTGCCCCCCCCTTCCTGTAATTGAGTCTAGGAGTAGGTCCCAGAGCAGGATACTTTTTTTAAATTTGTGGTTGAACCATCATCAGAGACATTAACAGACTGTTTGAGAGGATTTTAGTGTAGACACTTGTGGTGTTCCATTGAGAATGCCTCCCATGGCAGGTATAAAAGACACTGAGAGGAGACCTGGGACATGCTGGAGGATCTGGGAAGTTTAACCTGTGGGGGATCAAGCAGAAGATAGAGATAATGGCTAAAAAGGGACTAGTTGACATCACTCAGTTTGTTACAGCCACAACATTTACCATGATAAATATTACCAACAGATAAGACAGATTTAATTTTCATTAAACATATTGTTGCCATTTGTCAAGGAATGCTTGAATTTCTTTACTTTTCAATTGGCATCCACACATTTTTCTTTGCTGGTGCGCAGCCCATGGGTTGTTCCTACGTTGCACCTAGTGATTGCTGGAATAGGCTCCAGCTGCCTTGGGTTAAGAAAATGGATGGATTATACCATTTTTTATTAAAATTGCATTGTACACAATCATAGCCTGGATTATCTGATGCAAAAGATGTAATGAGATGAAAAGTGTTAGATGAAGATTGTTCATTCTCTTCTGATATTTTACTTGTTTCACTTTTAAAATGCAGCTCTCTCTTGTTTAGACTTTATTTAAACAAGTCTATTAATGCTGGCACATGCTTCTGTGTAATGCACAGCATAATGAAAGTAAATATTTAAAGTTTTATCATGGTTTCTAACCATCATTGATGCTAATTATTTAAGTCTTCAACAGACATTAAAACTGATCATTCCTATTAGCTGAGAAGCATGTGGTCTACAAAGATGAATGTTTAGACTTTATTGATATTTTCAAATAGCAGTGAATGTTTTGTGTTGGTGAGATGTGAAGTGGTATAGGAACATAAGAGACTAGGATGCCACATTAATGCAGGAAAATGTGTAAGGGATCCAGTAGAAGGACTTATTTCGAGCCCACTCAGGAATGCCAAATTAATGTAGGAATTTGGGAGATTTCTGTTTCGGCCCTTTCAGGAACACCAGATAAATGTACGAATAGTCTATAGATGTGAGAAAAAGAATTGATTGATGTTAACCAGTCAGTTAATTAATGATCATTGTTGCCTTTGGCAATGCCAGTAATTAATTGAATAATTCAGTAAGGCTCCCTCTTTATTTTTCTTGCCTTTCTCTGTATGAGGGATCTCCAGCTGTTAGATTTATAGCAAGGTATGTGAAGCACATTTGTTTTAAAAAACAGAATATTATTTATTGATAAATGCAAGAATTATAGAAATATTATAACTGCATATTTATCGACATAAAAGACAGGACACAAGACAGAAGAGATAGTCATACATAACACAGAAGATGCAGGCTGTTAACTGGCTATTTAGAGATTCTAATTTATTTTGGCACAGATAAACAGCTTTACGATACTAAGTCCTTACAGATGATGCCCAATGCTGTGTGGAACTGTGTGATGTTGCTCTAGGTTCAAGTGGAGGATTCTGATGGTGCTGAAGTGCTCCTATGAGCCATTTTTTTCAACCCCTACAGCAGGAGACTAGAGCATTGTATGCCTACAGATCACTTAACTTGCATAGATTCAGAGTAGTGCTTGATGTGCTGCAAATTCAAATGTTGCTTTCTGGAAGTTTTTGCATTTGTTTTTTCAAATGTTTTCATTCTGCAGTTGATCGAATTCGCGGATATGGAACCTGGAGATACAGAGAGCCGACTATAAAGTAACATAGTAGACTTAACTCCACTTAGTCCATTAATGTACACAGGGAGCTGGAGTCTATCCCATTAGCAATAGATGGAAGGCAAAAAACAAACCTTGACATGACACCAGTGCATCACAAAACTCTCTTTTACACACACAAACACAAGGCCCATTTAGAGTTGGCAATAACCTAACAGTAACATCTGTGGATTGTGAAGAAGACTGCATTACCTAGGAAAGTAAGAAAAGAAATGAAAAACAAAAAAACAAAGGCAGATCTGGGTAGAATGTATAAACGCCACGCAGATAGTGACTGGGCTCGGAGTTAGAGCCCAGCATGCTGCATCTGTGAGACAACAGCTCTAAACATGTGCTGCCTTTAGAAAAATGTGTATATTGAAAATGAACAAATGAAAGTAATGTTTTCTTTTTAGCAAAAAAAAAAAAAATAGCTAGAGGAGACAAGTTTGACACAGTTTTGACACATTGAGGGAAAAATGAAGTGCTATGGATGGGGTTACAATATATCATAGTCCTATTTAGTGTTAATAAATGTGCACCAGTTTTAGGCTTGCTTAGTGAATTTTGTGCTTGAATTGTCATCTTTCATCCTCTAACTCTTCTGTTCTACAGTCTGGTGATGTGGCATATGTTCTATACAATGACCAGCGTCCAAAAAGTATGGTGAACAAGGCAGTTGGAAATGAATATGGGCACACAAAGGGTATGATTTGCACATTTTATGCTAAGCTCATATGGTAGGTGTCTGTTTTGTTCCTAGTCAACACATGCACTCTCTTTCTCTTCCATCTTTTCCTCAGGTGTTGTACTACTGGACCGATCTCAGGGATTTTGGCTTGTCCATAGCACTCCTCATTTTCCCCCAGTGATTTCAGAAGGCTACTCCTATCCACACAGTGGGATTCACAATGGTCAGAGTTTCCTTTGTGTCACCTATCCTTACAAAGAGTTTGATTCCATAGGTAAGAAATTGAAAGGTGCAGTATTATGAGGTTTGAAAATGAATGCATGTCTGTAAATTAATATACTAGGTGTTTATGCATTATGCAATCACTTGCAAAAAAATTTTTTTCAGGTGAGCAGCTGCTCTTGAATCACCCTGAATGTTATGAATCTTCCGTCCCAGAAACCTTTGAAACTGACCTCCCAACCCTCTTCAAATTAGTTTCTGGAGGTACTATTGATACCCCACCCTGGAACCGACAGACTGATCTGACTTCTCTTGGTGGAACTACTTTTAGCAGCTTTGCCAAAGGTGGTCGGTTTGAAGATGGTAAGGCTCAATGTTTTATTTTTTATGGGATGTCAACACTAAAATCATAGCATGTTCACTATGTGGAATTCACACATTCTTTCTCTTTCTGTGGGTATTTCATGTTTCATCCAAGACACATGTTGACCAAAGGATTGGATTAGGCCATTGCTGAAATTTATTCAAAAACTTCATTGTTTTTGTGGCATTTTCAAATTGTTCTTAATATGAAGAAAGTTTTTTTCTTTAATTTAGCAGTAAAATATTGCAAGCCAGTGTGCGCATAAAAACATGTCCATGGAGCAAAATCTGCTGTAGTGGTTTTGTTGAAAATCAAAAAAGTTTTAACATTTTGCAATGCTAATAACTCATACAAGTTTTAATCAGACTAATTTATTGTCGTATTTTGACACACACTCTGAAATTGGTCAACTTGTGTTTAGCAATGCCTGAAATTGTGTTGAAAAGTAGAATGTGTGGTGTCACATTACATTTCCAATATATTGTATGCATACTTTATACATAAGGAATATAAAAAATAAAAAAGTACTCGGCCAAAAATACAGTTCTCCAATATCTGAATGAGCAATTAAAGATCGTGATTGATAAAAAGCCAGCCTCAGGCTAAATACTACAATTTTAACTGATACAATTAAGCAAATGTTAGAGGTCAGGACACCATCTCCCAGTATACAACTCTTCAGAATGATTGTTTTGGTGCTCCTTCATGTTATGATCGTATACCACATTTGAGATATAAATAATCATATTTTAAAATACTATAGAAGAGACATTGTTAATGATATTTTCCTAAAATATAATTATTCAACATAAAACAATTATATAATATTTTTTTCCTGCAATCACAATATACACATGAATGAACATGAGTAATATTTCAGTTGACATAAAATGTAGACAAAAATATTAACTTTTCTAACAGACGTTAGCCTGACTGTAGACATGTGCAGTTTTCTGTGGAGACAGACTTCAAATGAAATTAAAATGCTATGTTGTTCCATGACGCCACAGTGCTTAGTGCTGCTGACCCAAGTATGAGGCTTCTGGGGTTTTGTGTGTGTACACAATTTCATGCTGTTTACATGGGTTCTTATCCCTCATCCCAATTATATGCATAACTAGAAGATCCCAAATGGTGTCATCTTCAGAGTTGTTTGCAGTTCATTTTCTACTCTAGCCCCTCTTGACCCTGAAACTAGTTTACAGATGTTATTTTTGACATTTCATGTTGCCAAAGACATAGCAACATCAACTGATACTTAATGGAACTGCAAACTGTCCAAGCTTAATTAACATTAGAAACAAATTAATGCTTAATGATTTATTATCGTGTGAAAGCATAGGCATCATTTCTTGTTACATTTTGATGGAGTTAATGGTTTAATGATGGCAAAAGAATGAAGCTAAGAAAAAGAAAAAACAAAAATTGTACAAAGAGCAAAATGGTTATACTATAACCATGAGAACTGAGAGGTAAACCTCACAACATTAAGTTATTTTAAGAAGATGTAAATGTAGACCTCCATTCTTTTGTATCTGGTTGTTAAAGGTAGTTGTCGCAGTCAAGAATATTCTTTAGGGCAGTTTCCCTCTTAGTTGAACGTCTTTACTTGGAGGTGATCAATGTAAACTTGGGGAAAAAGATTGAGAGTGCAGTGTTTAGCCATCATAGCTAGTTAAGCTAACAGAGAATTCTCCTTACTTAGTCAGAAGTCTGATTGGTACAGACAAAAACTACAACGGTTTTGATAAAATACAATACACAACATCCTCAATCTCAAAGTCATCAGTAGTCATTTCATAAATTATGAAACTGTGCACTCCATTTGGATGATTAATTCGGCGACTGTGCAATGTCACTGAGTATATTCACAGTCCCACTCTGTTGCAGTACAGTCTTTATGTAATAGCTATTGTGTATTTATTGCAGATCACATGCTTCAATTGAATAAGTTCATGGTTCTACAGATTTTGTGTTTGTTTTTATTGTAATGCTTTTGGGAGATAATGATATATCTTTCAGTGATTCTAAATTTAGAATCATTGCAAATGTGGTCTAAAGCTGTCTGTTTAAGTGGTGTGTGTGTATGTGCGTTTAAACCTTAATATTAAACATTTAACTAAAATGTAACCGTGGAACACTCCATTTAAATTAAAAAGCAGCAAAAGAAATAAACCCTGTGTTCCTCTTTAAGCGTGGCACTAAGGTTGACAGGTCTGTATATTGACATTGAATTAAACCAAACCAACCCATTTACTGTAAATTACATCCATAATGCATTCAGCATCATTTCCTGCATTCACAAAAATATAAAGCAGAAAGAGGATGATGCCCTAAATGTGTGAATCAGCATAAGTGTAGAGTATAAGCAGCTTGATGACTACCAGTTTGGTGCCAGAGAATGCTGTACTCTGCTACTTTTGCCAAGTAGTGCTTTTTATATGAAAATAGGACTGATTTTAGGGCCGCAGTTGTACCAATATGGACACAACCATAGTTTGACTTTATGTAAATCTGAAGCACAAAAAATGTTTAATTGATAAATACATCCTATAAAAGTAAAGTGAATTTTAATTTTAAACTATCTTATGATGTTTCTGAAATTCTGATAAAAATATAAACACTGAATAATTCACTTCATCGTTTCCATTTTTTATAACCTGCATTTTCAGGCAAAAAGCAAAATTGAACATAAGTCAATCCCAGGCAGTATTTTATTCATTGATTTGTCTCCTCCTTCCAAACAGCTGGATTTACATATTGTTGGCATTGTGTCTCAGCTTGTGTTACTGATAGGGACTTTGAGACTCTGTGAGCCAGTACTTGGGATGGTATTTGTTGGTGAGCAAGTGGTGTCTGGGGTACAACAATTAGCATTAGCCTTTAGGAGTCACAACCTGTTCAGCCACTTTGAGAACTCACCATCCACAGAATGATGAGATTTGGTTCAATACCTGATAGGTATGACAGTGACAGATTTTTGGTGATGGAAAACTTGATTTTGGAGTTGTCACCTCAATGTCAGAAGGATATAAAGCTCATGCAGGGTGTTGAAAAGTACCATATAGATATATTTGGTTCTAACTGTCCACACAGCATTTGCATTGGAAAGGTTTCATAATGGGAGGATGTGAAAGACCCTAGGAGGGATACTTGGCAACCCCCATCTTGGTAATGGAGTTTTCACCAGTGGACAATGGGGTCACCACACTGTGACTTAAAAGTAGAGTAAAAAAGATCTGACTACTGTTTACATGTATGAGTATAACAAATGTCTGGTGCTCAATGTAGTAGTATACAAAGGAGGGACAGTGCTCATATCAGTTGTGATATTGATGCTCAAAGGAAACTGAGAATCCTGTGGATGGCCAATTATTATTGAATGTGTATGTTAGACATGGACTGTCCATAAGAAATTCCATGCTTAAACATAAGGTTACTCATAATTACACAATGTCCCAACATCACTTTTGGTCAAAGGTAATGTATAGTCTTTTTCAATTTATTATCTGATGTAAGGCAATATATTTCTGAGGTTTAGGTGAAGAGAGGGACTGTGCTTTCAACTGACATCTTGACTGAGCATCACTTGGACAAACACAGACTGCCCAGAAAGGTAGTGAGGTGTCCTGGAAGTTGAATTATCTCTTGTTCTTTCAGCATCCTTTGAGAGGTTTAGGGATGTGCAGTCTGAATAAGTACACTTCAAGACGTCAGTATTAAATATGTTTACCAGATGCTGTGGTCAAATAGTGATGCTTATCATAATGACAACCCAAAACTCAAATGGTAGACACTAGCAGTGAAAGAAGCCATCATATTACAGGAATACTCTATCAAAAATATTTCTCTAACTGTTAATTACTCTGCATTATTTGTGTTGATGGCCAAGAAAAAATGTAACCTTATGTTTTCATGTAGAAGGGAGATAACAAAGTTCTGGATACAGTGGGCTTGAATGAGGCCTCAAATTGAACCATAGCAAATTATATCTAAAAACATGAAAAAAACTGTGAAAAAAATCTCAAATTAATAATGTTTAGTGTTGGTCAACACATTTCTCTGAAGTGTTATTCGCAGAGAATTTGCCGTGTTCATGTTCACCCTTGCTTGTTGAATTATTTGCTGATAATTCGACAAAATTGGGAGAATTTTTTTAATACGAGCGTCCCATACTTCTTTGTAAGCCCAGTGCGATGCCCTCTGGAGCTGTTGATCATTTGCATTACAGACTCTGTGGGATGAGGCTTTATCAAATACTAGACAGTAAAACCGTCTGATAAATTTGTTGTTACCAGAACCAAGATGCTAAAACCATAACTTAAATTGATAAATAGAATGCTATGAGTCGTTAACTGAAAAGTCTGTTCACATTTTTGTGCCAAATGTGCAGGTCGATCTTTGAGTTCCATGTCGGCTTATGAGAAGGAGGTGTGTTCCCTATGCATGCATAATAATTAGCCACGTGACGTGTGAGAGTTAAATCAAACCTTGAAGGACATTGATGCCCCCCCCCCACCAAACACAGGAGACTATATGAAATAATAATAATAACGAAAGGTTTATTACTATTTACAAGACATTTCTATCTTTTTGATAGAAGAAAAACTGCAAAGCATCAGCACAGACAGTTTGGAGAACCCAGTTAGACCGACCCAGAGACTTCAACCATGACACACCACTTTGAATTTTCTGCCTTTAAAAGACCTATACATTTTTTCTGACTTTTGACTAAGATTTTGGCATTTCTGCTTCTGTTTTGACAAAGTCTATGATTGCACGTCCTTGACTTCATTCTTTCTTCCTTGATCTCACAGAGGCACAGTGGTGCAGTGGTCGGCACTGGTGCTGCACAGCTTGGGTCACCTTTTAGGCCACAATAATCAGTCCACAATAGTTGGCAGATGCTTCCCTAGCCCTCATGGACACCTTAAAGACAACTGCACCATTAAAATCCAGTCAAATCTAGTTCAGTTAGTCCTTACCCATTG
>JANRMT010062796.1:40143849-40180823 GCA_026402145.1 Polypterus bichir lapradei
TATATTATTAATGGCCACTTTGATGTGGTTTGCTGATGTACAATTTGGGGTCTTATTCTAGCCCTTTGTATCAGGAATTTTGTTATCTCTATTCTCAGATTACATTTTTTCATGGCCATCACTTGAAACAATGAGAAGTGAGTAACAGATAAAATACTTGTATGTTTTTTTAAATAAAATTACAGTTTATTGAAGACATTGTTTGAATGTAACTTCTTTTTTTTTTTTTTTTTTTTACTCTCTCTTCTTTACAGACCTCTATGCAGCATGGGTTGCCCCAACTCTGGGCTCGAACCTGCTTGTTCAGTTTTGGCCTAATTCTGTTGGAGTGTTGCCTTCTAATTGTTCGCTGCCACAGCATGTATACAATATTGAAGAAATCAGTTTTGAAAGTCATCATAGGAATGCACAGGCTAGGAGCCATTCTGGGTTTAGTACTCATGTGGATCATTCCAAGTGGTGTGTGAGTGACCAGGGTGCCTACACATGGATTTGTGTCGGTGATATCAATCGAAACCATGGGGAAGAGCACAGGGGAGGTGGGACAGTCTGCTTGAATGACCAGGAAGTATGGAAGTCATATAGACAGTTAGTAGTCAAATATGAGGACTGTGCAGATGACTGTAAATTATAAGGAAAACTGGCTTATCGAAATGGAAATAATCCAAAGTGATGATCAAGTATGTTAGACAAGGGGAAACGTAAGTATGAATACAAACACTTTCAAGGCAAAGTGGGTTAGGTACAAGGAAACATTAAAGAAGAATTTTCAACTTAGTTTTTAAATCATGAGGTGCTAGTCTGTTGAATATTAACTACAGTACAACCTTTTAAGTTTGCGTTGTTTGTAAAATGTAGCTAGGGCTTTATCCTCACTGCTCTGACTGTGTGTATTGAGAAGCAATATTTTCAGAAAAGCAAGGACTTTTGAGAATTTTTTTTCTCCTTCACTGGACTTTCCCCGATGTGTACATTCATAAGACTCTTTAAATGCACTTTATAAATGGTAGAAATATTGTCATTGTAGTGTGTGCTAAGTGAGTTGTTTTTTTCTCTTATGGGGGAATAGAGGCTGTTTTTCAGGTGTTGCAAATTTATTTTTTTCAGGTAAGATTGTCAGAAATTGAATAAAAATCGATTTAGGCCGAACTTTACTTCATTTCAGACAGTAACTGTTGCCCTTGTAAATTACTTTAAGCAAATTCTAAGCAACACTTGTTTAGCTTTTTTTTCCCAAACTTGATGTCAGCCTCCTCATGAAGTAAAAAAAGAAGGTAGCAGGTAATTATAGCTCATTGGAGAGTTAAGCACCTCTGCAGCCTGAAAAAAAAAGAAACTGGAGAATAAAGAAGTCAAGTCCTTCCATTAGCCAGTTCAGTTGTGCGGGCCGGAGACCATCCCAGCAGCACTGAGTTCAAAGTAGGAACTAAAATTGGATGGGGTGCTAAACCATTGCAATTTTGTAAAAACAGTTAAAGTAAAGGTGTGTATCATATCTTTGAATGGAGTTGATCAGAGTTAAAAAAAAAAAAAAAAAAAACATTGAGCCTAGTTATTATTCAGGTGGAAATCAAATGTTCTCCCCATGCCTGGTTAGTAACTGGCAAGCAGTGCTTCTACATATGTCTTGCAGCCTTCTTCAATAAATAGCTGGTAAAACACTACTTGCTAAAAGCATGATGTCATGGCACAAACACAAAGTACATCCATCCATTTTATGAACCCAGTTTTTCCACAGCAGAATCAGAGGGGAGAGTGGAGCAAATTCTGGCAGCACAGGACATAAGGTAGTAACAAAACCAGGAGAAGGCATCCCTCAACTGTCGGGCCAATTCAGTGTCACACAATATGCTTTTCTCTGGGATGTGGGAGAAAACCAGCCACATTTTCATGTATTAATGCTTTGACAATTTCACCACATTTATGAGTTATTAGATATTTGGTTTGGTTTTAAGGTATGTTTTGTGTTCAGTTTTCATTCTTGGTTTTTTTTTTTAATATATGAAACTCTTTGTACACTTAATTAAATTTAATAACAAACATTCTTGTTAACATTAAAAATCTTTGGGGACAGTGACAAACTGAAGAAGCAGGCTGCAGAAATGATTTAAGCTGGAACATGGGTGCAATTTTCTTGTATTATTTTAAATAATGATAAAGTCCTGGATCACAAAAATTAAAAGACGGTTGAATTCTGCACTTCTGCATAATTAAAACACCTGAAATATTTCTGATTTCCCCTCAATCTGTCTATTAATATTAGAGTGTGTTTCTTTTTCTTCACTTAGTGCTAATCCATCTGTTCTTGTTGCATCAATTGAAGAGAGCTGGCTCACTAGCAAATATTAGTTCATATTAGTTTTGAAATGGAAGAAGCTTCTGGACCCTAAAGTCATGCAAGTCTTCTTTTCTGATTGTCAATTTAAGGAAGCATGCATATGTAAAGTTATTTTACATTTAGGCCAGGGTCTACATAACTGCAAAGTGAAAAATACACTTGAAAGTTATTAAAGATCTGTAAAGTTTCTGCCATTTTATAGAAAGGTAATACTAAAGTGAAGGAAAGTATAACTTTAAAAGCATTTTCATATTTTAAAGTGCATGATCAATAATACTGTCTCTTCACTATTGATACCGCATAAGAATTTTTACCCTGTTATTCTTGTATAATAATGTCATTTGACCTTTCTTTATTCCAAATGTTAAAACAGTACTTGAACCATTTGGCTGAAGTATAACCATACATACAGTATTTCAGACGTTATTCAAATGTGATCAGTTTAACTACTTGTTAGGTCGATAGGATAAGTGACTAATTCAGCACTAAAAGAACCCTCAGGTGCTACATAAGTGATGGAAATCAAGTATAGAATACCTAAAAAATAACTCTTAGAGTCATTAACACGTTTAAAACATTGACTCAAGTCAACCGCCTCATTACACTATCTAGATATTGTATTTATATATTTTCCTTTTAAAAATAATTTAAAAAACACTTAAACATTTACAACAAAAAGTGATCAAATTAAGTCTAACAGTTCTGCACCATGTATAACAGCAGTCAAAAATATAAAAAATGTACATTTTACTTTTATGTAGCCCCATCTGAAAAAGTCAGATTGTGCCAAATTGGCAGTTTAGAAGGGAAAAATGAAGACAGGGGATGCCAGCAGTTCAATTTTGTTGACAAATCACTAATACAATGGTAGAAAAGCAAAATTCTTTGATTTTGGGAGATTTGCAACATTTGTATGGTATTATAAAATGCAGTAGTTCACTCTTTCCAAGCAGCACAACTAGTACATAAGCAAGGAGTAGCATAAATATAAACTGTCAATTGCCATGAAATGCTTTGGCGCATCACATCATTTTCTGAAAGACTACTCTCTGCACAGGACACCATGAGGATGGGGAGGAGGAGGCTGGTTTGGGGAGGGGGAGATCACTTAACCTGAACTAAATGTTTTTGGGTTACAGGAGAAACCTCAGATGATACATTTTCATACAATCAAACACATGAGGGGTTGAAAAACAAATACTTCAAAATGAGCTACCATCAAATCAACATGAGTAGGATGTGATTAAAAACTGTGTTAAAACTGGCTTGTCTCAGTAACCACAACAGCTAACCAGTAGGAGTGGGTGATATAGGCTCAAGATTTTCTGCAAAGTATATATATATATATATATATATACAGTATGTATGTATATGTGTGTAATGTTAATGCTAGGCTTGCTATAAAATCAAGAAATTTGATTTTATATGAATAAACGCAACAAATAACAAGATTGGGGTATTTATTTTTGGCTTCCTCCATATTATAATTTTAACATGGAATGTTTAAAATGCAATTAAAAGAAATAACATACATATCTCTTTCTGAAATCAAAAATCAATTCAAGTCATGAAAATGGATTACAAACATTGTTGTTAGTGTTGTCACAAAGGGCAGAAATCAGGTCCAATTAGGCATTTATTATTTTCCTTTGTTTTTATTTTCTTCAGTGACAGCCCTGTTATGTTCTCTCTTTAATAAGAATCTCATTATAGTATTGTTCAGCGGCACTGTGCATAGAGTTCCAGACCCCGAGTCTCTTACTCACTTGTAGTCTATGTGGAATTTGTATGTTGCCTCTGTATCTGCATGTTTTTTTATTTTTATTTTTTTTGTCTGGGTACTCCAGATTACCTTCAAAACCACCAAAGACATGCTGGTTAGATTGACTGATGATTCCAAATTGGCCCCAATTGGCAATTCTTGTCTAATCTTGGTTCTTGATTTTTTGCAACCCAAACTGAATTACCTGTGTAAATGAAAAATGCACATGTTAAGATATAAGCAACATTTTTGCAGTTGCTGCCAATTATCAGCTTATGCTGTCACTCTCCTACAAATTAATGTAGCTTGAGCACTGAGATTTTTCTTCAGATGTGTTTGGATTATTTGATTATCTCAGGAATAATAAACACCTTTTTGCCACATTATTTAACTATAAGAATCACCAGTAGACTGCCTCTGACAGGTGTATTTTCCCTCTTTATTCCAAAAGGTTATTTTAGAGATATTCATGTATTTCTTAACTAATAACTACATAAGTGATATTGTGTGGTTACAGATATTCTACATTACAAATAAGAAATGATTTTCTTGGTATTCTATTTACTCTGTGTGCACAATAATGTACCCCATCCCTCCATGAATTTCATTTCTCAAACACAACCATTATCAGTTGCTGGTAAAATTTTCAAACTTTTGCCATTTTAATTTTGAAAGACCCGGGTCACGTTTATGTTACGCATCCTTCAAAACCTCCCCATGCTCATTTCTGATAATTCCTTACAAGAAAAGATTAACGTTTGGAGCCCTTGAGTTTATCTCATTGTGAAAATTGTTTTTTCAAAATTCTCTTTGGTTTGGGTACTCGGGAAGCGCTAAGTAATTGACAAATTAAAGAAGAAGATAACATGTTTGGATATTTAAGAAAACATAAAATATAGCGCCAATGAAAACAAATGAAATCCATTGATTAGATGGTCAAGTATACAGTAATACTAAGTTTATTAATTTGAACACAGCTCGCATTAAACTATTACAGACAGCCTGGCGGGCTGCATCATGCATTCCTGCTAAGAATTAGACGCTCTATTGCACTTTAGTCCTAAGTATGCAGCTTCCAAAGCAGATATTTACAGTATTTAGTGTCCACCTTTGATGTCATTAGCTGATAAATGTTCAATGCAAATAATGCACCTGCACTTGTAAATGTCTGTTTACTGCAGAAAGACAATTTCTCCAAACCACTTTTGAGGAATAAAGGTTTTATGTCTTTGCAAAAAGTGCTAAACTTAAAGCAGCTTAATTTTTGATATCTTCAATTACAAGTGATTGTGAATACGACTTAGTTTAAAACAGAGCTTTGAAATGAATAGTGTCCTTGAATTTGATTGCTAATCCTTCAGATCAGAGATGATAGACACAGGGCATCTACATTTTATATCTACTGATATTCTGTAGGTAGATTCACATTAGGCTCTGAAGCCAAAAATGAAAAATGCCTATCATGCAGCTGTTTACTGAAATACTCGCTAAAGCATTCAAATTCATATTGTGCAAAACAGTTTCGGGTTAATTATCATTAATGTAATGGACTGCCATTCCATAAGGGATGGCTTCATACCTGGTAGTCATTGCTGCCTGATTAGGCTCCAGCTTCGCAGAACTTTGAGTTGGACGAGAGTGTTAAAAATGGATGGATGATTGTATTAGTCATATCACCCAGCCCTACTAAATGTAGGCAACTTTTTTTTTTTTTTTTTTTTTAGGATTTTGGTGATCTCAGCAGCCAAAACCCAAACTCTAATCAACCCAACAATTAAAATATCACTGAATGATATGTGAGGTCTCTGTATTATTTTTCTACCAGATACTGATCAGACTACTTTTAGGAGTTAGATATTTACAATATATTTACAGGAAATGTACACATTATTTACAAAGGCAAGGATGTGCAAAAGTCAACTGGTCTGTCAATTTTCACATGACCACTCCTGCGTTCCTAAGTTCCACTGTTCTCTGTTCAGAACTTTTTCCACTTTTTAATTGTAAACACTTGTCATCTTCACCTTTTTTTTTTTTTAAAAGTACAACCATGTTCTTTTTATTCTACAACGGTGCTATAAAGAGTACTGCTTTTTAGTTTGGCCTCTTTCTTTCACTTTCCATGTCCTTCAGCATCCTGCCATCCTTGTTGCCATTATGTCACGTTACTGCCACTGCTACTATGGGGGGACACCACCAGCACAGTACCACCAGGCCCAGCTGCCGTCCCCAGGGTCACACCCACACCTAGGCTGTTGCGGCGTTCACAGTGTGCCTTGTGCCTCATGAAACTGTCCCGCCACATGAACTTTTTCCCACAAAGATCACAGTTGTATGGCTTAAGACCAGTGTGCGTCTTCATGTGTTCAGTTAGGTGGTGCTTCATCTTGAACTTTTTGCTGCAGACAGGACAGTCAAATGGACGCAAATTCAGATGCATGTTTACATGCCTGTCTCGCATGCTTCTGTGAGTAAAAGTCTTGCCGCAGTGGCACATGAAAATCTTGCCACTGTCTGAAGCATGTGGGGAGACTTGAACGGCACCATGCTCAGAGTTTACACTTTGCACTCCACTGCTGCCTCCAGAAGAAGATGAGGTGGCTGAGGAAGATGCACCTACAAGCTGCAGTCCCGCTACTGCAGAGCTAACAGCAAGCTGTGCATGATGGTACACAACAATCTGATTACCCTGCATGTCAATTGGCAGCAAGGATCGCTGTGAATTTAGTTGGATACCAGGGCCTGTGCTCCTGCCAGAACCAGTTTCACTATTGGTTTCACCAACTCCTCCTAAATGATGGCTCAAATCCTCCATGCTGTTGCTTCCTGAAGCTGTACCTCCAGTCATACCTGTTCCACTCTCAAATTGAATATAATCCTCTGACGACTCACAGAAGTTTACCTGGAGAAAACAAGACATGCAGACAGCGATCAAATAATAAATCAAAAACAATCAGACTTAGGTTTATTAAAGGTCCTGTATAATTTGATGCTATTCTGGTTACTTTGCTTACCTGTTCATCCATCATGGTATTTCTATGTTGCATTCCTGACGTTGGTTTGGGTGGATCCTGAATATCAATCCCAGATAGAGTCCTCACATTTGAAATACTTAAAGTACGTTCCCTTTCAGCTTCAAAATTGAATGCCGGCCCTGATCCAGCACCATTCCGAATCTCCACAGGGTCTTCATCGTCCTCACAAGTTAAAAGCAGGTCCTCTAAGGGTGGTCGTTCTTTCTTTACCAAGACCCATTGTTTCCGAGGCATGATACTTGGCTGAATGTATGCAGGTCGTTTTAGTCCTGTGCCAGCGTTGAATGAACAGCTGCCACTATCACTAACCGTGTCCTCCATATCATTTTCATCTCCCAGACTCAAGTCCGTTTCCTCCCGTTCTCTTTGTCCCTCCACTTCCATTTTTCGGCGCCGCATTATACGTCCCGATTTCTTTCTAGAGCTGACAGGCTGATAGATTATCTCTTCTTCATCGAGGAAATTTTCTTCTCCTGGACGTACGTAGCGTCCTGAATCGCGATCCAAGGATACAGTTGCAGTTCCCGCACTTGCTGCTGTTCCATCAGACATACAGCCACCAGCGGTGACACCATTCCCTGCATTAGTAGAACCACTGGAGCCTGCCTCCCTGGGGCTAAAGTAATTGGTACTGCTCGGAGACTGATTTTCACTGGCTCTGCTAGAACAATGGCCAAGTCGGTTGCTGGTATGGCTATTACCAGAGGAGTCTACGCTGCCTGTGCTACTGCTGTGTGAGCTCTGGCTGTTTGCACCACTCCCCACTGTCCGGCTTTCCCGTAGCAATTCTGAGCACTTGTCAACAACATGCCACATCTGCAGCACGCTGCCTACAGTCAAGTAGTTCACAATTTCGTCCGTCAGCATAGTCAGCTTTCCAGTGTAAGCAGAACCCAATACACTCTCAAAGGCAAATGGATCCATCACTGATGGTAGGACCACAGAGCTCACATTCTTCAGAAGAACCTAAGAATAATATGAGGCACAAATCAGTTTTTGAGTTAACCTTTTATTCATGCCTAAATATTAAACATGCATGTTCTGGACACATTTCAGTGATGACTTCATCTTGAAGATAGCTTGTAAAAAGTGCTTTACTTTATTAAACATGTGACTATAAGACCATTGAAAATCCCAGATGATCCCAAAATAACTTACTATTTGATTTTACAGAGTATGATTGTTTGCTTTGTAAAGCAATGTGTAAAATATGAAAGGCATTATATCAAGTAAACTCTGACTAACATATAGAGTAAATTAATGCTGAACTGAGCTTTAAAGATGCTCTGAGAAATATTAGAATTTTAAAAACAGAACTGTTACATAGCTGGAGACCATAGATGGAATGGATATCATGAATAAACTTCTTCTTCCAGCTGCTCCCATTAGGGGTTGCCACAGCGGATCATCTTCTTCCATATCTTTCTGTCCTCTACGTCTTGTTCTGTTACACCCATCACCTGCATGTCCTCTCTAACCACATTCATAAATGTTCTCTTAGGCCTTCCTCTTTTCCTCTTCCCTGGCAGCTCTATCCTTAACATCCTTCTCCCATAATACCCAGCATCTCTCCTTTGCACATGTCCAAACCAATGCAATCTCGCCTCTCTGACTTTGTCTCTCAACCGTCCAACTTGAGCTGACCCACTAATGTACTCATTTCTAATCCTGTCCATCCTCGTCACAACCAGTGTAAATCTTAACATCTTTAACTCTGCTACCTCCAGCTCTGTCTCCTGCTTTCTGGTCAGTGCCACCGTCTCCAACCCATATTCAATAATCAGATTGGAGCTCTGGTTTTGTTTGGTGTTGTTGCTGCACCTGCTTTGTTTCAAAAGACCTATAAGACAGAAGTGTCAGTTTATACTAGTTTTGTTAGTTAATTTATGTTTTGAATAATGAAAATATAAAAAAATGAAAATGCAGGTAAGCGCAGCATTTTTAATACGAAAAAAATTAGGACAGGACTTCATTTTGCACGCCAGTTGTGTCATGTTTATGAAAATTCTTAATTAATATGATTCTAGGCAAATGCATGGAGAAAGTTCACCAAGCTTTTTTATCAATTACAATGGTTTTACACATTTTCACAATTGCATTTAAACATCCTCCATAATTTTGACCTCTGTCAACCCCTCAGTCTTTTATCTTCAGGTTTTCCAAGATTTATTGCCTATTCCACCATTTTTACTTTGTCAGGACGTAACCATAATATTTTGACTTTGTAAAGAATGTTCTGATGATACAACCTGGTAATGGGGCTAACATGTAAAATACACAATAGCTCATTTCTGTTGAGCATTATAGTGATACAATGTGTTTAAATGCACAGAAATGTATGCCCAGTGCTCATATATTTTTTGATTCTTCTGGTTTCTCTCCATACCACAAAGAGGTACAGATTAAGTAAATTCTTATTCTGGCAAAATGAATGGGAATGGGAATGTGGATGTGAGTGTGCCCTGAATGGGAAAATATGAATGTACTGCTATGGACTGACTTACCAGTGACATCTGGTTCTTGCCCAGTTCTACCTGAATGTACACTGGGCTCCTAAAGGTCTATAAAATTAATCTGTGACTAATTGGATAGATGGATGATTGATTTATTGGCTATACATTATTCCACACTTCAAATGATTTAAGGCAATCACAATCATTGTGCACTATTATCATAAGAAATATCAGTATTACTGTCTGCCCAAAAAGATATAAGAAGTAAGAAGTTATTTTCAGTTTGTTAACTACCCCCAAGTAAAAAAAAAAAAAAAAAAAGATTCCTTCTAAAAAGGTTCAATCCATTGGATTCTTATGTAGCTGATCATTGAAATTACTGGGGACAGAATGCTCTGTGGAGCACAGCAATTAAAATGTACAGTATCATTTTGACTACTAGCTATAAACTTACAGTTTATATACTTTCTGTATCATGTACACTGGTACTGATAGTGGTACAGTGACATTTCTAAAATGAAGCTGATTTTGTGCAATACACTTACCTGGTCATGGAAGTATGGCGAGGATGCTGCCAGGACACATTTATGAGCTCTGAACACTTGGCCCTGGACATGGATAGAAAGGTCACAGAGTTTACCCTCTAGTCTCTGCTGATTTAGACTATCCAGCAAAGCCACTGGCACCTCAGGGAATTCCACATGTATCAATGCACCACTGCTGCTGCTGCTTGCCTGCCCTCGGTCCTTGGCACCTTTATTATGTTGAGTGGTTTGACAATGACTGGTGCTACTACAGCTGGAGGATGATTGCTCCATCATCAGCATGGTGGGAAGGACCTACATACATAAAAAAAAATTAAAGTTAGGATAGCTCAGATAAAGAAAATGTTACTGCAAAAACAGTATAGTATAAATAAAGCAAATGGCATCGATTGGCACTTCATAAAGAAAACCAGCAGTACACACATAACAAAAAGTACATGCCATACCTGTTGCTACTCTTGTTTGCCTATTCCTACACCTACCAACCTTTAGAGATAAACATTTCGGAGTTGCAATACACTTGCTTAGAGATTTAACAGAACTTGGGGATATGCAGCCCGCACTGTGTTCTATATCATGCTGGTGTGTCAACTGCAAACAGTCCACTCTTATTCTATAGTGGGTTACTACATTAATTATATACAGCCCACACTTCATTATATATCATGCTACCGTAACAATTCTAATAGAATATTTTCCTCAAACCAAGGACCCAAGTAATGGTCCTAATCCTCAGGGACATAATAGAGCAAAACATGCAAACATGAAAGCAGGCTTGATAAGATATAATCTTTATTATTTAAATAGTTAGTACCACAAATGAAAGCAAGCAGAGTGTGGCAATCCACACAATACAACCTGAATCATCCTCCAGTTCTCAGTTTGTCTTCTCTTGTCTAGTTAGCTCATTTTTCTGATCTTATGTAATTATACTTGGACATATTCCTGCCCCCTTAAGACCGTCTTTTGCCTTTTATCTGTGGCTTATAATTGTAATTCCTGTCCCCCTTTCCAGAGGCTCATCAAATCTAAATTCCTGTCTCCAAAAGGAATGATAAAGAATAACATGTTTCTGACATCAGAACTGGAATAATGAAGTGTGTTTGTGTAGCTTTGAGTGTGTGGTGTCATGTTGTAGCAAAGCAGTTTTCTAAACCATAAACCAGGGGTGCCCAACTCTAACCCTGGAGGGCCGCAGTGGCTGCAGGTTTTCATTCTAACCCTTTCCTTAATTAGTGATCTGTTTTTGCAGCTAATTAATTTCTTTTGAATTAATTTTAATTAACTTGGTTTTTAAGAAATGTTTCCCTGAATTTCTTCATCGTTCTTCTGAATTGCTTCATTTCTTTCCTTAAATGGCACCCAAACAGAAATGAAATGTGAAGTGAGTGAGCCAACAGAAGACCAAGTCAGGGCCTCAAACTCCAACCAATTTCACTCCAACCAGTTGCTAAATGAGGCGCTGAGTATTGTCATTAATTAAACCCGTTCTTTAATTCCATGGCTTGTTGCTGCTCTTATTGTGCAATAGCAGAAATTTCGGAAATTGTGGATTTTCTCTTTTCTAAGAGTAGATCAGCATTCCTGAGACCTTCGCCTTTTGTTTATTTTCAGATATTGTATGATGGTCACAGTTTGCTGGTCCTGTTTTGGCTAATTTTGTGTCTCATTATTGTTTGGCTGCTAATTAAGGAAAAAGAAACAATTGAGGGGTCTGAGTCTTCAAGAGCAAGTCAAATAAAATGAATTCAAAAGAAAAACAGGTCACTAATTAAGAAAAGGGTTAGAATGAAAACCTGCAGCCACTGCCGCCCCTCAGGACTGGAGTTGGGCACCCCTGCCATAAACTGTGTACTTGCTTTGTCACAGCAATTCTTATCCGTAAAACACTTATAGACAAGTAACAATGCAGCATTCCCAAAACTCTGGACTCACAATGCTTCAGAATCTTTGACACATTTCACTTAAATACGTTATCAAAATATTCAGGCAGTTTTACTTAAATACAAAAGCAAATACAAAGAATTTACATTTCCTTTATGATGTACTCCGTTTTAGCATAGAAAAGGAAATGTTTTTGGAAAAGTCCATAAGTTACTTATGTCACTTCAAGAAAAGCTTTGCTCCTTCCTCTTTCACCTGCTTAGTCAATTTCAGTGTAATTGCAACAGAACTGGTAACGGGAAGGAATCATTTTCAGGATGGGACACCAGACCGCTGCAGAGCCCAGTCATACACACTCTGACATAATGCCACTTTTAGATTTGATTTGATTTAGAGTCACCATGTGTTACGGGATTCAGAAAGAAAAGTGAATTACCCTAAGGGAACAGGCACAGACACAAGGAGATTATGCATACTCCACACAAACAGCAACTGAGCACAGGATTTGCATCTCAGACTCTCTGTATCTGTGAGTCAGGAGTTCTAACCACTGAAAGAATGTGCTGCAGAATACATATCAACTTTTTGTATAGTGCCTTTCAAAATTGTAGCCTATTCCAAAGTACTTTAAATACAGATATATAGACAATTATTTACACATAGCTTTAATGTTAACTTTCAGAATATAAACACTCAGCAATACTGAGAAGAAATGTTGTATACCATTAAATACAGACCCTTTTTATAAAAGGCAGATCAAATCGAGACACTAACAGTAAAAGAAATCTTAAAACAGAGAAACATTCTGAGCAAATTATTCAGAAATCTACCATTACAGGGGTTATGTCATATTATATATTTTTGTATATTTACCACTGTTACATATATAATAGCCACTCCAGATGGCAAAACATATTTCCTATATCCAGTGGGTGCACACCTTTACGTAATTGGCTTGCAGAAGTAAATTGTACCAGGTAAGTTAAATTGAGCTTCTAATTATTAAAAATAACAACAATGTAAGTAAATAATGCAAAGTCACTTAACTTATCCCTAAACTAATGGAAGAGAAAGAGTCCCCTAAATGTGCCTGTCTGCCATTATGCATGCAGTGAATAAACATTTATATGTCACTGAAAACAACAGTTGTGTTACAGCCATATTCTAATGATTCAATAATTCCCTGACACTATCATTTACTGACCAACTGTCACAATATCCTGCTGTCCATTATGGTCAATACCCTTGTAGCCAACAATTTTAGCTTAAGGCTTAAACATACATTTCAACTGTTCATCAGGCTCTTCTTATTTTTATGTTTAAGAAATAGGACCTTCAGTTAGTAAGACACTCTCCACAATCAACAACTAGCAATACTACATCATGAGATGTGATTTTTATATCACCTAAGCTACAAGCTGGTGTCTACAAAATCTCCTTCAACAATCACTAGCTTATCTGGGTTCTGTTTATACATTCATGTTCAAAGTACAGTGAAATTCTACTAATCAACATGCAACACGTCAACACTCTTCGGCACCATGATCAATGAGTTTTACTGCCTCACCTCAAAATTTTAACAACATGATCTAAAGTACTATTAAAAAACATGTATATTGTTTGCTCTACTAATACACATTTTTACATTCTATTATTTTTGGATATATATCATGGTTACAAAAATATTTACAGGTACATTAGATCAGGTTACTTTATCAGTCCCAAGGGGAAATTAAAATTTTACAAGAGACTCCGTCCAAAAAAACAAATATAATAAAATATAACTCGCGCTCCACTCCCAATACAGGTAAAAACGTCTGGCTTAGATAACATAGAGCAGTTAATAAAAAGAAAATGTGATATCACTATCCTAATTGATATAATGAAACAAAAGTTTAAATACTCCAACTTTCGAAACTACTGTAAATTCCCCAATGCACTCAAATGTTACGTCATGCGTCCATTTTCTACCTTGTTTTCTTGTTTTTTTGTTTTTTTTCCTTTTTATTAATTTTATTGCAATCCATACAAATCAATCAAGCTTTTACAAAAAGAAAAATTGAGTTAAGGACAAATCGATCCCCACCCCTGTGAGAGAGAGCAAGCCAAACGGCGTGAAATTTAAGGCTTGTAAACATACCTAAATTAATAAATTCTCTGTGCTTTATGAGCTTATTTTAAAATATTACTGATTAGATCCTGCCGTGTTTTGAAAAAAGTCTGTACGGATCCTCTAACTGAGTAATTGATTTTTTCCAATTTCAAATAGTATAACACATCAGTTTCCCACTGACTTAAATGAGGAGAGTTTGGGTTCTTCCAGTTTATCAGAATAAGTCTGCGTGCCAAAAGTGTAGTGAATGCAATCACAGTTTGTTTGTCTTTCTCCACCTTAAACCCATCTGGAAGAACCCCAAACACAGCTGTTAATGGGTTAGGAGGGATTGTGAGACCAAGGCTGTCCGAAAGGTAATTAAAAATTTTTGTCCAGAATAATGTTAATTTGGTGCAGGCCCAGAACATGTGACCCAGTGAGGCTGGGACTAGGTTACAGCGTTCACAAGTTGGATCATGCCCTAGAAAAATTTTGGAGAGTTTTAGTCGAGACAGATGTGCTCGATATAAGTTGTATAATTGAGTTGTATGATTGTATGCTTTGTGCATATGGAGCTCGAGTGAATTCTCTGCATTGCTACTTTCCACTCCTTTTCTGATATATTAATTGAGAGATCTTTTTCCCAGTGTCTTCTTGGATCTTTGAAAGGGAGGGATTGTAAAATGATTTTATATATTGTAGAGATGGTGTCTAAGTCCTTGAGACTGAGTAATATTTTTTCCAGCATGGATGAGGGTGCAAGATGAGGAAACTCTGGAAGGTTCTGTTTAACAAAGTTCCTGATTTGAAGATAGTGAAACAAATGTGTAGTTGGAATGTTAAATTTGTAATGTAATTGTTCATAGGATGCAAAGACGTTGTCTATATAAAGATCTCTAAGCAAGTTAATTCCAAATTTTTTCCAGATATTAAAAACTGCATATGTTTGCGAAGGTTGAAAGAGGTGGTTCTCTTACAGGGGTGCCACAGATAGAAGCTTCTCCGTCTTAAAATGCTTTCTACATTGGTTCCAGATTCTAAGTGAGTGGAGCACAATTGGGTTATTAGAATATTGCCGATAACGTGTGTTTATTGGAGCACAGAGCAAGGAATACAAAGAAGTACTGCAGGACTTTACTTCTATTGCGGACCAAGCCTGTGTATGTTCTTCTATTTGTGTCCAGGTTCTTATCGCCTGTATATCTGCTGCCCAGTAATAAAACTGGAAGTTAGGTAGAGCCATGCCACCTTCTGCCTTTTGTCTTTGTAGGGTCGCACTTTGGATGCGTGGATGTTTTGAATTCCAAATAAATGAGGTTATTATTGTTGAATCCAATTGCTTAAAGAATGATTTATTAATATATATTGGAATGTTTTGAAATAAAAAAGGAGCTTAGGAAGAATATTCATCTTAACAGTGTTAATTCTTCCAGCTAGTGTGAGATGAAGGGTTGACCATCTATGCAAGTCTTGCTTAATTTTTTCCATGCAGACTGCGACATTTTGTTGATATAGGGCTTTATGTTTACTTGTGATGTTTACCCCGAGGTATTTAAACTGTTCTGCAATGATAAAAGGTAGGGTATCTAATCTAATATTATATGCTTGAGAATTCACTGGAAAGAGTACACTTTTATTCAGATTAATTCTGAGACCAGAGATCTTTTGAAATTCTGTGAGTGCTACCTTGTTTTTTTTTTTTCTTATTCCAACACATTATCAAGTTGAGCCATAACTTCTCTCAGTTGCATTGAGTGCAAGGCAGGCACCAACGTAATGCAACATAGCAATACTCACAGACGGTAATGCTTTCAACATATTTTCATTAATACGTATCAATCAATCAGTGGAAGATTATTATTTAATTTTCTTTCATTAATGAGACCTGATTAAAATGCTTTTTGCCTCTCTTTCACACATCCAGGTGACTCTTTTTGAACCCCAGCCTGGTCACTTTCCAGGTGGGCTTTTCTTCGTGTACTCTGTCTGCTTCTGTATCATTACGTCATACGTGTAGGGTTACCTGGCCCGATGTGACTGACTGACTGACTGAGTAAATGAGTGAATGTGGGTACAGGTGCGAATGTGTCCAGTGATGGACTGGCTTACCATCCAGGCTTGTTTTCTGTCTCACACTCAGTGGTGCTGGAACAGGCTCAGGCCCCCTGGGATGCTATTTTAACATTAAAACAGAACATTCAGGATTACGTGGGTTTGCAAGTGGATGGATCTTTCAGTGCAGTTCCATCAAGATTACACATAGTGGTTCTCATTCCTGAAATAATACCAAATGTAAAAGTAAGCCTGATCACAAGACAAGATCATATACGAACCAAACATCTTTTTTATCTTGCAGAGGTTTACTGTATTATAAGCACAAACAATGTGAAATGCATGTTTTTAGGGATAATCATAATATGCAACCAGCCATCCATTTTCCTAACCTGCTTATCCAGGGCAGGATTTTAGGGTGGCTGGAGCCCATCCCAGCAGAATACTATACCTGAGGACACTGTATATATTGCAAAAGTGTTCTTTTAAATTGCTTTTAAACACAATAGACTATCAGAAGTATAGATAAACATACATCAAGTCTAAGACTGAAATCTGTATTATTGAGAGGAAATCTACAGCAAATGTTATTGTACAGTCATAGCACCCACTTCAGATGAAACAGAACAACAGATATGCACCATCTTTAAAAGAAGTTCATATTTTAATAAAATAAAATGTTCAGAAAAATGATTTGTAAGCATGGTGATAAATAACCAGATTAAACTATTATTTACTACTTGATGGTTGGACATTTTTAATTTACTTAAATTGCAGCGCTCAAGAACAGATAAAAAGTAAATTACCCATTTACAATGGAATGCACCTCATTTTTACTATATTTTTTCCTTAACTGGTTAAGTAGAAATTAAAGAAAGAAAAAAAAAAACTCTAAGCAACATATGAAAAGCGATATGCACCAAAAAAATGCTCATACATATGTCCACATTAAAACACCACACTTTTTTCACATTAATTTGCAGCTTTTAGGGGAGGGAAATTAACAAATGTCTTCTTCTTCTTTTGGCTGCTCCCGTTAGGGGTTGCCACAGCGGATCATCTTCTTCCATATCTTTCTGTTCTCTACATCTTGCTCTGTCACACCCACCACCTGCATGTCCCCTCTCACCACATCCATAAACCTCCTCTTAGGCCTTCCTCTTTTCCACTTGCCTTGCAGCTCAATCCTTAGCATCCTTTTCCCAATATACCCAGCATCTCTCCTCTGCACATGTCCAAACCAGCGCAATCTCGCCTCTCTGACTTTGTCTCCCAACCGTCCAACTTGAGCTAACCCTCTAATGTCCTCATTTCTAATTCTATCCATCCTTGTCACACGCAGTGCAAATCTTAGCATCTTTAACTCTGCTACCTCCAGCTCTGTCTCCTGCTTTCTGGTCAGTGCCACCGTCTCCAACACATATAACATAGCTGGTCTTACTACTGTCCTGTAGACCTTTCCTTTCACTCTTGCTAATATCCGTCTGTCACTCCTGACACTCTTCTCCACCCATTCCACCCTGCCTGCATTCTCTTTTTCACCTCTCTTCCACAATCCCCAGTACTCTGTACTGCTGATCCCAAGTATTTAAACTCATCCACCTTCGCCAACTCTACTCCTTGCATCCTCACCATTCCACTGACCTCCCTCTCACTTGCACACATGTATTCTGTCTTGTTCCTACTGACTTTCATTCCTCTCCCCTCTAGAGCATATCTCCACCGCTCCAGGGTCTCCTCAACCTGCTCCCTACTATCGCTACAGATCACAATGTCATCAGCAAACATCATAGTCCATGGGGACTCCTGGCTAATCTCATCTGTTAACCTGTCCATCACCATTGCAAATAAGAAAGGGCTCAGAGCTGATCCCAGATGTAATCCCACCTCCACCTTGAATGCATCTGTCACTCCTACTGCAGACCTCACCACAGTCACACTTCCCTCACACATATCCTGTACTCTTACGTACTTCTCTGCCACTCCCGACTTCCTCATACAATACCACAACTCCTCTCGAGGCATCCTGTCATATGCTTTCTCCAGGTCCACAAAGACACAATGCAACTCCTTCTGGCCTTATCTACAGTGCATCCGGAAAGTATTCACAGCGCATCACTTTTTCCACATTTTGTTATGTTACAGCCTTATTCCAAAATGGATTAAATTCATTTTTTTCCTCAGAATTCTACACACAACACCCCATAATGACAACATGAAAAAAGTTTACTTGAGGTTTTTGCAAATTTATTAAAAATAAAAAAACTGATAAATCACATGTACATAAGTATTCACAGCCTTTGCCATGAAGCTCAAAATTGAGCTCAGGTGCATCCTGTTTCTCCTGATCATCCTTGAGATGTTTCTGCAGCTTAATTGGAGTCCACCTGTGGTAAATTCAGTTGATTGGACATGATTTGGAAAGGCACACACCTGTCTATATAAGGTCCCACAGTTGACAGTTCATGTCAGAGCACAAACCAAGCATGAAGTCAAAGGAATTGTTTGTAGACCTCCGAGACAGGATTGTCTTGAGGCACAAATCTGGGGAAGGTTACAGAGAAATTTCTGCTGCTTTGAAGGTCCCAGTGAGCACAGTGGCCTCCATCATCCGTAAGTGGAAGAAGTTCGAAACCACCAGGACTCTTCCTAGAGCTGGCCGGCCATCTAAACTGAGCGATTGGGGGAGAAGGGCCTTCGTCAGGGAGGTGACCAAGAACCCGATGGTCACTCTTTCAGAGCTCCAGAGGTCCTCTGAGGAGAGAGGAGAACCTTCCAGAAGGACAACCATCTCTGCAGCAATCCACCAATCAGGCCTGTATGGTAGGGTGGCCAGATGGAAGCCACTCCTTAGTAAAAGGCACATGGCAGCCCACCTGGAGTTTGCCAAAAGGCACCTGAAGGACTCTCAGACCATGAGAAACAAAATTCTCTGGCCTGATGAGACAAAGATTGAACTCTTTGGTGTGAATGCCAGGCATCACGTTTGGAGAAAACCAGGCACCGCTCATCACCAGGCCAATACCATCCCTACAGTGAAGCATGGTGGTGGCAGCATCATGCTGTGGGGATGTTTTTAAGCGACAGGAACTGGGAGACTAGTCAGGATAAAGGGAAAGATGACTGCAGCAATGTACAGAGACATCCTGGATGGAAACCTGCTCCAGAGCGCTCTTGACCACAGACTGGGGCGACGGTTCATCTTTCAGCAGGACAATGACCCTAAGCACACAGCCAAGATATCAAAGGAGTGGCTTCAGAACAACTCTGTGAATGTCCTTGAGTGGCCCAGCCAGAGCCCAGACTTGAATCCGATTGAACATCTCTGGAGAGATCTTAAAATGGCTGTGCACCGACGCTTCCCATCCAACCTGATGGAGCTTGAGAGGTGCTGCAAAGAGGAATGGGCGAAACTGGCCAAGGATAGGTGTGCCAAGCTTGTGGCATCATATTCAAAAAGACTTGAGGCTGTAATTGCTGCCAAAGGTGCATCGACAAAGTATTGAGCAAAGGCTGTGAATACTTATGTACGTGTGGTTTCTCAGTTTTTTTATTTTTAATAAATTTGCAAAAACCTCAAGTAAACTTTTTTCACGTTGTCATTATGGGGTGTTATGTGTAGAATACTGAGGGAAAAAATGAATTTAATCCATTTTGGAATAAGGCAGTAACATAACAAAATGTGGAAAAAGTGATGTGCTGTGAATACTTTCCGGATGCACTGTATACTTCTCCATCAACACCCTCGAAGCAAACATTGCATCTGTGGTGCTCTTTCTTGGCATGAAATCATACTGCTGCTCACTAATCATCACCTCACTTCTTAATCTAGCTTCCACTACTCTTTCCCATAACTTCATGCTGTGGTTCATCAATTATATCCCCCTGTAGTTACTGCAGTCCTGCACATCCCCCTTATTCTTAAATATTGGCACCAGTACACTTCTCCATTCCTCGGGCATCCTGTCACTTTCCAAGATTCCATTAAACAATCTGGTCAAAAACTCCACTGCCATCTCTCTTAAACACCTCCATGTTTCCACAGGTATGTCATCTGGACCAACAGCTTTTTGTAGCTCTTAGGGAAGGGAATTTAATAAATGCCAAAAGGCAAAAAAAAGAATATAAAAATACTAAAGTGCACAAAAACAAATTTATTCTGCAGTATTAGAACTACTGAGGCTTCAGCATGAATCAAGAAACACTGTTATTGCAGTAAGTACAGAAATGTTATCAAAAACAGAGAGCATAAATAAAGCACATGCAAGTGAACTTTTATCGGGTCATGTCTGACCTCAGCTTTCACAAAAGTTTATGTTTTTGTGATGAACAATACAGAAAATAATTTTAATTTAAATTAGATAGATAGAACTTTATTTGTCGCAAGGGGAAATTGAGGTTTTTACAGAATTTCAAGAAACATCGTAACAAAACAACAACAACCCCCTTCAATCATATATAGAAATTACAAAAAAAAAAAAAAAACTATGACAGACAGCAGTCACAGTGAGGCTTTATAAAGGTGTATTGCCATAGATATAAAAGAACCCCAATCCGTATTGTATTTTTTCTATACACACATGACTCACCCTTATAAAATTTAATAGACTGAATTTGTGCATCGGGACAACATTTCACCTCTCACTTGTAGATGTTGAGAATGAATCAGAAGTAATGTAGTTATTTTTTCTATACCAACTAACTCTAAAACCCAAAACATAAATTCTTATGATTCTACTTTTAGATTAGATATTTTGATTACTAGACTGATAAAACTCTCTAGGAGCACATAAAAATCAAGTTCACAAACTGAATGGCATTAACATACCATTTACATAACTTTGCACTTCAACACCCTAACCTGTACATTCAGCTAAAGTACTGGAGTGTGCGAAGTCAGAATAATCAGCGTGAGGTACTGCGGCCCTGGCATAATGGAATTGGAGCAAAAGGAAGTGGCAATTCCGTGTCATCCTAGCAATTCTGAGAAACTAAACAGTGCCCCCTGCAGTGCATGGCAATAACTCGTCACGTAGTTTTTGGTAATAATATGTCAGTACAGTAAACACTAAACCTAATGGTAAACTGTATAAGGTGATTGATGGACACTGATTTCTCTTTTTGATTGCGCAATATTGCAGTTTTAATTTTTTAATAGTTAAAACTAAAACCTACGGCACATTCCGATTTTAATATCCAAAATTACGGCTTGTTTTTAATATGGCAAAATAATGACCAAAAGCGGAATGCTCTGTCATTTTGGACCGATGGCAGGTAATTAATAAAACCACACCGATTTCAGTTTTCAAGCAGAACTTCAGCAAAATCACAAGCGGGTTTAAACCCTTCTCCCCTTTTTCAAATATTAAATCTATGTACGCTACATTGCCGTAAACGGAACGGCTCGCCCGAATTCATTTCAGATTCACTCGTTCCACTATAGCAAATTCATCAACGTTACGCCTAATGCCCCTCGCTACCCAGCGCATCGGCAGAACTCGAGGCCGAGGCTGGACTACAGCACGGGCCTCAAAGACCCACCCCAAGGATTTGCTTTTCAGCCGAGAATCGACCTGCGATATCAGCAGTAATGAACCTGATTACTACTACGGGTACCTTGCGGGTCTGCCACCCATCGGAATGTGCGCGAATCCCCAAAAGGGAAAGATGAGCAACATCCTGGCAGGTCGGGCATCAAAAACCACTGTGCACCCTTCTGAAGCCTGTCGCCTTATAGTGCCCCTGGAAGTCGCGGGGTTTAACACACGACCCTTACTTTGCTTATTGGTAATATCATTAACACTGTTAGGCAATTATGCTGGACAGCAGACGTCATTTTATTTACACAAGCAATTTATCAACAGACTCTTTTCAATAAAATAACAGACAATAAATTAAAACTTACTTTTAGGAAACAAATACAGGGGTGCTCTAAATGTCTTGTGCTTAAAGATTATTTTTTATTTTAAACAATTTAAACCCATCTCCACCATTTTCGTCTGCACCAGTCCACCCATTGTCACGGCGTTAAAGGGATATGCCACATCGCTCACGGTAGACCCTTGAGGCCGAGCGACAATATTTTGCCGACAGTTGAGGAATCCCTTTAAGGCAAGCCAGCCGGCCCGTGTGAGTCACTTGAGACTGACGCGAAAGTCCTGTTTTCGCCATTTTGGCTCCGGCGGGTCTCATGCGACATATCTGGGCTCTGCGCATCGGAGCCACAATGGCGCTCATTTCGCTGCACTTCTCTGCTGCTACTCTGGCGCTACTCACTTATTTTTGTCTTTGTTCAAGTCTTTTGATGACAGATGATATCAACGCCTTCGGCCAGTAAATCCACCTTTATGTGAGCCTTCATCAGGTTTTCTTTCTTTCTTTCTTTCTTTCTTTCTTTCTTTCTTTCTTTCTTTCTTTCTTTCTTTAAACGTATTGGTTAATTCACAAAATAATCAACATTTAAAACATTAATCTGTAGACTGAGTCAATAATTGGTAATATGCATGTCATCAATCTACATCTTTATTTTATGTGACATCTCCAGCAGGTTGCTTTTTGCTGCTCTTTTTAACATCTTTTTTGGATTGTAAGTAGGATATCCTTTAATTAGTAACTCCATTTAACAGGTCATATCACTTGCAGAATTTTTTAGATGATTCTTCACTTATGGAGTGTATTGATTAGGGGGATGAGACAGAGTCAAGTTAAGAACTTTGTTTCATGGTGCAGAAAGAATTGTCTGCATCTTAACATCAACAAAACCAAGGAACTGGTTGTTGACTTGTTGTCACCGCATCTAAGAGCCTCTATGTCTGCTCAGAAGTCAGGGAGTGGATGTAGAGGTGGTGCATTCCGACAGGTACTTGGGGGTCCACCTTTCATTTACTTAGAGCTAATGGCAAGATGCAATGGATTTTATCTTACCAAACTGATTTTTATTTATTTGCTATTTTGACAATGCCCCTGTCAAAAGTCAAGTGTATTAAAAATCTGCATGTGGTGGCTCTGCTGACTTACAGATCCTTTCATGGTTACTGCCTGTTTGGAGTTTGCAAATTTGCATGTTGGATTTTGTTTGGGTGCTTCAGTTTTCTTCCCCAATTGCAGAGATATGGGTGTTGGGTTAACTGGTGATTTAAAACTGGCCCCATACAAGTACAAGTACAGTAAGCCTGTTACCTGATGTCCTGGGTGCTCCATCCCTCTGCAACACTCATTTGCATTAAGTAGGTTTGAGAATGCCATGTATTCTTCTGTGTATGGAATTTTATGAGCTTTTGTATTCAACAAATGATTCCAGCTACTGTGAGTGGCTGTGGGTGTGGGAGTAAGTCGAGAAAATGGGTAGCCATTTCAGTGGTGTCAGTGCTTCCAAAATCAGCTTTGGCTAATTCTAGAATTGTATGATGTAGTTTTGAAAATGGATGGATGCTTGGAATGAGTGTTACTTTCTCATAAAAAATGGCTGGAGCTCTTATTATCTTACCTTATAAGAAATTACTAACTGATTAGCAGTGAGAAAAAGAGTGCTGAAATGAGAACAAACATCTTGTTTCAGGTCAGACTGAACTAAAAAAATAATCTGAAGAAACAAAGTAAATAGGTCAAGTTAATGTGCAACAGTGTGTGTAAGACACAACAGTACTTTTTTTTGGTGAAAATGTTAATGGAAGCTTTTTGAGACTTGGAAATAAGAACCATTACAAGGTGGTCCTTCTACTCAACAGTCTTCATCGTGATACAGCACATCTATCATTTTTTAGCTGTCTGCTTATTTGTCTGAAACCAACAATATTGCAGTCCCAGCTGTTCTGTAATCTGTAATTGTTACAACCATTCCTATTATATCCCCAAATCCACCAAGGGAATATCATCCCCAGGAGCTAGAAGGCCCTGTCAAAGATTTTTTTTAATATTCTAATATCTATAAAGGAAACACATTAGTTTAACCTTGGGGTCTTCAACCCTGCACCTCAAGTACCCCTGGGACTACTGGCATTTTTTTCAACTCATTTCTTTGTTAGTTACACACTGCTGCAGTAAATTGCACTCCCAGTTAATTTAATGGCCTAGTCTTGGCCTCGGTCTGAAGAGGGTGTATTTTTTTGTTCGATTGTGCTAAATGCCTTTCAGTTTATAGTATTATTTCTTATCATTTTATTATATTTTTTACATTTCACATTTATTGTATATAGATAAATTACTATTAATTGAATTAAGTAGGTTTGGACACTGAGTGTATGGATGGATTTTTTTTTTCTCAACCTGCCTAGTTTCCTGTTTAAAGTTGTTTGCAACATTCTAGACATAAGCTTATTATTTGTAATGTGCTTATTATCTGCACACCACTGTGAAGTAAACTGCTGAGAAGGGTGTTATATTAGAATTAATTTAATTGAATTTAAATCCTCCTTTTACAAATTCTCACATCCATCCAATTATCACATTAGGTTAACTCCGGGTTTTCTTTCTCTGTTTCTCAAGTACCCCTGTGGCTGCTGGCTGTGTTTTCAACCAGTTTATTTATCATGGGTACATGTCTACAAATCATTGCCCTAATTATTGAACTGCTTAGTTTTGCCCTTAGTTTGGAGAGGATGTGCATTATGTTCTATTGTGAAAATTACATAACATTTTCAAAATGATTTAATGCAGTCCAGAGTCAATGGGGGGCAGAGCCTATCCCAGCAGCATCAGGTGTAAGGCAGGAAACAACACTGGACAGGGCATCATTTCAAAACAGTGCCTGATCACACACATCCTCACACTGGGCCAGTTTGGGATTGCCAGTTAACATCCATCCATCCATTATCCAACCCACTATAGTATACTAACTACAGGGTCACGGGTGTCTGCTGGAGCCAATCCCAGACAACACAGGGCGCAAGGCAGGAAACAAACCCCGGGCAGGGTGCCAGTGCCAGTTAACATAACATGTCCAAATGACAAATAGTAAATTTACTTTTTTATATCATTAAGAACAGAATGCAACAAGTGTGCTTAGTTGAATTTGTTGTATCTAGCAGTTTCACTTTTTCATCTGTGTGTGTGGTTGCTATGTCTCTGTCATTGAAAAGATGGCGCATCACAAACATTTTTAGTAATAAATTGCATTGCATTTGGCATTCCAACAGATGGCTTAACACAAACATTAACACTGCTTTTACGAATCCCATACCGAATGGCATGTAATAGAGACACATGCTCTGTATGGTGCACTGCAAACATTAACACCGAGGTCTATGTTGATTACTTAGATTTCAACAAAAGTGTGTAATTGCAACCCACATTACATATGAGATCAGTCATGTAGTGCCCCAGAATCATGTAACACCCACAATGACAGTCACAAAAACGCCATAGAACACCTGGTTTACACTATGTTTAACATTAGAGTTGTTGAAGAGATACCGAACTTAGAGGGCATTTCATGCTGACAATGTGGGCATTATGTCACCTTCATCATCTTACCTATTGCAGGGCTGTATTCAGACCCATCTCAATTTCACCTTGTCATTGAATGTTGCACAGTCCACCTTAATAAAAGGATATGTGTCTGTGTGTCCGTCTGGTTTCTGTGTCGCAGTTATTCCAAAAGATGAAGCATCGCAAACATTTTTAGTAATAAAATGCATTGCATTTGCCATTCCAACATATGGTGCATCACAAACATTAGAACTGCTTTTGCAAATCCCATATCAAATGGCATATACAAGAGACATGTTCATTGATTGCATGGTGCATTGTAAATGTTCACGCTGAGGTTCAATTTGATTATTTGGATTTTAACCCATCTTGAATGAGAAACACAGCTAGTTATGAACAGAATACAACATGAATGCCTAATTGTATTTGTAGTGCTATTTGTTTTTATATTATTTGTGAACCGAATTGCAACTCTCTTCTTGAGACCTGCTACTGGTTTTAAAATATTCTCATATTAACTTCTGACTTCACTCGTTCTTCTCAGTACTCAAATGTGGCACTTGGTGCCACGGCCCACCTGCGAAGTTGTTTTACCTGCCTAAGGTAAAGTCATCCCTGATGGAGGATCTCAGGAATCGTGGGGTAGAGGGGTCCTTTTATTGGATTGGCTGGCCCAGCGCTGTTTCAGTTGTGGAATGGCCAAATGGGGGAGGCAGCTTGATGGCTGCGATCTCCATGACTCTAAACAAATCCAAATCATATTATGTGATATCATCTACTGTTAAATACTGCTCCGTACTTGTAAAATTTTTATTTTTATACTGTATTGAGGATTTGTTCTGTTTTGTGTATTGTATTGACTCCCTTCTTTTTGACACCCACTGCATGCCCAACCTACCTGGAAAGGGGTCTCTCTTTTAACTGCCTTTCCCAAGATTTCTTCCATTTTTTCCCTTCAAGGTTTTTTTTTTGGGAGTTTTTCCTTGTCTTCTTAGAGAGTCAAGGCTGGGGGGCTGTCAAGAGGCCCATTGTGGCACTTCTTGTGTGATTTTGGGCTATACAAAAGTAAATTGTATTGTATTCATTAATGAATAGTTGATAATCTGAAATTTTTCCTCATCAAACATGCGTTAGACCCAGCAAGTTTGCAAAACAGTTCTTATCTCTTATGACCATATAGAAGTTACTTTGAAGGGTTAATTTAAAGTGAAACCATTGTTTTGTTATTTAGAAAGAATCATAGCCAAAGTAAACTTAGTTATCCTTAGGCGAGTCATACATAAAATAACATCATCCAAAACTGTGAGTACTGTATCTGTAGAAAAGTGAAAAAATGAGCATTATTTGAGCCACCCCAGTTAGATGAAGGCACTTTAGGATGTCTAACATTTTAACAGAACTCCATAAAGTGTAGGTTGTTTAAACCCACTGGTCTCTAAGAAGTTGCTCAATTTGAACTATATATAGCTCTTTTTACACAGGCCCAGTAAGCTTTAAGAAGCAAATAGTATTATGGGTTTTGAGCTTATAAGTGGCAATCGTAAATGACACTTGTCCTCCTATTTTTTGTTTCTGCTTTATTCAGAACAGGGTTGTGTACATCTAGAGCCAATCTATAAAGCAGTCAGCAAAAGTCATAAATCAGCCGTGGATAGGACACCAATCCATCAGACAGCTAACACATGCTTACAGTACAGTAGATATTTTAAAAATAGGATAGAACGTACAAGTGTTATGGTACCCAGTAATAAAATAAAAACTGCATGTACATTCAGTTCTGAATATATTGTTATTCAGAAGTTAATCAAGATTGTAACAAAGCAGGCAGCATCCTAGACAAATGCTTCTGGGTCAGCTTCCACAGTTATAGCAGTACTTGCTAAAAAGATCAATTTATAGTGCCAGCATTTCTCAGATGAATATTATAATTTAATAAATGCAAGCTCTGGCTAGAACCAGTATGTACTGTTGAACTAAGCATTCATTAAGTGTACTGTAAGTAAACAATTTGGGGAGAGGTGTACCAAATCCACAGTTACTTTGTAGATTGTCAAACACTGGGGCAGCTTGGTGACATGGTGATTAGTGCTGATAATTTACAACTTGCAGAGACTGACTATGAAATCTGGGCTGGTAGTATCTCTGTGGGATGTGGGAGGAAAACTGCAGTTCCTAAAGGAAAATCTAAAGGGGAACAGGCTTGACACAGATCATACTCTTAAATTTATAACGAACCTTTCTGCAGTGAATACCATCCCAATGAACTTCACAATTACAGAGCTATAGTACAATTGTTTTCTGTGTGTATAATTTTTACAAATGTGGAACAGACAGATTAGGTAAGCTACTCAGGATCACACAGTGAATCAAATTTCCAGGACTAAGCCATTAGCTTTGAGGTTTAACATCAGTGCCTTGGCCAATAGGACACATTTTTCTGAAATGTTAATAACAATACTATCACAGAATGCATGTTTTATAGAACTGTATGCTGGTTTGGCTATGCACTGTTAAGGATAAGGGTATGTTAAGGATACATTTAGCACAAACATTAGGAGGTTTTTCTTTACACAGAGAATTATAGACACATGGAATAAGCTACCAAGTAGTGTGGTAAACAGTAGGACTTTACAAACTTTCAAAATTAGACATGATGTTATTTTAGAAGAATTAAGTGGATAGGACTGGCAAGCTTTGTTGGGCTGAATAAATGGCCTATGCTTGTCTAGATTTTTTTAATGTTCAATAATTAGAATTTTCAGTCATATAGACTTAACAGGTCTTTGTCAAATCACTGCATTAAATACAGTAGGCCCTTTTAAGCTCATCACTAAAGTCGGGGTCTGGCAGCTGAGCACTTCATTGTGCAGCTGGGGTTTTAACTTCCTGACAGGCAGTGGTTTAGGTAGGTGACCATCACCCCTCACTCTGAACATAGGCGCACCACAGGGCTGTGCTTAGTTTCTGCTACACTTCCTCTACACATCCAGAATGGCTGCACAAGACTCTAACATCATTTTCAAGTTTGCCATTAGTACTGCTGTGGTAGGCCTGATCTCATCATACTGGTTTCAGGATAACAGTCTTCTCCTGAATGTTAACAAGACAAAGGAGTTAATTGTGGACTTTTGACACTACCACACCTTCAGTATTAACACTACAAGTGGAGATTGTGGATAGTTAAAGATATCTCAGTGTCAACAACACAGAGGACCTGACCTGGTCTGAACACGCCAACAGTTTGTTGAAAAAGGTATGGCAACATCTTCACCACCTCAAACGCTTCAAGGATTTCAGGCTGCCAGCCCAATTAGTACAAAACTGATACACATCCACCTTTGAAAGTATCCTGACAGGAAGTATCACTGATGGGTTTGGGAAAAGCATGCAGGAGAATTCAGAAAAAATTCACTTTGTTTAATTTTAACATTAAAGTATTTGTTTAATTTGTTTTGATCAGGGGAAAAATCCAAGTTAAACACATTATTAATATTACAATATTTAGCACATAAAATATAAAAATATCCAGAGATAAAATTTGGTAAAATCATTTTTTTATATTCAATATTCATGAATAATCAAGATAGTATTTTTAGCCCTTACTTTTGACTTCTTTCCAAGTGGAGTTTATCAGGTGATTTGTGTTTTCTATTCAATTAAATAAAGTGATGTAATTTAATAATTTGTGTTTATCATGATGCCAGACAGCTGAAACTTTTCCCCACTACTACTACTGAGCCAATTTGGAGATGTCAACTTACCTAACTTGCACATCTTTAAAAAGTGGCAAAAAGCTCACGTGAATACAGAGAGAATAGTTCAGACTCCACACAGTTAACACGTCGACTGGGATTCATACTTAGGGTTTCTGGAGCTATGTAGTTTATGCACATCATTGATACAATGACTACAAGGTGTAGTATTAATGCAGTATTTTACATAAGACTAATTATCTTTGTTGATAATAAATGTAGGGTGGTGCAGTGGTTAGCCCCTCATCCTCACATCTCCAAGGACTTAGTTTGGATTGCAGCTTGGCTACTGTCTCCAGTTTTCCCTCATATTCAAAAACGTTTTGTGTTAGATATCTCTTAACTGGAAGAGTGAGAGCTGCTACACACATGAGGGCTCATTGATGGACTGCCTTTAATTCAAGGGTTATCTTTGGGCAGGGAGTGGCAAGCATTGGCTGTGGGTACAAAATATTTAGATTAGCATAAGGCAGGAAACCAGCCATGGGAGAATGGAGAGCCTGTCACCCACAGTGAACACTCATTCACAAATGCACTCCAGGCCAATCAGGAGCCTCCTACATGTCTAAAGTAAACAAATAAGTGTGAGAGTGGCAATACACAAAGAGTGTGCAGTGATGAACAGGCATCTAATTCAGTGTTGTCTTTTAGTTGAGTGTACAAAGGACTGGCTTTGTTTTTCTATTAATGTCTAATGAACAATGCAACTACAAGAAGTAAATGGATGAATAGTATAACAATGTTAAGATGGATACAAGGGAGGATGGAGCACCACTCCATCATACAGTACACTACTCATCACAAATACTCACCAGACCAACTTACAGTATCCAGCTACCTTTAAGTGCATGACCTTGTGATCAGAGAGAACCTATGTAGGCAAAGAGAAACTATGCCAGCTACACACAGACAGTGACTCATGACTCCATAGCTGTGAGGCAACACTGCCAACCAATGTACCTGCAGCCTGTTACACAAATTCACTTATAGACAGATATAGGGGATTCAGAAAGTATTCAAACTCTTTCACTTTCAGCAAAAATTATGTTGTAGATTTCATTTTAAATTGATAAATTTGCTATTTTGCTCATCAATCTATGCACAATGACACATAACGACAAAGTGAAAACATGTTTTCAGAAAGGTTTGCAAATTTATTAAAAATCAAAACGTGAAATCTTGCATTCATTAAAGTATTCAGACCCTTAATTCATTGCTTTGTAGAAGCCACTTTGGCAGCAATTACAGCTTTAGGATTTAATGGGAGGCCTCTACAAGTGTTGCACACCTGGATTTCAGCAATTTATTCTATTCTTCCTGGCAGATCCTATCAAGGACTGTTAGATTAGATGGGTATGCTTTTGTAAACTGCCATCTTCAGGTTTCTCCACAGATGTTCTATTGGGTTTAAGTCTGGGCTCAGGCTGGGCCACTCAAGAATATTTAGAGACTTGTCCAGAAGTCATTCCAGCATTGTCTTGGCTGTTTGCTTCCGGTCACTGTTGTACTGAAAGGTAAGCAGTCACCCTAGTCTGAGATCGTTTGCACCCTGGAGCATGTTTACTTTAAGGACCGCTCTGTATTTGGCTGCCTTCATCCTTCCCTCAGTTCTGACCAGTCTCCTGCCACTAAGAAGCACCCTCATAGCATGATGCTGCCGCCATCATGCTTCAACATAGAAATGGTACTAGTCAGGTAATAAGCAGTACCTGGCCTTTTCCAGAAATAGTGTTTTAAGTTCTGCCCAGAAAGTTCACTTTTTTGTATCATCAAACCAGAGAATCTTTTTTCTCATATTATCAGAGTTCTTTAAACTGTCATGTACCTTTAATTTAATAGTGGCTCTATCTAGTCACCACACCATAAAAGTCCGACTCATGGAGTGCTTTTCAGATGATCATACTTCCCACAGTTTCTCCTATCTCAGAAAAGGATGTCTGAAGCTCTGTTAGAAGTCCTTTGCTAGGGTAACCATTAAGTTCTTGGTCACTTCCTTAGTTGGATGGCAAACACTATGAGGAGTCCTGGTTTTTCCAAACTGTTTTCATTTTACAGTTTTGAGACCACTGTGCTCCTGGAAACACTCAAAGCTTTACAAATGGTTTTATACCCTTTCCTTGATCTATGTAATGAGGCCTTTCTAAACATTGTTCAATTAATTCAGCTTGGCAAAGGTGGACTCCAATCAAGTTCTAGACAAATCTCAAGGATAATTAAAACAAACAGGATGGACTTGACTACAATATGCAGTTCCACAGTAAATAGTTTGAATACTTATATAAATGAAAGACTTCAGTATAATATAACAGTGTTTTGGGGAAAAGTGAAAGCAGAATTTGAGCAGCTTGATCCTAGGCACATTATAATGGACATTATAATGGACTATAAACTGACTACGCCCACCATGGTATGCAGCTCCTCTCTGGCAGATGAGCTTAATAAGATCTACATAATTTTGAAATGAATACCGTTAATGCCAGCCAGCCAGCAGCAACACATCTGCAGTGGGAGTTCTACCCAGCGAGGAAACAGCTCTTACTTTCTTGGAACATGATCTAAGAAGAACTTTCAGGAAAGTGAACACCAGGAAAGCGGCAGGTCTGGATGGCATTCCAGAATGTACTTTTAGGATCTGGGCTGATCATCTTGCATCACTGTCCAGTCTGTCATTCCAACATGCTTTAAAAGATCAACACTGTTCCTTTACTAAGATGTCACATCTGTTCTGCTTGAATGACTACTGTACTGTTGCACTAAAACCTATAGCAATGAAGTGCTTCAAGTGGATAGTCAAAAATTACATATGCTCTTCACTGCCCAAAGAACTAAATCCAATATAGTTTGCACAATGCTCCAGTGATTCCATCATCCTGATCCTACATACAGTACTGGCCCACCTGGACAACAAGAGAGGAAATTACTGTATGTGCAAATACTATTTATAAGCGATAGTGTTGCATTTAACACAACAACCCCTTCTAAACCTATTACCAAGCTCAGGGACCTGCATCTGAACACTTCATTGTGCAGCTGGTTTTTAACTTTTCAACAGGTAGACCCCAGGCAGTCTGAGCGGGTGGCCACACTACACCCATCACCTTCACCATAGCCGCTCCAAAGGGCTCTGTGCTGAGTCCTTTGCTCTACTCCCTGTACATGTGACTGACTGTATGGGATTGACATGACTCTAACATAAGAAGCTGGTTGATGACACAGCTGTGGTAGGTCAGATCTCCAACAACAACAAACAGGCTTACCTGGATGAAGTGGAGAGTCTGTCACACTGGTTTCAGGACAACAGTCTTCTATTAAATATCAACAAGACAAAGGAGCGGATTTTGGACTTTGAGAGAACACAGCAGAGCCACTTCCACTACCTCAGTGCTAATAGCACTCAGTTGGTGTAGTGAAACTGGGGAGTCCCAAAAGCATAAGTACCAAAAACACTTTTCAAAGTTTCCAAATAGAGGGGGTAAACACCATCAAAAAGCCCTGCCTAGAAACCAAAAAGGACCAAGAAAGAGCTTTATAAAATAGGTTTATTTTCCAAAGGCTGTTCAGGCACTAGCACCGAAGAGCACAAAAGAATTGCCTGAAAGATAAAACACAGTAAACAAAGTCCCAATTACGCAATCCAAAAACTGTAGACGAAATACAGAGATGAGGTATAAAAATCATAAAACACAGGCCCAAGACGAAATTCTAAAAATATTGTCGAAAAATAGAGGACAGGAAAGCAATAAACAATAGCATAAAACACGAGTCGAGGAACAAATAATGCAAAGCATTTAATGTGCTACATTACATATGACGGGGTTTGAGAAAATCTAGTAAATTAAACATTCATTTCAAGATGAACTTTATGACGCTCTACTTTAATGAAAAAATAAACTACGAGAATAAAGTCAACATGTCGACTTTAATCTCGACATATACTTTGTTTTCCCCCAATTTGTCCGTATTTTTTTTCCTCCGTGGCCCTAATAAGCTTCCGTACTACAGGTACGATGTGTAATTGTATGTGACAAATAAAATTGGATTTGCCTTTGTCATTATTGGTTATTCAGTATAGATTTATGAGCAAAATAGCAAATTTATCAATTTCAAGTTAAATCCACAACACAATAAACTGCGTAGAAAGTGAAGGGGTCCGAGTGCTTTCCGAATCCACTGTAGATAAGATTGTACTTACATAACAAATGGAATATTTTCAACATTATAGCTGATAAATTGCAGTACCGTTTTAATGAACATTGTATTTCTATAAAGACGGTATTTAAAAAACAAAAAAATTTAAAGCAATAAAGAAACATGCATTGTCTTTAGCATGTTAGTTTACATGAGTCTTCTGCGTGACCTGTGTAATTTTTTATATATTTTACTCATTTGTTGCGGTTTTGTTGATCATGTATTACTTATTTAACAATAAAAATAAGACGTGAAGTTCTATGCTAGGAAGCGAGAACATTTACCACACAATTTAGGGTACACACGAGAAAGAGTCGGCAAAACACTACAGCTTCGTGGCTCCGCCCCTCCATAGCATCTATTGGCTCTGCCGTTCGTCGACGAATGGCTTTCCGGCCCCAAACCCGTATTCTCCCCGCCTTATCCGTTTTTTGCGGCCAATGAAATTACTGCTCCCCCTCCCGCGATTCCGGGGTGGCCGAGCTTGTGGGAGTCAGTGGAGAAGCAACGGTGATTATTGGGTTGAAACTGCCGGGACAGACGTGCAGGACAGAAAGCATTGGGTGAGTGACCCTGTTTGTACGCAGAACGTGTCCTCCAACTGCTATGGTGACGCCCCTCGCACTTCACATCTGCCGTTACCGCTGCTCACGCGCCTGTCTGATGGCAGTGTACAGTTATTTTAACGGATAACGATTTGTCATATGCGCTTGACTTTTTTTCACATTTTACATTTTCAGTCCACAATGAAGTATTTTATGAATTACATCAATTTACATTTTTTATTACTCATTAAAATTAGAGATGCACGCATTTGGAAAAACAAGTAGAGTCCCGTTATTCGAGCAATTATTTTATCGCTGGTGTATATTTCTTTTCCCGTTCACTGAGGAGAATATTGGTGGAAAATGTTGATCCATTTTTAAAAGAATTTTTTCATACAGGGCCCGGATTGATCAAGAGCATCCATACTCTGGCGTAGTTAATGTGACGGAAAGAACTGTTTTGTGTTTCCTACCGGTGCCGGTAAAAGTGATTTCTGTTTTCTATGTCAAAATTTCCTAAAAGCAAACATGATGTTTTTTTCAATGAATTTTTCCTTTTCAGTTTCAGTGAATTAATCTTTTGACATAAAACGGAATTATTACGGATGGCGCTAATACTTCTATGAAGTTTGAGTAGTACTGTAATTTGAACAAGAGTCAGTGTTTCACTCAAATAGCACCAGTATTAGTTAACATTGTTTTATTTGGTATGGGAACGTTTGCGTTGCCTAATACCAACTGTGTGATATACATAGTCTGAATTTGACTGTCTTTATTTGAAGGTGTTTCGCAACCAGTAGACTGTTTTGAATTTAAGAAATTAATTAGCCGTCGGAGGGTTGTAGAAGCAAGTTGGAAACCAGCACGTTTCTAGGTGGTTTAAACAGAAAGTAATAGAACAGTTCTTGGTTATAAAATTAAATATGTTTCATCATTTATGGTGATTAAGAAATCGTTATTGAAATTAACCCTAATCACTGTTATCTCTGTAGTGTATCCACCCTAGGAGGGGTTTGTTTAATTCTAACTTGAGTTAGAGATGTGTGACATTTTCTCAGACACCCAACAATATCAAGCTTTCACAGTTCAGTGTTATTTTAGAGAGCACTCTGAGTGACACCTATGGTACTTAAGGAATCTGCTGTGAATTTTCTTATGTAAAGCTGGACATTTTTGAGTAGTTTGGTTATAGTCAAAGGTAAAGTCTCCTGTAAGACTAAAGCCGTATTGTAATTATATATATATATATACAGGTGCCGGTCATAAAATTAGAATATCATGACAAAGTTGATTTATTTCAGTAATTCCATTCAAAAAGTTAAACTTGTATATTAGATTCATTCATTACACACAGACGGATGTATTTCAAATGTTTATTTCTTTTAATTTTAATGATTATAACTGACAACTAATGAAAGTCCCAAATTCAGTATCTCGGAAAATTAGAATATTGTGAAAAGGTTCAATATTGAAGACACCTGGTGCCACACTCTAATCAGCTAATTAACTCAAAACACCTGCAAAAGCCTTTAAATGGTCTCTCAGTCTAGTTCTGTAGGCTACACAATCATGGGGAAGACTGCTGACTTGACAGTTGTCCAAAAGACGACCATTGACACCTTGCACAAGGAGGGCAAGACACAAAAGGTCATTGCTAAAGAGGCTGGCTGTTCACAGAGCTCTGTGTCCAAGCACATTAATAGAGAGGCGAAGGAAGGACAAGATGTGGTAGAAAAAAGTGTACAAGCAATAGGGATAACCGCACCCTGGAGAGGATTGTGAAACAAAACCCATTCAAAACTGTGGGGGAGATTCACAAAGAGTGGACTGCAGCTGGAGTCAGCGCTTCAAGAACCACCACGCACAGACGTATGCAAGACGTGGGTTTCAGCTGTCGCATTCCTTGTGTCAAGCCACTCTTGAACAAGAGACAGCGTCAGAAGCATCTCGCCTGGGCTAAAGACAAAACTGCTGCTGAGTGGTCCAAAGTTATGTTCTCTGATGAAAGTAAATGTTGCATTTCCTTTGGAAATCAAGGTCCCAGAGTCTGGAGGAAGAGAGGAGAGGCACAGAATCCACGTTGCTTGAGGTCCAGTGTAAAGTTTCCACAGTCAGTGATGGTTTGGGGTGCCATGTCATCTACTGGTGTTGGTCCATTGTGTTTTCTGAGGTCCAAGGTCAACGCAGCCGTCTACCAGGTAGTTTTAGAGCACTTCATGCTTCCTGCTGCTGACGAACTTTATGGAGATGCAGATTTCATTTTCCAACAGGACCTGGCACCTGCACACAGTGCCAAAGCTACCAGTACCTGGTTTAAGGACCATGGTATCCCTGATCTTGATTGGTCAGCAAACTCGCCTGACCTTAACCCCATAGAAAAACCTATGGGGTATTGTGAAGAGGAAGATGCAATACGCCAGACCCAACAATTCAGAAGAGCTGAAGGCCACTATCAGAGCAAAATGGGCTCTCATAACACCTGAGCAGTGCCACAGACTGATTGACTCCATGCCACGCCGCATTGCTGCAGTAATCCAGGCCAAAGGAGCCCCATCTAAATATTGAGTGCTGTACGTGCTCATACTTTTCATGTTTTCTAAAAATCCTTTTTTTGCATTGGTCTTAATTAATATTCTAATTTTCCGAGATACTGAATTTGGGACTTTCATTAGTTCTCAGTTATAATCATCAAAATTAAAAGAAATAAACATTTGAAATACATCAGTCTGTGTGAAATGAATGAATGTAATATATAAGTTTCACTTTTTGAATGGAATTACTGAAATAAATCAACTTTGTCATGATATTCTAATTTTATGACCGGCACCTGTGTGTGTATATATGTGTGTGTGTATATATATATATATATATATATATATATATATATATATATATATAT
>JANRMT010062796.1:40180833-40194842 GCA_026402145.1 Polypterus bichir lapradei
ATATATATATATATATATATATATATATATATATATATATATATATAGCTGAGATAGGCAACACTGCTCAATAGATCAATTGCCTAGTTCAAGCAAGGAAAGTCCTCAAACATCAAAAGTGCATGAAGACAGATTTGAAGAAACTCAACCTTAGGCCAATTGAAGAAGGGTGGAATTCAGGAAATCATCTCTACTCAGTTACAATGCTTCACCTGACGCTAGTACTGTATTTGAAAAGCAGCACAGAGGTTTCCCAACTGCAGTCTGCACCAAGATCCCACTTTAAACTAGCACTAGGATTGGGTTGATGAGAATGCTTCAGAAGTCCAGAACCTGCAAAGCACAGGAGGAAAGCAGTCAGCATGTTGGAAAGGGATGTCACATCACATCACAGCTGAAGTGTGAAGAACAGCAGGGTCTTAAAGCTGACACCCAAAGAAATATCTGGAATAAATAATGACAGGAGAAAGCTAAGGAAGGGCATTTTTCTGATTGCCATGGTTTTTGTCCAGATAATGAAGATCATACTTGGGCTGAGCTTAAGTGACCTCATTCTTCTCTAGTCTAACAGTGGAACACAAATCTGAGAGGTGATGCCTCCACCTTGCATAACTGAAATGGCATTTCAAACACCTATTGAAGCTTGAACCTACTGAAAGATGACAACATTGAAGCTATATTGCTCAGTTTTCAGAAACCATATTGCTGAATGAAGCACCTTCCTTAGAAGAAGACACTTCACTAGACATTAGAAATGCTAACATTGTTACTATATTAAGAACAGTGACAATTATAATAATCATTGTTTACATTTATATAGTGCTTTTCTCACTACTCAAAGTGCTTCACATATTGGAGTGGGTAGCTACTTGAACCACCACTAATGTGTAGCATTAACCTGGATGATGTGACGGCAGCCATTTTGCACCAGTGCACTCACATCACATTAGCTGTTAGATGGTAAAGGAGTGCCAGATGGATATCCAGTTAGTGACAGGGGATGATTAGAGGGCCAGAATAACTAGGCCATGGTGGGCAGTTTAGTCAGGACATCAGGATATACATCTGAAGGATGGTGCCATTTTTACAGAACAGTGTCCCCATCACCACACTGGGCCTGGGATCCTTTCACAGAACACATGGTAAATATCCCCTGCTGGCCTCACCAACACCTCTTCCAGCAGCAACCCAGGTTGGCCTCCTGTCCAAGTACTGTCTAGGCCTGAACATGCTTAGCTTCTGTACTCTTAAATCAACCATTCCAACTTACAGAATAAATTCCATTGTGGCTTCATAGCCCCCTGAGGCACTACTGACATGGACCTGATAAAGTCCCTTGACTCTATGAATTGAAGAGCACTGATCCTGTCTAAACAAGAATGTTTACTCAAATGTATGACCTTTGGCTGGTGCACAACCAGATGCTTGCAACTCTCCTTTGCTATGAGACAGAAATAGATATCTTCATCCTCCAGAATGGTATATAATAAGTTTTCATTTTCATTATTTTCCCCTGCATTATTCTCCTTCTAATTTATGAATACTTTTGATATGGCATTATTTGAATGCTGGTTTGACAGAAACCCTTTCAACCTACAACACTATATGGCCAAGTCAAAAGGGACTTGAGAATCATGGACCAACAGTATGTTAAAGACTGCTGTTTTGCCCATGTCTTATAAAAGCTTCAGACTACTCTGGGCCTCATCAGTGTGGCTATGAAGAATTTAGGACTTTCCCCTTAACATCCATTTGGAAGTTCTTGACTGCTTTCCATACCTAGGCATTGAATTTTCCCGAAAGGAAACCATCGGGAAATACATTCAAAACAGCTTTATTTGTATTAGGTCTTCTTCAGTAAACTGCATTATTGGATTTTCCATAACTGTGACTTCATAAAGGAATCAAAGCTAATGGTCTATTAAACACCAAACAGTAGAATAATGCTTGTTGGCTTCACATTAAATGTAATGCTTTTGACTGTGTTAAGATGTGTTTAAATGTAAAAACTAATCCCATTCTGGTAAGCATAACAGTTGTGTCATGAACCTGTTGTTGTTGCTACTGTACTTTCATGTCTATTTTGCATCCATTTTTATTTCCTGTAGAGCAATGTCTCATGTTTGCATTTTTGTTTTTTGCTTTGCTCCACCCAACAACATTTTCATGCACAGTAACTTTCATATAAATGTCTTAACTGTCTCACAGTCTCTGTTTATCTTAATTAGATGTTGTAGGCAGTATTTGTAACTTGTAATGGAAAACTTGAAACTTTAGCAAGTTAAGCAATGAAATTATGAAGTCCACTGTATAAAAGCGACTAATAAAAAAATCAGTGTCAAATGTTGAGAATAGAAAGTTTAGTCTGTTTATAGTTATGAACATAAGAGGAGATATTTTGACAGACATATTAGTGTTTTGGGGACCAGTACTAAAACAAAAAATATACTGTTTATGTTATTCTTTTGTTGCCTTATTCTTCTTTTCTTTGCTTTTTTACAGTTAATATATTATTCAGTAATTTTTAATTTAATAGTAATTTAGAATTTATTAATTCGTAAAGTTTGCTCTGACCTACAATAACATTCTCTTTTTGATACATTAACACATAATTTGTATCCTTACTATTTTTTGTTGTAGCTTATTCGAGTCAGTGCTGTACTTAATATGTTTTTCTTTTTTTCCCTCTGTAGTCTGCTCCAGCCACTTTGCTTTACACCATGATGATGACAGAACAGTCATCTGCTGGTTGCAGCAGCACCAGCCACTGTTATGCTTCTCAGCCCGGTAAAACTTCCAAGATCCGTGGACAGGCCAACAGCAGTGTTGACGTGGTTCATGTTGATTTTCCCGATGTCCCTGCATCTCTGTTAGATAGCCTGAATCAGCAGAGGGTAGAGGGCAAATTATGTGACCTGTCTATCCATGTGCAGGGTCAAATATTCCGTGCTCACAGATGTGTTCTGGCAGCATCCTCACCGTATTTCCATGACCAGGTATGTTCATGGCAGTAAAGTATAATAAATACAATCAGTAAAAATAATAAGTATCATACTTCAGTAGTTTATCTGATATGTGATGTAATTCTGCATGCATCAAATATTATGATGAAGGTTTAAATCTACAGTGCAACAGAAACTAGAGATTAGTTTGACATTATTGACCAGTTGAATAAGCTAAATAGTAAATTGAAGAATAAGCTGCATGAAACTTGAAGCGAGGGTCATACTAGCAAATTGCAACTATGGGTTAAAGCATATACACCTGGCACACAATGTTTATATATTATTTTAATATTTAGTGCTAAACAGGCAAATAAGTCTAAATTCAATTCATATTTCACACTTGAGTGTGAGCTGCCAGTTACAAACATGACAGTCTGTTGAAGGCTGTATAAAGCAGCACACTGTAGATGGGTTACGGTGTTAAAATCACTTAGTACAATGCCTGCTTACAAATAAACTTATGTAATTGAGCACCAGGCAAAAAAGTTGCATGGGTGGCACACATCAACAGAAATGTAACTGTTAAGTTAACATTAAGCTGGGTACATTTTCCTGCCATGGTTTGAATTAATTTATTTCCAGAGATGGCTAGGTTAATAGTACTCACTTCCTAATGCTTTTGAGCTCAACAAGTTAGAATGTCACATGAACTGAACTGTACCCAGCTGGACATTCATGGGAGATATGATAATGACGTCTGAGGCTGAATGTTCTGCTTTAGTTAACGTAGCAGTTAACAGAATAAGCATAGCTTAAATTCTGTCATGGAAAAATGATGCTGCATTTCCCCTCAATAGTACCAGTTCCTGGATGATTCTGTTCCGAGTTGCATACTAGCCCGAGGCATAAAATGGTTTATACTGATAATGCCTACATATTTGCTTCCTACTTAAATATATGTGTATACTATATTCATGTATATTCAACCTCTGGCTCTACCCATAACTAACAGTATACACAAGTAGGCTGGCATATGTGTTGGGGTGAGTGAGCAGCACAGGAGTACCGAAGTAAATATCAATGTAGATAGATACTGAGATGATATGCAAACTCCATCTAGGAAGTATTAAGTTTGGGAGCCCTTAGTCAAATTGTCAAAATGTGAACATGAAATGAAGCAGTTTTCTATGTATATGTTAAAACCATCTAGATTACAAATTAGGCTCAGTGTAATTATCATGCATTCAGTTGAGCATGACTTGTTAGCTCTCCTTTTATTGGATTAACTATTAACATGTCTGCTTTGCTTTCTTTGCAGGTTATGCTAAAAAATGTTAGCTCAGTAGTCTTGCCTTCAGTGATGGATCCCTTTGCATTTGAGAGTGTCCTGGGCTCTGCTTACACTGGCAAGCTGAGCATGGCATCAGATGAGATCATCAACTATGTGACAGTTGGCAGCTTCCTGCAGATGTGGCATGTAGTGGACAAGTGCACAGAGCTACTTCGGGAAAGTAGCTTGACAGGAGCAAGTCATAGTCTTCGACCACATTCCTCTAGCCGTAATGTGGAGCACCAGTCTCCAAGCAGCACCAACTATTATAGTCCCAGAGAAACACCAAGTGGAATAAACGCAGTTGAACATATAACTGATGGGATGGCTTCTGGTCACAGACATAGTAGACACGATGTGGGTGATTCAGTTGGTTCTTCACCACCTCCTGTTATTCCCCCTTTATCGTCTCATCCAAGAAACATGCCTGCACAGTCCTCTTGGGGTGAAAATAATAATACCCCTTCCACAAGCCAGACAGCATATAATGAAAAGAGGTGGCTCATAGGCAGGCAGCAGACATCAATAGAATTTGAGTGCAGTGAATCCAGTGCCTACTCTGAAGAGATGGGTCTAAGCAACAGGGGAGTTGGACTTCACTATGACTCTGCCAGGTCGAAACAGTTATCACTTTGTGATGAAACACGCATTGGTATGGGCCGGAGAAGCCGAAACAAAAGCCTGAACAAAATGAAGTATCGAAACCTGGCTAGCCGAATGCCAAGCTGTGTAAGCCTGGCTTCACCTACAGGTTCAGCTCAGCAAGTGCACCCTCAGGTGACTGGGGCCGGCAGACTTCGAGGTGTTAGGCACAGTTTACGACGAACCAGTGTGAAAAGGGACACCCGGTCTGCCAGTCAAGAAAGTGGCTTAGTATTAACATGTGATGATGATGAGCAAGTTAAAGACAGAGAAATAATAGAAAGAGCAGATGGACTGCTAGATCATGAAGTGAGGAATCATTCAGACCCTGAAATCACTACAGATCGTAAGGATCCTTCTCTTGGAGATGTTATTGTTGCAGATATCGCCAATGAACAGGACAGAGAATTGTTGGGACACCACACTTCACAGACACAGCAAAGGCACTGGGTAGAACAGCAGCAACAGCAAGTTATGGGGGCATCTGGTGTTCAAGGTGAGTTCTTAAAAGTAATTTTGTAGCTAATTATGTACATAATACATAGTTTTATGTAACTTGAGGACAAATTCCATATATTTTTTTCTTCTTAATTATAATAAACTGGTTTGCAATAGGAAAATCATTGTAGAATTCTTATGTAACAATGCATTTTAAAGGCAGGCTGCACCTAAGCGGACATGAATCCATGTTTAGATGGCCTGGTGGCACTGTAGTTAGTACTGCTACCTCATGACAGACTCTTGGATTTGAATATCAGCTTGAGCACTGTCTGTGTAGAGTTTATATGTTACTCTCTTTGCTTGTATCCATCTACTGTATATTCCTTCTATATTCTAGTTATGTTAATAGGTGGCTTTAAACTGGCCCTGTATGAGTGTGTATAGATGCAATTGTTAGTGTTTGCTGCTCTGGACTGTTTTATTTGGTATGGGAACATTTGCGATAACCAGTAAATAGACTGATAAAACGTTGTCAGAAATGAACTGAAATCTAGTTTCATCTAGTTACTTCACCAGAATTATGGGTTTTCTTTTAAATGACTCCTTGAGGAAAGACATTTGGAAATCACTCAGTTGGCAATTATTGAAAAAAAGGTATATAATAATATGTGCTTTCAATTAAGTCATGTTTTCTTTGTAGAATCTGTTTGTTCATTCATGTTTTTGCATGGGTCTGCTTCTGGTGCTCCAGTATTCATAATCCTTAAAAGGCATTCTGTCAGGTTGATAGTCTCAGAGAGTGAGTTCATTTTATTTTTGTGAACCCTGTGCTATGGACTCTACCCATTCAAGGTTACTTTTCAGATTTGGAACTAAAATAGACTCACTTAATTATGCCCACTAAGACTGGCATCACAGAAGAGAATCATAAGTAACAAGTGGAGTAAAGCTGCTTTGCTAGAGCTTATTTAAGAATTCACAGTAAAAATATTCTGCAATTCAGTTCAGTGCCAGGAGGAAACATGCTTTATTAAATGTGTTAATTTTTAAGCTTTTTTGCATTGTTTGTTAAACTGTGTTAAAAATGCAAAGTAATGCCATAGAAATGCTAGGTTGGATATACAGAAATAACTAGAACCATTGTGAAAATGAGTAGGTGATTGTTTTCTGCAATTCTAAACAATATGTATTTGTATAAAGAGAATAATGGCACATGTAATATTGTTTGGAAGATTTAATGTAAGGACTATGTTTAAATGTATGAATATTTTATTCTGTGCTAAAAGTCTTGTATTCTTCACGGTTTATTGTAGCACAGTGGCTTAAAGTAGAAGTTGTTCCCTGAGTACCCCAATGGCTGCTTGTTTTCACTACAGCCACGTCTTTAACTGAACCTCTTGCATAATTAGATGTCGTATTTTTCACACTTTCTTCCATCCATTGACTCACTTATTGATCGATCTTAGTTAAGTTATACTGTTTTGGGGAGCTAGCATGCATCTTGGCAGCACTGATCACAATGCCAGAACCCACTCTGAGCAGGGCAACAGTGAGTTTCACTGGCTGGTATACCGGTTCATACCGAAAACCGTTTTTTATTTTTGTTATGATATGGATTTTTCTTATACTGCAACACCACTTTAAATTGCCTAAACGACGTTAGTGGAGGTGTTGCGTGGGGGCTCTTTTTCACTGCTACACCGCTAAATAGGCATGCAACGGAGTACATGCGGTAGTATATGTATTGCGGGATGAAAATGGACAGAGAACATTCCGAAATTGAAGCTGTAGCTGACTATAAAGTTGAACATGATGACACAGAAGAACTTTTGCCGAAAAAAAGGAGTCACATCCGTTGCCTGGAGATACTTTGGTTTTAAAATGTCGGATGTGGACCATTATATTCAAATGTGTGAATACTGTTTCTATACTTATGGATAATACTGCAAGCCAAGTTGTACTTGTTTTATTTTTTTTTCAATACAGTGTAATGTACCTGGGTACTGTGTAATAGTGTGACGACATGTTGACTTTATTCTCGACATTTCTATTTTATTCTCGCCATTAAAGTTGAACATTGTAAATTAAATTTCATCGTAAAATGAATATTTAATTTACTATATTTTCTCAAACCCCGTCATCTATACTAATAAAAGGCAAAGCCCTCACTGACTGACTGACTCATCACTAATTCTCCAACTTCCCGTGTAGGTAGAAGGCTGAAATTTGTCAGGCTCATTCCTTACAGCTTACTTACAAAAGTTAAGCAGGTTTCGTTTCAAAATTCTACGCATAACGGTCATAACTGGAACCTACTTACGTACACATATACGGCCATAGCCTGCAGATCGGTTGCAATGAGAGGCGGAGTTGCATCCCGCATCATCACGCCTCCCACGTAATTGAGTGCCTGCCCATATAAGGCCATCCGTCAGCAGCAATCCAATAGACACGCTGCCGCTAAATATTCGCGGGTGAAGGACTGTGCTTATGCAAACGAAGATGAGATGGTCAGGGATAGACTAGTGTTTGGCGCAAACTCAGCGAAAGTGAGAGAGAAACTTTTAAGTGCCGGGTCTTAGCTAACATTAAATATAGCCGTGGACATCGCAAGATCGCATGAGAGAGCACAAGCACAGCTGAGAACCTTCGATGCATGTACTCCGAGCGGCTCAGGTGAACTGACTGTGAACGCAGTACGCAGAGAACAAGCAAGAGCTCCAAAGAGCGCTGAACAAAAAACGCATTACACAATTGGTGAAGTCAGCAAAAGAATATGAAGCAAGTGACGCATACAAGCATATTCATAAGTGCAGCTACTGCGGAAACAAAGCACACGGTGTAAACCTTAAGTTTAAATTAAGTTCATAGACAGGCTGCCGCTGGCGTTTGTCATGCCTACGACGAATACGATATTCGCGAGAACTTCTCTGCTGCGAAGCGCGGGTATTTTGTTTGTTAAGTGTTCCCCAAGTCATGTTAAATCGGTATGTGCTTCTTAAACTGACTTCCTCTTGTACTGAGGAGGCGCCGGCAGCGATCACCCCACAGAATACATTCACTTCATGATATTCCTGCTCCCTGAACATTTAGAATGCTAAGATAAATACTTGATATAATTTTCATGATGAAATGCATTAAAGCATGTATTAATCATGTGGGGGCACGGGAAACACTTAACACAAAGCATTTAATGTGCTACATTAACTTCTGACGGACTTTGAGAAAATCTAGTAAATTAAACATTGATTTTAGGATGAAGTTTAGTTTATGACATTCTACTTTAATGACAAAATAAACTATGAGAATAAAGTGGAAATGTCAACTTTAATCGCGACATAAACGGCGAGAATAAAGTGGAAATGTCGACTTTAATCTTGACATAAGCATCAAGATAAAAGTGGAAATGTCGAGAATAAAGTCAACATGTCGACTTTATTCTCGACATATACTGTAGTTTGTTCTTTTCTTCCCTGTGTCTGTATTTTTTTCTTCTTCACCGTTTCCCTAATACGATTCCGTAGGGCTATACCACAAATAGCATTATAAATGCAAGTTGCAGTTTTATTATTTATGTATGTAGCTTAGCTTGAAGCAAGGTCCGTATTAATGCAATTTGCCTAAATGATGGTTCAGTTGGTAAAGATGTCATCACCAAGTTGCACTTGTTTTATTTTAGTTTTATTTGGTGAATACTGTGTAATGCACCTGGGCTTGAAGTCTTGAAGTAATAGTATTATTATTGGAAGTTGTACTACACTATTATTTATTTTATTGTTATTATTTATTAGTTTAAATATTATGCAGTTTAATGATGGTAAAGTTGTTTAAAAAGTCACTTTAACATGTCAGTGGACAGAGATTGTTAACATTAACAGAAAGTGTAGGTGGTTTACAAAAAATATTCACTATTCATTCCTTTTCTAAGACATGTTCAGTGCAATACAACCTTTGACAAGCACTTCTGGATATTTTACTAAGTCTAAATGCCTCTTTGGATGGTTTAAAATATGTTGTCAAAATTATAGTTTAAGTTGTTTGCAAAATTTGTTCAATAAAAAGGTTCTATATTTTCACTGCATCTGTCATGCAGTGTGATTCCTTCTCTTCATTAGTGTCACCCCCTTGAAAACTATCAGTTTATGGGGCCATGCAAACCTGTATTAATACTTGTGTGCACATTAAAATGTTTTTTTTTGTACAATGCTCATGACAGTGGAATAGGTTATTCTTAGCTAGTCTACTGCAGTAATTGCAATGGAAAATGTGGTTAACATCCACTCATGCATGGGAAAAAAATACTGTTGAATACCGTGAAACCGGGATAATTTAGAAAAATATTGTGATATAGAATTTTGGTCATACCGCCCAGCTCTAGTTTCACAGTACATGAATATATCTTACTGGGCTAATTTAAAATAGCTACACCAACTGGGGAGAACACGCAGATCCCAAAGAAACAGGGACTGAGCTACCTGGCTTTGATGTGCATTGTCAGTCCCTGGAGGCAATGGCACTATCAGCGAACCTAAAGTGATTATCAGGTATGAAATTTACTGAGGTTTAGTATCAGTATCACTATAAGGTACAGGAGTGTTGTCATTTCTAATTTTTTTTGTTCAGAAATTTCTCTTGTTTGGTACATTTTGTATAAATACCGGCAGTTTCAAGTAAAGGGAATCTGGTCTAAGTGTTTGATGGTAAACTGCTTCTCCTGTGGACAGGGAGGTATTTGTACTTTGTCTCCTGATGAGAACTGTTCAAGACCTGTTTAAGCAGAAGGGTAAGTGTTAATAGGTGAATTAAGGATCTGGAGTATAGAACTGTGAATTAGGTGCCTTTGATATGAGTAAGTTTTAGTAAAAAACAAAACGTACAGTGATTGGTAATTTTAAACACTTGTGTGAAATGCGTAAAATGGTCCCCAAGAATTAAATTTGGCTTAAGTTGTGCATAAAAGTCATCATCAAACCTTTCACTTTAGCTCTGGTTGCCACTTGTAGGAGTGTTTGAGTACCTCTGTGAATAGGAAATACAAGAACAACGATACACTTAATGGTCAGTTCTCGTCAAACAGTGCATGAGCTACAGAAGCCTAATAAACTTTCATGAACATTGTAGCACATTAAGAATTTTATAAATAAATACTGTAAATGGACTGCTTTACTAATCGTTTTCAGAAAACATTAAATAATGTTATAATACAGTGTAATATCTGATTGGTTGACTAAAAATATCAAACATATTCAAAAGTTTGACTTTTCTCTTCATATTTTAAATACACAGATATAATCCTCCTGTGGTTAGCCATTATTTCGAAAAGGCTGCTGCTTTTCTATATCTTGAGTTGTAGTGATTTGCAGTTGGTGTATCTCGTCAAATAAAAGTGTTTAGAGAATTTAGTATAGCAGACTTTTAATACAGCGCTTTAAAATTTAAAAGCATGCAATAAATATACAGGAAATCGTTAACATATTCTTTAAAAACCTCTAATTAAAGTGTAAATGTAAATTAGTATTTTTAACACCACATAATTAGATTTTGTAAGATAACATTCTTAAACCTTTAAGCCAGTTTATTCTCATGGTATGTCAGAGCCTATCCTGGTATTTAAGATTCATCTGTGTTTTTTTTAAATGTATTTATAGTAAGTTATGATAGTTTTCCTGCCTTTCTAGAAAAAGATCTAGCAGAGGTTTTTTTTTTTTAAGACTAGCAAATTTTATTTTTACAGCACTGTAAGGTGACAGATGTTTAGATATACCGAGTTGTTAAAGCAACTTGTAATTATGTCATTTATTATTATGATGTAATTTAGCTCTGCTAAGGCAGCCCTAGTATAAACCTGCTTTGTCTCATGAAGGTTCTGCATTGACTGATCATTACTGAAACCAAACCTGTGCAATCAACAAAAAGCATAAAAACACAAGAAGTTTAAGATTATTATAGACAATCCAGTCTGTCTCTATCATTTGTTTCATTAATAATCAGGATTAGAGATGCACAACATATCGGGAACTGTACTGTCATCAGATGATGTTCATTAAAAATGATGCCATCGAAATCAGTAAGATGTGTACATTTTAACCGATACAGCTAACCAATATAATTCAGGCTTGTCAACAAGAATGCCCTTTATATGATCCAAATCATTATACATCAAGCTTTCAACATCATAAGTTTTTATTAATGGCGATGGCGGTGGTTGGTACAGGTGGTTGTCCTGATTTTCTTTACCACAAATCTAGTCAACCTAATAATAATTTATTATTTTTTATCATAATATAGGTAAACATTTGTAAACTTTTTTTTTCAGCTGAATAACTATCTCAGCAAGCCCCCTATCTCCAGAAATAACGGTGCCCTCCATTTTTCAACCTTGGCCAAAGCAGCGATCAAGTACCTATCAGCACCTTGTACCAAATATAGTAAATGAAAAGAGAAACAGGCTTGCTGGTGAAAAGACAGAATGCTTCTTTTTGTTAAGAAAAAACTACCATTTGTACTTTTAAAGAAGCCAACTTAAGCCCAAGGTTACTGGTCTCATTGTACCCTTTATTTTAGATTTACTTAAAGTAATATATGTCTAATTATAGCACAAAGAATATGCATTCATTTTTTTGTTAATATACCCAATGGTATGGTTTCTTGATGTGCTTAAGTTACTCAGAATGTGTATGTTAAGCAGATTTTTGTACATGACTTTGAGTATTTTTTCTAGAGAGATGAGCCATATCTTGCTCTTTTCCCCCTGAATAAAGTACTGGCTGCTTAGAAGAGCAGCAAAGAAGAGCATACAATTTAATAAGTTAATAAAAAGTTAATCTCTGTTTCACATGCTACTGTTGTTTCTTTGATAATGCATAGTATATTTTCAGCATACCTAAAACATTCATACCTGAAGTAAATAAAAAAATATATATATCGGGCATCGGTTATTGGTATTGGCAAGGATGGACAAAAACATATTGGTATCACCCAGAATTTCCATATCGATGCATCACTATTCAGGATGTCCCAAAATCTCATCCAAATGCTTTGTAAAAGGCTTATGCTTCAACTACATGTTTCAGTAATCTGTTCCAGATTGTAATGGCACTGCAAAGAAAAATGCTGTCTAGATTCAGACTTAAAAGCACTCACCATTAATTTCCACTGGTGTCTTTAAGTAGTTGTTCCACTGCATAGTCAAAAGAATTTTGCTGAATCAGCTTTACTGATGAATTTGAGAATTTTGAAGACCTGGATTAGGTGCCCCCACAGCTGCTGAAGATTAAGGAAGTTTAGTCTAGTTGCCTATTAGAACTGCACATGCCCTTTAGACATGGAATGCATTTAGTTGCTCTTCTCTAGCTAGCTCCTAGAAATGCTATGTCTTTGTGTAGTGTGGTCAGCAGAACTACGGACAGTACTCTAGATGTGGACTCATTATTGTATTATACACTCTGAGCATAATGTCTCTTGATTTACAGTCATATGAAAAAGTTTGGGAACCCCTCTCAGCCTGCATAATACTCTACTTTCAAGAAAAAGATAACAGTGGTATGTCTTTCATTTCCTAGGAACATCTGAGTACTGAGGTGTTTTCTGAACAAAGATTTTTAGTGAAGCAGTATTTAGTTGTATGAAATTAAATCAAATGTGAAACACTCGCTGTGTAAAAATTTGGGTAGCCTTGATTACTTGCAACACTAAATTGGTTGGATTAGCTCGTTAACCCTTGAACTTCATAGACAGGTGTGTCCAATCACGAGAAAAAGTATTTAAGGTGGTCAATTAAAAGTTGTGCTTCCCTTTGACTCTCCTCTGAAGAGTGACAGCATGGGATCCTCAAAGCAACTCTCAAAAGATCTGAAAACAAAGATTGTTCAGTATCATGGTTTAGGGGAAGGCTACAAAAAGCTATCTCAGAGGTTTAAACTGTCAGTTTCAACTGTAAGGAATGTAATCAGGAAATGGAAGGCCACAGGCACAGTTGCTGTTAAAGCCAGGTCTGGCAGGCCAAGAAAAATACAGGAGCGGCATATGCACAGAATTGTGAGAATGATTACTGACAACCTACAGATCACCTCCAAAGATTTGCAAGAACATCTTGAAGCCCTTTCTACACTCACACCACAAACAGAGTCGCTTGTTGTATGCAAATGCTCATTTAGACAAGCCAGATTCATTTTGGAACAAAGTGCTTTGGACTGATGAGACAAAAACTGAACTATTTGATCATAACAAATATAACAAATAATATTGCATATTTTCTGTTAATTCAATAAACTTAATGTCACTGCCGAAATACTACTGTTTCCATGAGGCGTGTCATACATTAAAAAGGAAGTTGCTACTTTGAAAGCTCAGCCAATGATAAACAAAAATCCAAAGAATTAAGAGGGGTTCCCAAACTTTTTCATATGACTTGACTATTCAAACATTTTACAACATAATCGAAGGTTTAACTTGCCTTTTTAGTGTGTTCAGAGCTATATTTGTGTGTATATTTATTTATTTATCTACCTATTATTGTATTTATTTATTTAAAAAGCTTATGTGAAAAGCCAAATTCCCCTGGGGATAAATAAAGTTAAATCTATCTATCTATCTATCTATCTATCTATCTATCTATCTATCTATCTATCTATCTATCTATCTATCTATCT
>JANRMT010062796.1:40194852-40233141 GCA_026402145.1 Polypterus bichir lapradei
TCTATCTATCTATCTATCTATCTATCTATCTATCTATCTATCTATCTCTCTCTGTCTGTATGTCTGTCTACATTTCAGAAGTTGCTTCCTGAAGATCAGTGTTGCCCCTCTTGTATTTATTTATGATTAATGTTTCTTTAGCCCGTGTTTAACACTTTTGCACTTCTCAGCATTAAACTGCATTGAAGATTCTATTTTTTTTAAGTCGATTTTTGGTGCCTCCTCATTATCTCCTGTCTCTTCATGCTTAGTGTCATTCTTGAATCTCACCAATTTATTAACTACTCCAGAATCAGTGCCATTAATAATAGAGTTAAAAAGTAACAGTCCATTGACAGATCCCTGAGGTACTCCACCCCATATTCACCTCATATTTGTACTATTTTTCTCCAGGCCAGTCAGTCAGCTTGAAATCCAGTTTAGTAAGTTACTTCTGACGTTAATGGCTTCTGGTTTCTGAATTAATCTTTTGTATGGAACTTTATCACAACTATTTTTATGTTTAATTTAACTTCTTATCTTGTATATTTTGCTTTAGTTTACTACTCAAGTTGCCCATTCCGAAAAAAGGCAGTTTGGTTTGACATAATCTTGATCTCATAAACTCACGATGGCTTCTTTGTAAGAGTTAAGAAGTACATTAAATAAAATGGTAAATGCATTGAAACAATTTAGTAATTGATATTTGTGATAATATAAAACTAAACGGCATTTTGGCAAAGTAAAGTATGAGAAGCTGTATTATATTCATGATGCAGGATGTGTCCTTTGACTTGTATTATACAAGTCTGTTTTTGCTGCTGGTCAGGATTTTTTCTTGTTCCTATTTTGCATAACCAGAAAACAAACATGCATTGTATGCATACACTTTGCATGTATCTTATGCAAAACAATGGCTGGGATACTTTATGAAAAAAAAAAATTTAATACATAATGCTGTGTAATATCAGAGTTGTGTAGTAGGGACTGGTGTTGTATGGATGGACAGGCTAGCCTTAGAGAAACCTCCAGCTACTGCTTGTTCCACCATCTTCAACAGAGCACCCCAGCCTCAATAATCAGCTCATCTACTGAAATAAATAAGTCAGTGAATGAGTTAAATAAGGCAGTTGCCATTTGTGAGCACAAGCATACTTTTTTACCTTAGAAATTGTGCCAGAGTATAATAGGGATGCTCTGATCGATTGGCTGCCAGTCTAAATTGGCCAATTTTCATTAAGAAAGACTAAATCCGTAAAAAGGCAGATCACAAAAGCTGATATTTTTAGCCCCAACTACAGTATTCTAAGCTTTGCAGTAATTTAATTGTTGTGCACCTTCACACAAAGTATTATGATAATTAAACCAGTGTGCACCTTTTTTTTTTCTTTTCTTTTGCAGCAAACCTCCTACTGTGTAAACAAACAGTACAGAGTGGAAGTTTGTTTTGTCAGTGAACGAGAGATGATTGGTATATTACATTACCTTGTTAAACGAAGTGGAGTAATCAACTGAAAAAAAAGCAATCTGAGAAGTAGTCCTGTGCAGCTAGACAAACAGCAAGAAAAGCTTCTTTAAGGAATTCAGACCCTTATTTTGTCCTTTTAATTAAAACAGACACCGCTTGAGTTTGGACAGCAGGCTTGCTTAAAATGCAGCAGCTTACACTTTTAATTGCAAAAAGAAAACAAAAAACAAATTTGAAATTGCTGCTTAGTAAACAATAGGCTTTTTTAAAAGATTTGTACTGAGTTTATTATTTGTTGCTGTGTGTCGTACAGAATACGTTTTGGTAAGAAACTTATAATTAAAATGGTAATGCATATTTTATAATTACACCTCAAGAATTACAAATGTCTAGTTGATACACTGAAGGAAAAAAACACCTGTATACATATATTAAATCTACAGTGCATCCAGAAAGTATTCACAGCGCATCACTTTTTCCGCATTTTGTTACGTTGCAGCCTTATTCCAAAATGGATTAAATTCATTTTTTTCCTCTGAATTCTACACACAACACCCCATAATGACAACGTGAAAAAAGTTTACTTGAGGTTTTTGCAGATTTATTAAAGATAAAAAAACTGAGAAAGCACATGTACATAAGTATTCACAGCCTTTGCCATGAATCTCAAAATTGAGCTCAGGTGCATCCTGTTTCCTTGAGATGTTTCTGCAGCTTAATTGGAGTCCACCTGTGGTAAATTCAGTTGATTGGACATGATTTGGAAAGGCACACACCTGTCTATATAAGGTCCCACAGTTGACAGTTCATGTCAGAGCACAAACCAAGCATGAAGTCAAAGGAATTGTCTGTAGACCTCCGAGACAGGATTGTCTTGAGGCACAAATCTGGGGAAGGTTACAGAAATATTTCTGCTGCTTTGAAGGTCCCAATGAGCACAGCGGCCTCCATCATCCGCAAGTGGAAGAAGTTCGAAACCACCAGGACTCTTCCTAGAGCTGGCCGGCCATCTAAACTGAGCGATCGGGGGAAAAGGGCCTTAGTCAGAGAGATGACCAAGAACCCGATGGTCACTTTGTCAGAGCTCCAGAGGTCCTCTGTGAAGAGAGGAGAACCTTCCAGAAGGACAACCATCTCTGCAGCAATCCACCAATCAGGCCTGTATGGTAGAGTGGCCAGACGGAAGCCACTCCTTAGTAAAAGGCACATGGCAGCCCGCCTGGAGTTTGCCAAAAGGCACCTGAAGGACTCTCAGACCATGAGAAACAAAATTCTCTGGTCTGATGAGACAAAGATTGAACACTTTGGTGTGCATGCCAGGCATCACGTTTGGAGGAAACCAGGCACCGCTCATCACCAGGCCAATACCATCCTTACAGTGAAGCATGGTGGTGGCAGCATCATTCTATGGGGATGTTTTTCAGTGGCAGGAACTGGGAGACTAGTCAGGATAAAGGGAAAGATGACTGCAGCAATGTACAGAGACATCCTGGATGAAAACCTGCTCCAGAGCGCTCTTAACCTCAGACTGGGGCGACGGTTTATCTTTCAGCAGGACAACGACCCTAAGCACACAGCCAAGATATCAAAGGAGTGGCTTCAGGACAACTCTGTGAATGTCCTTGAGTGGCCCAGCCAGAGCCCAGACTTGAATCCGATTGAACATCTCTGGAGAGATCTTAAAATGGCTGTGCACCGACACTTCCCATTCAACCTGATGGAGCTTGAGAGATGCTGCAAAGAGGAATGGGCGAAACTGGCCAAGGATAGGTGTGCCAAGCTTGTGGCATCATATTCAAAAAGACTTGAGGCTGTAATTGCTGCCAAAGGTGCATTGACAAAGTATTGAGCAAAGGCTGTGAATACTTATGTACATGTGATTTCTCAGTTTTTTTATTTTTAATAAATTTGCAAAAACCTCAAGTAAACTTTTTTCACGTTGTCATTATGGGGTGTTGTGTTTAGAATTATGAGGAAAAAAATGAATTTAATCCATTTTGGAATAAGGCTGTAACATAACAAAATGTGGAAAAAGTGATGCGCTGTGAATACTTTCCGGATGCACTGTATATTTTAACAGCAAAAAACTGTAGTGCAATTAATGATTTAAAAGTATTAAAATTTATAAGTGCCTATGTATTTACATTTAAGCAGTGTTTAATTATCAATTGATTGTGTGAGAATATATGTATATATACTGTGTATATATATCGCTTCGCTCGCCAACCCCCGGGCGGGCGCTACATGCTAGCCACTTCACAGCTCTGCCGCTCGCGTATGGGGAAGTGGATGTACAATTTAAACAGTTTGTTATTTCCATGGGAATTGTTACATATGCATAATAAAACTAACTATTTTACATTACAGTGAGTAATTAACCATAGTAAAAAATTGTAAAACGTAATAAATTGAAAGAAAATTGTTTCATGTTGCATTAGAGTTATTCACTGCATTATATGTTTTTGTTCTATTTGGCTTTGAAATTATCACGAAAATACTTTTTAAACTTACACTTTTACTGTAAAACAATATTTGGAATTAACTTTTCGTCAATATCACATTGAATTTTGATTCCGTGTTTGGACTTGCATCGTGACAATGCAACTTATAACTGCCCGTGAGGGAATATCATTTCTTTCTCTCTAATAAATAAACCAACTTTTTCGAATGTTTGCCCCTGTGATTTGTTAATTGTCATTGCAAAAGCTATTCTAATGGGAAACTGTAAACGTTTTAATACGAATGGCATATCAAGATCTCCTTTGGTGTCTAATGTTATCCGCAGAAGATGTACTATATTACCTTTCTTGTCGCCTGTTAAAATTTTACATTGTTCGATCCAATTTTGAATTCAATTAATCTTGGCCTATTGCATAGCCCATCACTCATACATAAATTACGCAATAACATTATGGTACAATTTTCACATTAATTCATTTAACTTCATCATTTCTCGGTGCTAGGATTGCCCCGTGTACTCATTTCTTCTGTTGATAACCCTTCGGGGATGAAATTCTTCAATAAGATTTGGACATAATAAGTCTTCTTTTATTGGGAACTTAAAGTGAAGAAAATGTAAAAATTTATAATAGCTGAGAGCACAGGAACTGTGTCTGACAAAAGCATTCACACGAATGAGAGGTGAGAGGTCCATGGGCATGGGCCGTTAACCTGAAATGGTTGAGAGGAAGGCAGGACTTGAAAAAATCCCTTGGCAATAGTCTCGTCTCGTGTCAAGGTTTTATAATGGACAGGTTACTTGAAAATTATAAAAACATTTTAAATTAATACGGAGCTGTTGTTCAAGGTAAAGTTATTCTTCATTTTCTAGACACATTTTTAGAAATAAGTCATTCAGCTGCCACCAGCATCTCTGTTTATTGTGTAACTGAAAATATCACTTTTATTAGAAAATACCACACCAGCAACTAAATAAGTGAATGATGTCTAACTTGGTGTCAAAAGTAAAATGCACAACCAAGTCTGCTAGTTAACCTTGTCATTTCAGATTTTGCACGGTTGCCACCAACTTGTATTATATTGCTATTGACATTTTGTTTTATATTTGTATTTATAGCACTGTCTTTATTTATTTACAATACATTTAAAATAGTAATATTCACAAAGCTTTTTTTAATTAGCTCTGTTTTGCGTAGACGTGCATGATTTTTTTTTTTTTTGGCATTACCTCATATCACTGTATTGTTATATTTTGGAAGGCTGTAAGAAGTCCTGTAGTGTGAATATAAAAACTGCAAAATAGTAGGCTAGTAAAAACTGGAAATGAAAATCATTAAATAAAATAAATTATTAACATATTTGGAAAATTTGCTTTGTCTTGGAAATAAAAGCTGAATGTGGTGGGAAGCTGGAAGACTCTGAATGATTTGTTTACTGTCAGTTAAACTTGTTTTATTAAATTATGGGCAGTTACAATTTTACGTACAAGTAAGATTATGTTGTGTTTTCAGTCTTTCATTTATTTTTTAGTCCTGTCACAAATGTTTAGTGCTACAGAAGAAAAGCCAAACCCTAAAGCAGAAAGAAAATGTTTAAGAAAGAAACCAAAACTAGAATAAAAACAGTACAGCTTAGAGCAAAAAAAAAAACAAAAAAAAAACCAACCCAACCACACACAGAACAAAGTGGACCCCCCATCTTGCTGTGAGGCAACAACCTAAAACTACCAGACTGCTGTTATACTAAGAATACTAATAGCAATAAATGCCAGCTTTTGGTACTTAAAGTTGTGGGGAATCAGAAACTCTCTTGGCATTATTGGGCTTTATACATTGTCATTTAAAATGTTTTATGTTTTGATATTTTTGTGTTTATGGTAAATGTTGTGAGTGAGGTTAACTCTTTGAGAGAGATGTTCAAGTTAAATCATTGTTGTACAGTTAAAAAGTAGTGTAATGCTAACCTTTGACCTTTAAAGGAAGGGTGACAGACAAAGGGAGTAAAACCTCTTTTACCTTTAAACAAGAAGGTAATTAGATAACCTAAACTAAGTCTGCAAAATTTTTAATCAATAAGAAATCCATGAAATGATACAATACAATTCTTTCAGTTGGTGAATCAAGTCCCTAAAGTGGTAAAAAAGGGGAAGTGTATTGAAAATGGAGGCTGGGAAGCAGTTCTTTACACAGAGAGATGTGGGGATCTGGAACACCCGAGTCATGTTCTAGTGAGTATCAGGTTATGATATTTGTACAGCGTTACTAAAGCTGGGGCTAACCAATTGATCTTGACCAATAGAAAAGTCTCCTCTCATTTGTCACATTTCTTGCTTAGATTATTTTATATTCAGTTTGAGTTTTGGATTATGGTGATATGTTGGTTGTGGCATGATCCTGGTAAAATTTGTTGGCAACTTTGTAGCTTTAAAATTAGTTGGTTAGTCAGGAGATATTATGTGTATTCATGTAAAAAATGTTCCAAAATGTTTATAGAAAATTAACTTTATAGTGCCTTATAAAATAGTGACCAAAGTGTTTCTTTTTCAAATATTACTTAGATCAAGTTAACATAAACACATCCTCTAAGATGAAGCTAAGCTGTCAGGGCATTTGCAGAGCAAAGGAGTCACCCACACTGTCACAAAGCGGTACAGAGTAGTATGAGGGACTTTCCTACAGAGAGAGAAACAGAAAGTGGCACATGATAAGTTGTGCTGCAGGTGTCTATCCATAAGTGAATTCTCATAGAGAAGAAGAAGGCCACGAGGACCGATTTATTCATACAGTGGCATGCAAAAGTCTGGGCACCCTTGTTTAAAATGTCTGTTACTGTGAATATTTAAGTGAGCAGAAGATGAACTGATCACCAAAGATGACACATTTCTTTTAAGGATTTTATATAAGATTAGAGAATTGTTTTTGTTTTGGACAATTGTGAAAAAAGGAAAGGAGCTCCATGCATAAGTTTGGGCACCCCAAGATATCTGAGGTCTCAGATAACATTTACCAAGATGGCCTCAGACCTTAAATAGCTCATTAGGGCTATGGCTTGTTTCCAGTCATTGTTAGGAAACCCCAGGTGATGCAAATTGCAAAGCTGTATAAATTCTCTGACTCCTCAAAACTTTTCTCAACAATCAGCAGCCATGGGCTCCTCTAAGCAGCTGCCTAGCACTTTGAAAAATGAAATAATTGATGCTCACAAAGCAGGAGAAAACTACAAGAAGATAGCAAAGTGTTTACAGGTAGCTATTTCCTCAATTCATAAATTTTGAAAGAACTGCTTGTTGGATTGCTAGAAGACATCTAAAAAGCCCCGTTTGACTGCAAAAGCCCTTCAGGAAGATTTAGCAGACTCTGAAGTGGTGGTGCACTGCTCTACTCTGCAGTGACACCTGAACAAAAATTAGACTTTCATGGTAGAGTTGGCAGAAGAAAACCTTTCCTGCATTCTCGCCACAAACTTGAGCACCTGAAGTTTGCAAATGAACATCTAAGTAAGCCAGATGAATTTTGAAAACAAGTCATGTGGACTGATGAAGTTAAAAGAACTTTTTGTCCACATTGTGCAAAGATATGTTTGGAGAAAAAAGGTTACTGAATTCCAAGAAAAGAACACCTCTGCAACTATTAAACATAGGGATGGATCAATCATACTTTGGGCTTGTGTTGTAGCCAGTAGCACAAAGAACATGTCATTGGTAGAAGAAACAATGGATTTAAATAAATGACAGCAAACTCTGGAAGCAAACATCACAGCATCTGTAAAAAAGTTGAAGTTAAAAAGAGGATAGGTTCTAAAACCACATATTAACGCAAAACACACCTTAAAATCTTCAATGGAATACCTCAGGAGGGCCATGGCCCTCACAGTCCCCTGATCTAAATATCACTGAAAATCTGTGGATAGATCTCAAAAGAGCAGTGCATGCAAGACGGCCCAAGAATCATGCAGAATTAGAAGCCTTTTGCAAAGAAGAATGGGCAAAATTAAAATCAGTAAGAACTGAAAGACTCTTAGCTGGCTACAAAAACCATGTACAAGCTGTGACACTTACCAAAGGGGTTCTTACTAAGTACTAACCGTGTCAGGTGCCTAAACTTTTGCATATGTATTAGTATTGTATATATCTCCCTATTATAAAAAAAAAAATCTTGGAAGGGAGACTAGGGAGACAAGACGTGATCTTCTCGGAAGACAATTTTGACGTCCCGCAAGAGACACTTTAACATCCTGCGAGACAAGGCAGTGAGACAACATTTAAAACAAGTTCACGAACATCTAACCTAGCAGTTGTAGGAATTCTTTTGACAAACACGCTTCATGTGCTTCCAGCTCCTAAAACAACGACAAGCAACAAGCAGAACACGCAGCTCGCCAGCAGCAGCAAGTCAGCAGATGATCCAACTGCTACTCCTTAGCATATGTTCAGCCAAACACAAGTGTATATATAAATAAATTATATATATAAGTATTTATACTATATGTGTGTATGTGTATATATATATATATATATACTAGACATTAAGCCTGTTACAATAACGGGCACTAGAACAGTAGTGCATAAACATTAGTAGGATAGTCTATATTAAATGGCAAGGGACCTTGTATGTGGCTGTATTATGCATCACTGTATTGTGTGCCTTTAATTTTCTCTCTCAGTAATACTGGTTTGTATTTCCGTAAAATGCCTGTAATTTTGTCTGACAGTAATACAGTGGAACTTCGGTTCACAACCATAATTCGTTCCAAAACTGTGGTTGTAACCCGATTTGGTTGTGAACCGAAGTAATTTTCCCCATAGGATTGTATGTAAATACAATTAATCCGTTCCAGACCGTATGAACTGTATGTAAATATATATTTTTTTAAGTTTTTAAGCACAAATATAGTTAATTATACCATTGAATGCACAGCGTAATAGTAAACTAAATGTAAAAACACTGAATAACACTAAGAAAACCTTGAACAACAGAGAAAACTAACACTGCAAGAGCGCTATAGCCTTACGACTTAATAAACAACCAAGAAAAGTAACATTGCAACAATGCATGCGCGTACCTGTGTGTGTGTGTGTGTGTGTGTGTCTCTCGTGCGTGTGTATCTCTCTTAAGCGCGCTCCTCTGTGTCTGTGTGTCTCTCTCGCCTGTGTGTGTGTGTCTGTCTGTCTCTCTCTCGCGCCTGTGTGTGTGTCTGTCTGTCTCGCGCGTGCCTGTGTGTGTGTCTGTCTGTCTCACATGCGCCTGTATGTGTGTGTGTCTGTCTGTCTGTCTCTCGCGCACCTTTGTGTGTGTGTCTGTCTCGCGCGCGCCTATGTGTGTGTGTGTCTGTCTCGCGCGCGCCTTTGTATGTGTGTCTGTCTCTTGTGTGCCTGTGTGTGTGTCTGTCTCTCGCGCGCACTCACCTGTGTGTCTCTCTCTCTGCACAGGGAATGCACAGGAAGAGACTGAACACGTGCCGTGTGGCCCCACGCATGCACACTTCACCAGAAGACACACATACGGACACATGGACGCACACAGGGGTTTTATTAAAGAGGATATATATATATATATATATTGTGGACACTAGGGGTCACTGTTGCACAGACGTCCAGGACACGTTTAAAACACCAAGGATAATTTCTTTAATAATATTCTTCAATAAAGTGCACAAAGCACCGCACACTCCACAATTCTCCAATCACTAATTAATAAACAATAAACAATAACCAATCCGTCACACTCCCTCCCAACTCTGGCTCGGCTTACTGGGTTTCCCAAAGTCATCTTATAGTCCATGACCCGGAAGTATTCCTTCTCCGGGTCAAACGCCACATCCTCCTTCCTTAAGTATCCCGGAAGTACTGCGGGCTTCCGTCCTCGTGACTCCGAAGTACTTCCGGGTTGGTGAAACAGGAATAGTCCCCAGGTTCTTGGTGACCTCCCCCTGGTGGCACCCACGGCATCCAACAGGGCTGAAAAAACTTGACCCCATGTCCCATACTGCACTGAGGGAATCCGGGGAACCATTTCCGTCCAGCGGAGCTGTCATCTAGCGTCCCGGGGGATGTAGTTCTGAGGAGACATGCAAGTAAGAAATTCACTGTGCTGTACATAGTACACAGACAGTACACTTCGACTAGAGTCAGATTTGAACTCATCAAATAAAAATCTTACTTGTGGTGATTTTTAGAACTCTTGTGCATAACTGTAAAATTGAAAAGACAGCAGAGGGTGCTGTCCTGCTGCAGTTTGATTTTGGATTACTTGCAATAATATCTAAACAACAAGTTAATAGTAATGTACTGGTAATGTCAGCATTTTGGGTTGAAAATTATGCTGTTAATAGTAATTGTTATCCTATAACAAGTAATGAAATAAAATCCATCCATCCATCCATCCATCTATGTATGATTATTTTCTTTAACTGGTGAAAATTATTGCTAAATTAGGTAAATAAAACCCCTTCAGCAGATGGAGTCAGAGAAGACTACATAGGCAGTGAATCACAGTCAATGGGACTGTAGGCTTTTACAACTCGCTCTGTTATTGTAATGTTGGCAGTTGCTGTATTTGAAACATTTTAGTAACGCTGTATCTAGTGATCCATAAAGGTGCTCATTATAAAAGGAGGAGGAAGCAGATATAAAATGAAAATCTTGTTTAATTTGGGTGGAGGAGCAGTGCTATGTTTTGATTTTTTTTGTATAATTCTAAATATAAATGCTTGGGGTGCTAGGAGTGCTGCTGTCAGACAAGGAGACAGCAGTTCAAGTTTCAAATACTTCCTGCATGGTGTTTGCTTGTCCTCACATAGTCCAAAGAGTTGTGGGTGAGGTAGGTTGACGATGATAAATTTTTCCTGATATTTGTGTGTGTGTGTTTGTGCGTGTGCGTGTGTGTATATATGTGAGTGTGTGTGTGTGTGTGTGTATGTATATATGTGTTTGTGTGTGTGTGTGTGTTTGTTCACCCCGCAATGCGATGGTACACTGCCCTTGGTGTTGGTCTTGCCTGTGCCCAGAGCTTGCTGGGATCTACTATAGCTGCCCTTAGACACTGCCCTGGATAAACAGATCTAGGAAGTGGATGGATGGATGGAGGAATTGTGGAATTAAACTTTTACTTAATTTGGGGATCGGAGTAGTGATATGTTTGACTTTATTTAATTTTAAATATAAATGCTTGAATATCGTGTTGATTGTATTTTTGAAAAAAATTAGTTGCTGAGTAAAATAAAATAAGGAGTGCTTACTGATTATAAGGAATTTAAAGCCTATTTCCTATCTAATATAACCCTAGATATCTAAAATATAAAAATAATGTACAAATTTAAATGCATGAAGCATTTGAATATCAAAATGTACATGTTTATAGGTTTGTTTTCTTCAGGTGCAAGTTTTGCTTTGGCAGATTTAACAGCTGTTCAGCATGGCACTTTTTTGGTCACATCCTCCCAAGGGGCACATCCATCCAGCTGCTGAAGTGCCTTTGTGACAGACGGTAAATAAAAGGGCTCTTGTGATTGGCTGGAGACATGCACAAAATCGAGGCAAATCGGAGATCAGTCAGATACAGTCAGCTCCATAAGGTTTTGGACAGGGACACAATTTTCATAATTTTGGCTCCGTTCACCACCACAGTGGATTTGAAATTAAGCAATCATTATGTGATTGAAGTATAGACTTTCAGCTTTAATTTAAGGGGTTTACCAAAAATATTGTATGAGCTATTTAGGGATGGCAGGCATTTTTCTGCATAGCCCCCCTATTTCTAGGGGCTCAGAAGTATTTGAACAAACTAACATAATTATTAATGTAATGATTATTTTAAATATTTGGTTGAAAATCCTTTACAGTCTATGACTGCTTGAAGTCTGGAACCTATGGCCTTCCAAAGTTCGGTTGCACCCTACTGATGCCTTGCTAGGACTTTGCTGCAGCTGTCTTCAACTGCTATTTGTTTGTTTGGCTTTCTGCCTTCAGTTTTGTCTTCAGTAAGTAAAATGCTTGTCCAATTGGGTTGAAGTCAGTTGAAGAATAGTCTTCGTCTTTGCCTTCAAAAGCATTGGTTCGCTTTCTTAGTATGTTTTGGCTCATTGCCCATCTGTACCATGACGCGTCGTTCTATCAGTTTTCTGGCATTTGGCTGAATCTGAGCAGATAGTACAGCGCCCTGTACACTCATCCTGCTACTTCTGCCAGCAGTCATATCATCAATAAACACTAGTGACTGACTTCCATTCACAGTCATGCAAGGTCATTCCATAAAACTGCCTCACCATGTCTCACAGATGATGTGGTATTCATCGGATTATGAGTCATTTCTTCTCTTCTCCATACTCTTCTCTTTCCAGCATTATGGTATATTTTGATTTTAGTTTCCTTTGTGCAAAGAAAATTGTTGAGAACTGGACAGGCTTTTAAAAAAATGTTTTCTGACAAAGTCTAATCTGCCCTTCCTAAGCTTTAGATTTCCAGTGGTTTGCACCTTGTGGTAAACCCTCTGTCTTTAGTTTCATGAAGTCTTCTCTTGACTGTAGACTTGGGCAATGATAGGTCTACCTCCTGGAGAGTGTTCTTGGTTTGGCTAAATGCTGTGAAGGGGTTCTTCTTCACCAAGGAAAGACTTGTGGGCTAATTGAGCACAGCTGACTTCAGTGGTTTTCCAGACCTTCTGGGCCCTCATGCACAACCCCATGCATAGAATTCACAGGGCATACGGGAAAAAGTAGAAATGTGTGTACGCACAAAAAAATCCAGATGCATAAATCTGTGTGTATGCCAAGTTCCACGCACTTCTCCTTTACAAATCCCAACGAACGTGAAATTTAATGCACGATGCATGTGCCCACAGCCCCACCCCAACTCCTCCCAGAATTTTGCATATTTTAATATGAAAATCAATATAAATATCACCTTCCATTCAGTGTTTGGTTAAAAAACAACGGAAAAGGAGGAAAAAAAGAAGAATTACAGCGAATGCGAAGTGGAGGCAAAGACAAATGTCCTATTTGTTGGTTTGCACAGTGGTATAAGCACCAAAACGTGATGGAGACACTCAAAACTTCATGTTCAGAAAGTCGCACAGTGCTCTAAATTAAAAAAAGAAGTCAGGTATCCCAGTTGACGTGAAAAGGCGAGACGCAGCCAGTCATTTGTTTATTCTGTTTCAGACAATATTACAAAAGATGGTCAGGCTGTGATGATGCTGCTGTGCCAAGTCCGTCTTTGGGTGCTGGCTGCTCACACACCTCTGCCTCGGAAACTACTGGGAGGCCATCTGGCTATGTGCTGATGGACTGTTCTGGCGTCACAAAATGCAATAATGGATGCTGTAAAAGATGTGTCCAATGAACTAAGGAATACAAAGGCTGTACTATGTGATATTGACCACAAATTAAATGAACTGGTTAAAAAATAAATGTTGAATCTGATTCACTGTTTTTACATTCTGCTAATTACATTCAAACAAAGTTGTAACGCTGTCCGATTTGGCAGATCATTTGGTGGGTCAGTGTCAGGTTCATCATAGCGCATCTCTTCGGGTACGAGGAAGTCACGATTGTATCCCACATTATGCAGCATGCCACACGCTTGCACACTGAAACATACTTTCTGTGCACTATAGAAATATTAATGGAGTGGAAATGCTTTCTATTTACATAAACAAATTCATTCTCTCAGGTGTCTTTATAGCGTAGCGACAGCACAGAGCACCACAACAGACTGATTCTCTGCACTTTACTTTCAGGTGACCAGCTGTCTTTAAAAGGACTGCTTGCCTTTAGTCGCATAAAAAAGCACCTGTGATTGTGCAGAGATGACATTTTTATAGGTTCTCCTGCTATAGATGATGTCATGTCAGCTCATTCTTTTGGTGATTCATCCCTGGCTGATGTAACTTGTCAAGCGTCATTACAATACCAATGAGCGTGCAGTTGACAGCTCAGATTACATTTGGAAAAAACGGATGTTGCTGCGAATTGCTATTTTATGTTTTCCATTTCAAACACAGTGAAACAAAATCTTGGATGACAAGTGGATAATATCATCCTATACAGTTAGCATGTTTGTGAAATACCCCATCGGTCAGCAGGTTCATGTTGAAAACCTTCTGTGGTTAAAAACCTGACAGTGGACAGAACTTGCAAAGCAGCAGGTAGAGCACAATTCCTCAAAGTCTGCCTTTGTAAAGCTGGTGCCAGTTCAGCACACAGTGCCAAGAGGACAGCTCTTGGAGATCGAAATCGACTTAGAAGCCAGTCATCATTATGGGACAAGAAATCAGTATGATCTCTAAATGCGCACTCTCTTCTAATTGTTCTATTTTTGATGTCTTCTAACAAAACTAAAGCTGCCATGGTAGCTGGAAGTCGTTTGGTCATTTCGTGCACCATTATATTGTTACACAATGATTACAATCAAGTGAATTAAATTTGTAATCGATATGCAATTTCGGTACATTTGATAAAACCAACATCACAGATGTGAATCTAAAAAAGAAAAGCAGACCACAGAAACAGTAGCACTGCTTTGATGCTGGGTGGCATCAGTTTGCAAAACCGAACAGAAAAGTGCGTACGCAAGGGGGTAGGTACCCTGCTGTGAAACTGTGCGTGGCTTTACAGCAAGTTTAGTTTTTAAACATCTCGAAGTGAGCATGGAAACAGGCGTACACACCGTTTATATATGAGGGCCCTGGTGTTACTGAGTTTACCAGTGTGTTCCTTCTTTTTGAGAATAATGGTTCATTTGACCACTCCTTGTGTTTCTGCTGTCTCACTAAAGGGTTTGTTTTGTTTTCTCAGCCTAATGATGGATGTTTTTGCTTGCATGGACAGCTCTTTGGACCTCATATTGAGAGTTCACAGTGACAGCTTCCAAATGCAGATTCCACACTTGGAATCAATTCCAGACCTTTTACCATTTTAATCGTTCATGAAATAATAAGGGAACTGCGCCCACCAGGCTATGGAGCAGCTTGTCAGTCAAATGTCCAAATGCTTTTGAACCCCTATGCACAAAAATGGCTGTCATTCCTAAATGGGCTCATATGATATTTTTGGTACACCCCTTAAATTAAAGCTTTAAATATACACTTCAATCACATATCCATCCATCCATCCATCCATTATCCAACTCGCTATATCCTAACACAGGGTCACGGGGGTCTGCTGGAGCCAATCCCAGCCAACATAGGGCACAAGGCAGGAAACAAACCCCGGGCAGGGCGCCAGCCAACCGCAGGGCTCAATCACATATTGATTGCTTTATTTCAAATCCATTGTGGTGGTGTACAGAACCAAAATTACAAAAATTGTGTTTCTGTCCAAATACTGATGGACCTGACTGTACTTCCATTTTCTGTTGGGTTCCATCATTCCATGAATCTCCCCAAAGAGGTGAATGGAATTGGATGTGGGCCACATATCACAAGAGCACACCGACAGCAGGCCATCTCTCACACTGTATGGGCGACAATTCCTATGTATTGTGTGTGCAAACTAATGACACATTATGGGGAGGAAGTTGAACTGAGCAGATATGCAGTCAGCCAGTGCCACCTTTTATTAGGCTTAGTCCGCATTAACACAGACGTCGTCTTTTTTTTTTTTAATTTTCCATTCACAGTACAGTAGTGTTTTCAGAATGTTTTCAGATTTTTTGTCATCCTCACTAAAATGGCAAAAACATGCAACTCCTGCCTATTGAGTAAGCGCGGCCTATCAGCCAAGTGCACCAGTTGTTTATGGAGCACCACTCAAGTAAATCAAAATGCAGAAAGAATGAACAACAAGCTAAAGGCACTTCTTGGTGTGGAAGGACAGTGAAGGTTGGCAGAGCCTGGCAGGGGAGTAGTGCCAAAATCAGCACAGTGCACATTGGCAGAAAGAACAATCTTGACAGTAAAGATGAGATCACAAAGGGAATCGTCAAAACAAACTGAAGACGTTGTGTCTGGTTACAGGACATACTTCTGTGTCAGTGTGTTCCTCATTGACAGTCCTACGCGAGACCCAGCATTTTCAGATTTACACACGTTGTTTTCCTGTTTCTGGTGTTCAAAACTACAATTTTCATTTGGAAGGCAGGCCAAAATGAATTAAAAAAAAAAAGTTCCGTTTTCAAAGTTATCTGTGTTAGTGTGGACCCCTCGTCTAAGTCCGCTTACACGACTGCCCCGTGACTGCACAGGCGATGCTTCAGTGTAATTCAGGGTTAATCATCATAAACAGTTTTCCTTTGACAAGAGCACGTGGCCGACGGGGCTGTCCACTCACTGTTTCACATACTGTACATCTAAAACGTACTGAGCTTCAGGTGTGGACATTGTCAGATGTGCAGTATGCATATGAAACACTGATTTGGTGATTAATGCTAAATAACGTGTTATACCTTTAAACTTTACAATTATAATAGTAACTCTGCTGTTGATCAGTTCCGTTTAGTAACAGTTTCAGATGGCAAACTGTCCTTCAGTAGCTCCAGTTTGTAAACCCCCCAAAGTGAGTGACCAGCCTGCGATTGACCAATCACAAGACTGTGGTAGGATGTTCAGCTTCTCGCAGAGATTTGTAGTTAGAAATCAAAGCAGCAACCTTAGTGTAAAAGCTGTGGGACCTGCATGTGCAGAGCAGGAGCGAGGAGGGGTGCACCGTTAGCAGTTTCTCTCTAATTTCGCAGAGCCAAACAAGAGTAGAAGGGAGCCGTCTTTCCTTTGCCTTTCAGGATGTCATCTGGCGTGGCTGTGGCCAGCTAAAGAGAGAGCACTGAGCACTGAGCTGGAGGCATTTCTTTAACCTGTGGGACTCTTGTCATGTTAAACATTTGATGGCCAGTGCGATTTTCTATGCTGTGGTGTGTTAGGGGGGTAGCATCACTACAAGAGAGGCCCAACAAATCAACTAGCCGATTAAGAAAGCAGACTTACTGTAGTTAGAGCACACGATCTGGACCCCCTGGAGGTAGAAGTGACAGAGAGAGTTAAAACAAAACTGACCACTAACACTGAGCAGTTTCAGTCAATGAATTATTCAGCAGAAATGTGTCAAGGAATGCTGCCTTTATACCAACAGCAATATGTCTGTTGTAGATGCCACATGGGCTGTATGGGCATCCCAGCCGGAGAGGAAACAAGACCTGGAAGGAAGGATCGGAAATGATGGATGGACAGCCCATGGAAAAGAAAAGATATTGCTGGGGAGTCTTTATTCCCCCAGCACACTAGACCGTAGAAGTACCGGATATCTGTGCCCAGTGGGGCATGCTGGGAAATGTAGGCTGCTGGGGTCACTGGGTGCCGCGAGAGGGCGTTGCAGGGAGACAAAGCTCCCTGTTATAATGGACTTCCATGTGACCTGGAAGTGCTGCCATCAGGCTATCGCCCTGGTCTGTAATAAAAGAGACCGCACTTCCTTATCCAGGCGAGTTGGAGCTGGGAGGTAGAGGAGCAACACTCGCCTGGAGGAGGGCATTGTGCCGGTGAGAGAATTATTGTGAGAAGAGAGAACCTGTGGTTTGTGCTTTTGTTGTGACATATTTAAAGTGATTGGGATAATAAACCAACCTCTATTTGAACCCGGGACTGTACTTGTGTGTTCACGTTGGAGTTTGGGCCATTCACACCCTCACTGGAACTGGGACAGCCAAGTCAGAAGGTTTCACTCTTTTCTGGATTCTTTCCTTTTAGTTATTTTGGTGTGTTATTTAAAATGGGGACTGTTTGTATATTTATTTATTAAGATTCTGTTATATCCTCCAGGGACAAATAAAGTTTATCTATTTATCTATCTAATCTATCTATCTATCCCTCCCTTATATTCCAATGAGCCTTTCTTTGGTCCTTAACATTTCTTTTATTTCAATACTATGAGCAGTTTTCATATTCTGAGCTCTGCATTTGCCACTTGCACAGTTGCTCTGCGTGTGCTTAACAGAAACCTGCCTACCCAGCCGCTTCCTCCCTCTTCCGATGTGCTCTCTGTGTTGTGGCGTCTGTCTGCACAGCATATCTGCCCACCATCTTTGCCGTTAACTAACCCCAAGCCTGCAGCGCTCCACTATTTCTGTTAATGTAATAGGCCAGGTTATCTGCCGTCAAAGCACCTGCCTTCAGACCCCTCGTTGGCTAGCTGCTCACATGCTGCTGCCCTCTGCGCCAATTCATGCCCAGCTGAATGGTGTGGCTATGACTCAGCAGCTGATCAGCACAAAAACACCAGAAGAATTTCCAATTATGCAGTTTTTCCATTTTAAATATTTATCTTGTGCTTTTTGAATGCCTCACAGTAAAGCTGGCCATTTTCAATGTATATAAAATGTAAGCACTGAGTAACACCTTTGTTATTCAGCTCTGCTCGTTCTTTAGCCGTATCCTGAGGTGGGATTAATGGAGCGCTACATACTGATGCCCCCATGAGCACCATGTTTGTTCTTTAGCATACTAAAAGTTTTAGAGATGGGAGTAATTTAATCTTGACTTTTATTTTGTACACAATCAGGCTTGTAAAATATGTCTCTCAAAAGTTAGCTCAAGGGATGGCATCTCTAATCCACTGGACACGGAGGCCTCTTGTGTTTTTGGTCAGGTACCTTGCATGTGTTTCCTTTTGTGCCATTTGCTGTTAAGGATTTCATGTTGACACAGTGGCAGCACCACTGCCTAGCAGTAAAGAGACCAGGGTTCAAATCCCAGATCATCCCTTTGTGGAGTTTGCATGCTCTCCCCATGTGGGTTTCCTCCCGCTGTCCAAAGACATGGAGGTTAGGTGGACTGGCGATCCTAAATTGGCCTAAGTGTGTGGTTGGTGTGTACGTGTTTGGCCTGTGATGGACTGGCACCCTGTCCAAGGTTTGTTCCTGCCTTGCGCCCTATGCTAGCTGGGATTGGCTCCAGCAGACCCCCACAACCCTTTATGACTGACTGACTGTATTTGCTGTAAAGTGAAGGTTGGAGCTGCAATAAAGCGGCGGTCAACTCCTGCAATGTGCCCATTGACATTAACAAAAGTCAGAAGCTGCCTTTTTGCATGGTGATGGTCTTTACATCAGTGCCCACTCAAACCCTGTAGAGACACAGGCTCACAAGTTTATGCCTTTTGCTTGAACTCCCCGTACAACTCAAACCCAGTAGACACCAGGATAGTCAAATACTCAGGATTGTCCGCTGGCCATCACTGCTTCATATTTCATTTGTATGTGGTACCTCCTTGTGCCCAGGCACTTCTATGAAACCAGTAGATTTATGGGGCCACTTTCACATTCTGAGAGTACAATTAAATTCTTGCCTGTATATTTGACATGTACCAAGCTAATGAAGCCATCTCTTATTTTCGTTTAGGTCTTGAACAGCCCTCTAGTCTTGAAGACAACGACCAAGATGACTCCGAGGTTGATGACGCACACGCATTTCCTTACCACCAGATTTCCAATCCGTCTCAGTATGGCAGACTTCCAGGTCAGACTAGTGGAAGTAAAAGACAAATACTGGATGTACAACACCATCAGCCCCCATCACTGAGCCAACACAGCCACCCGGCTCCCTTCTCTGGCACCTTCAGCGGTGGCGGCCTGGATGAGCAGGTCAACTTTTGTGAATCATCCCAAGATTTTGCAACTACCTATGATGAAATTGAGGAGGGTACTGGTCAGGTTTCCCAGAGACCTTTGCTACAACATCCTTCTGAACTTTCTGGCAGCTCGATGTTGGCATATGGGGCTGGCCCACAGGGCATAATTCCACCGACATCCAGTGCAGGTGGGACAGGTTTTGGTTTATCCCAATGCTCCAGTTCACCTTTAGAGCAGACTGGCACAGGCATGGCAGCCGCTGCACCCGGGACTGCTGGGTACTCTGGGAAGGTCCATTTTTGCCTCTGTGGCAAAGCCTACAACTTAAAAAGCATGCGTGACCGCCATGTTAAAATGCAACACCTAAACCTTCGGCCCTTTGCATGCCCAGTATGTGAGAAGATGTTCAAAATGAAGCATCATCTCACCAAGCACCTAAAGACCCATGCTGGCTTGGAGCCCTTTGAATGTGAAATTTGTGGCAAAAAGCTCATGTGGCGGGACAGCTTCTTGCGACATAAAGCTCACTGTGAAAAGTTAGCGGCTGCTGAAATCGCAGCTGCCACGTCGGTCACAATGGCCGGCTCAAGTGCATCTGAAGTGAAAGAGGAAGTTGTGGATCGCCTGCAACGTGAAGACGATGATGACGAGAGCCTGCTCTATCCCGCCGGGGGCGGAAACTATTTCATGAAGGAAGAAACGGAGGAAGTCAAAGAGGAAGGAGAAGAGCTTCAGGACCAGTCAGAGTCTTCTGTTCATGAGGAAGATGTTTTTGTTTAAAGCATGGCCTTGACATGTTGGACTGTTAAAAACAAGTTCCTGCGGTGGGATGATACTTGGCAGTGTGAGCGTGGCACTGAGATATCTACCGAATGGGATTAAATGTGTACCTGTAAAGATGAGCACAATTACACACACAGTTGTCCGTTTCTTAATCACCTTTTTCACTTCACAACAGTCCCATTAGTGGTGGCGGTGATGATACTAAGCACTTCCACTCACAAAAGAAGCCCACTTCACGGGCAGAACAGTTTGTGTTAAGCTGAGAATCCTAAGGTGGCTTTGTGTTCTCGTTTCACTGGTTTATTCCATTTCCTTGTGCTTTTCTCAGTGTTTTATTCGGCATCCCAATGGCAGTGCTGGTATCTGCTCGCCTACAGTGTTTGAATCATTCTTTGTCATACAGTGAAACCTGTTTAGTTATTGTTGTACACTGAAATATATTCAAGTTCACTTTTTAAAAACTTGACAAGAATGCGTTTCTTCATTTCTGAACAATGTGAGGAAGTACACAGACTCTTCATTAAATATTTTATTAATATAAAATTTCTTTCTAAAATATAATCCAGTGTTGCAAGGAAAAAAAAAAAATCAGAATACAGGCATAGATTTGAGTCAGTCCATCTCCTTTGGTGTACTGAAATGGTTTCTTTATAACGACACCTGCGAGACAAACCCAGTCCTGGGTATAAATAGTTAATTAAATAAGCTGCGCTCTGTAGTGTTGGCTTCCCCACCCCAGTGATATGTAATCGAGGTCTAGTGTTCACGGGCCAGCATTCACGCCCCTCCAGGGACACTCGCACTTCTTAAGATGCAGCAGTAGATCAAGAATTGAAGGAGAAGGCCTAAGTGGCATTTTGGAAAGTCAGCCTTGTGCCTGAGTTGGTCTTGTGAGAAGCACCCTTTGGTGAATATTAACAAACAAGTATGGTGAGCACTCCGCCTCGATCGATGCATTGAAAGGGCTTAGTGACGTTTTGTTTGTACACATCCAGGTAATGGACTGGTTTGGTTTTTTTTTCCCCCCATCTTTGCACCCCAGCAGCTGCTTTTTCTTCTTTCAGAAACTTGTAGCGTTACATCCATGAGCTGGAGTTTTTAGTATTACAAGTTACTAACTTTGTGCTTTTGGGCACACAAAAAAAATCTACAAGGTTAATTTTCACAAGGCTTTACAGCACCTAAAAAGACGCGGACAACTTCATATAACTTATCTTGAAGTGCATACGTATTTTGTAACATGCGATTTACTTTTTCAGTGTCGCGTAATTTATCTAAAAATCACATTGGGTAATTATGAATGGGTTTACTTACTATTAGTCTACACTGCCAGCTTTTTAATGTCTTTACAGCATTAAAGCGGAGGGCATTTAAAGTGTGGCTTTTTAGGGGAAACAATACTTGGAAAGAACATTCTACGGCCTACTAAAGTTCCCCTGAGTTTACTCGGTTTGTCCATATTGAGTGATGTGCGTTTTAAGAAATAAATGTACGTTTGCAGCAGCCATTTACACACACGTTTCTTTCAGAGAGTTCAATGGATTGAATTGCTGCTCCTGAGACTTGTAGACCCCCAAGTGTGGCTTGACCCCTCAGGACCATCACTGATAACGTGACATCTACTGCTCAGGCTTCTGTAATTAAGTGCAGTTGTCTCCTAAGACCACTTTATGTTTCTCTTACCCACCTTCCTATCTGCCAAATCAAGCACCAGGGGTCTCCAAATTAGAGAATTCATCTCATTGAACCCACTGGTTTGCCTTTATGTACCAGAAATAATCCTCTTCTTCAGCTGCCCTTGGAGCGAGTGCTACAAAGCACCCTCTGCTACCAGTTAGTTTGGAGTTCTGAATGAAGTCATAACATTATAAAGAGTTCCTGGCTCATTATGGCGTTACATTCTGAACCAACTGAGGCCACATGATATGCTGTTCAGTCATCAGAATAAATTTCTGGCAATTTTAAATCCTTTTTTGATTCGTGGAAAAGTGGCGCCAGGCTCATTGTTCGTTTGCTGAGGCTGAGGTGAAGGAGCTTGGCTCTTCTTTCGCAGCAAGAAGTCAACGCTGGAGGAGTTCATTGCATAGAAGACGTTTCCTAAAGGAGGTATGATGAGCTCTGTGGAGGAAAGACAGGACCAGTTTAACAAACATACAATGGTAAGGGCCAGAATTACAGGGGCCTGTCGTCAGCCATCCTCAAACTCCTATGAAGCCCCCTGATTTAAGTACTCCTAAGTATCTTAAATATGAAACGAAAATTTAAAATGGGGGAGCAGGAGAGTTAAAATGCCTGTGCAAAGCAACATCATTTACTGTATTTATATGCTTTATATTTGGGATTTCACTTTTTAAGTGACCTGAATCTGCTTTCAATGCTAACCTTTACACAACACGGGAAAATGGACTCCGCTTTGGTTCTGTTTCAGTGCTATTTCTTTCTTGAAATCTACACCGTTGACCATCTCCATTGTTCACTCAGTAGAATATATGATGGCTAAATTAACGAGATGGATTCAAACAAGATGGAATATGCCAATCATACTCCTGTGACCTCCGTTAGTTTAGATTTCCAGGCGCCTTCAGTTAATATGTTCTCGCTAACAGCACTTCCGTGCTCGAGAGAGATACAGGGCGGCTGTGTGTGGGCGCTATGCCTGGTCGGCACTGCCCAGAGTGCTATGCATGTCACTAAAGCTTCATTTAAAAGCACTGGCGTGGGAGTTTTTACCATCAGATAAGCTAATTTGTATTCTTTTGTCTGCGGAAAAAAAAATGATAAAAAGTGCTCTGTAAAAGGTACAGTGAGGCCTGCGTGTGCAGTCCTAACATCTTCTGATTTATAAACTGATGTTCTCTTGACTAGACTGAGCAGACTTACTTAAGCAAAAAATTATATTCTCTTGCTGAAAGGGACAATAGTTCCATCACATTTAAAATGTTTGGATTGTTTCCTTACCTTCAAGTGTAGCTATGGAAAAGGTAAGAGGAATCTACATTTTTCAGTCTTTTTACATTTTTTTTTTTTTTTTTTTTTTTTTTTAAGGTTGGTGGTGACATTTCTCGACTGTCAGCACACTACAATCCAGACAACTCAGTAAACTCATGTGAGCAGTGCCAATGCACACGTATTTTGAAGCCACAAGCTCATCTGTGCTACTGTTACCACTTTGTGTGAAGGAAAGAGCTGCAGATTCCTCCTGCAAAGCATAAGTGCAATGGGAGGCATCAAGTTACAACGGTCGGAATCATCAGTTCATTAATAAAAAGCATCCTTTCATTGAGGGGTAAAGTGTAGGAGCGGTTTAATGTTATCTCAAAACAAGACCTGACCATTCAAAGCAAGTCTGGCAGTACCACATCATCTCACAAATTGTTGGAAAATAACTTTCCTACATTCAGCAGGTTAGTTCAAGGTGGTGGTCTGACGCCTATCTTGTCAGCATTTAATGGAAGGGAGGATCAAAATTTGGGCAGTGGTCCTCTGTGGGCTTCAGAATCTCATGTTGAACTAATTTAGAAGTTCCAAGTATACAAAAACAGATGTCTATTGGGATGTGGGAGAGAAACCCGCGCAGATGTGAGAAGAATGGGCAAATGCTGCACAGGCACTGTCCTGGACCTGGGCCTGAACCCAGGAGCTACACATATGAGGCAACAATGCCAACATGCAGCCAATCAAAAATAAATTAGTCTAATATAAAATGATTTCTTCTTTCTCACATGTTGTATAGTAAGCAATGGGAAATTTTGAAATTTCTCCTCATAATATAATAAAGCTCTGAATCTATCCTTAACAAACATTTGCAGTGGTGGAACTTGGAATCCTGAACTTAAAGGTTTACTGTAAAGTAATGCGTAGTAATGGTCGCTATTAAATCTGCTCAATTATTAGGAAATTATTGAAAAAAAAAAAAAAGAATATAAATGCTTAAATTTATTGCTTTCCTTTTATTTTAAAACTGCCCCCACCTCTTACTGAATCAACAGCTCCGCAGGTATGTGGGTTACTTTGGAAATGTGCTCTCCTCCATACACGTGTTCTTCAGCTATTCATGTGCTCTCGAGAAAGACTTTTCTCCCGGTACTTTGGTTAAGTTTCAGGTTCCACATGTTGGAAATGTGTGTCATAAGCAGTAAATAAGTCAGCCTTATGTTTTTATAATGATGGATTTGTAATAAATGTAATGTCAAACAATATGTTGGCAATCAGTCAGTGAGATCAACTACTGCCTTGAGAAATTAACAAATCAGTGAACTTCAATGATTCCCTGGTTTGGACAGCGCCAGATGGAATTGGCCAGTCTCACCAGGGTACTCCTTTCTTTTTTCACTGCAGTGGCGAGCCACAGCATAATCCCGTAGCCAAAAGGTACAAATCTCGAGCCACTGTGATGAAGTCAGTTTTGAGTGGCTATGAAATGGGACCTGACTGGGTTTGAAGGTGGAAGACAAACGAGGTTTACTAGAAGGCACAACCAAAACTACTGGGGCAGGCTGTGTGGCAAGCAGCTAGACAGTTGGACGCTGAAGTGCAAATTAATTTCTGTGTTGACTTGTAAGTCAGTAAGTCAACGGGTACAATTCAGGTATCGGACATGACAGGTATCATCGAATCAACAAAGACTGAAAGAAGCTCTGCTAAAATGGGTTTCCTGTAGCTTGTGAAAAGTAAGCACTGACATACTACAGAAAAATGTAACATTTAAATTGTACAGCAGTGCTTAAAACATTTACTTTATTTAAGGGCAGTTATAGCTCATAATGAATATCCACTGTATTAAAAATCTATTTTGTTAATCCAGCTGGTAGGAATGAGATACGAGTCAAAGTGTTAGAAAGATAAAAAAAAGGCTACTGGTGCATTGTGCCACTTAAAGGCATAAGAATCACTGAAAATAAAATCAATACTAAAAGACGGGGGGATGCTTATTTCCACATACCTTTATCCCCTATTACTTATTGTGTTTCTTATTATTATCAAACAGACTATCATTTTTTACATGAAAGGCCATTTTTTTTTCTTCCTCCATTACAAACTGACACATTTCAAAATGGTCAGCTCTGCTACCACAAAGATCTTTAGAGTCCTGGATTTGAATTCAGGCCCAAGTGCTAAGTGTGTAGAATTTCTTCACACTCCCTCTATCTGTGTGAGGTTCTCCCTGTGCACTCCAGCTCTCCTGACACACTTCAAACACACTCATGTGGTCAACAGAGCGTGGGCCATTGGTGAAAGAGCTCTACAACAGACTAGTGCCATAGCCAGGGTCTGCTTTTGCTTTGCATCCAGCACTGGCTCCTTCTAGTGAATAAACTGGCTCAAAAAGCAGGGATGCTGCACCAATTATTCCAAATACAGTACAGGCTAAAAGTTTGGACACACCTCCTCATTCAATGTGTTTTCTTTATTTTCATGACTGAAGGCATCAAAACTATGAATGAACACATGTGGAGTTATGAACTTAACAAAAAAAGGTGAAATAACTGAAAACATGTTTTATATTCTAGTTTCTTCAAAATAGCCACCCTTTGCTCTGATTACTGCTTTGCACACTCTTGGCATTCTCTCGATGAGCTTCAACAGGTAGTCACCTGAAATGGTTTTCACTTCACAGGTGTGCCTTATCAGGGTTATTTAGTGGAATTTCTTGCTTTATCAATGGGGTTGGGACCAGCAGTTGTGTTGTGCAGAAGTCAGGTTAGTTGGACGATCATTTATTTTTCAACAGGACAATGACCCCAAACACACCTCCAGGCTGTGTAAGGGCTATTTGACCAAGAAGGAGAGTGATGGAGTGCTGTAAATGGTCATGAAAATAAAGAAAACACATTGAATGAGGAGGTGTGTCCAAACTTTTGGCCTGTACTGTATATTCAAATCAAACTTTTGAACGTTGTTCTGTTCACAACAAAACATCTTATTTCAGACTTCAAAAGCATTGGCAATGATGCATGAACCTGGTGGTTAAGAACTGGAGCTCAATCAAACCACAGTTTAGGTCTGTAGCACTGTGAACCTGGGGAGTCGCTTCACTTTTGTCTTCTACATCTTAAAAATAATGCAAAACAGTTTTGATGATGTGCTTTACCAGTATTTCTCATACCAGGCAGTGGGTATTGCTGGGAGGGAAAAGTTTAAAAGATTTGCTTAAGGAGAGCTAAGAAGATGAAAAAAAGCAGTAACGGTCATTAAAGGCATAACTTATTGTGCTGTATCTTTGGATTAATGCAAAAAGGAATTTCTTTTTAAAAAAAATTCTTTTATAGAACCAATTCTTTCACCATTTACAAACTGTCTTTAAATAGGACCGACTGAAGGGTAGAATATTACTTGAGAGTCTGAAAGGGTTACCATTAATGGGATTGCCAAAATTGCATCTACCAGTTTAGGTGTGCCAGTTGGGTGCCCAACAAGGTTGCTGCATCTCTGGCACACCTAGCCGCTTGCTAATTTGCAGCTTTGTCAATTAAAACTCCAAGAATTGTTTTTTTTTGCCCATAATTTTTGATAGAACTTGCTGGTCTGCTAAAGGCAACACCTAACGCAGTTCCTCACAGTATATGTCTTCACAAATGAGCATACATACTACGGTCTGCTTACAGAATGCTTATCTTGAATGACCTGCCAGTCTCAATAAAGATAAGGAAAGTATTGACAAAACTGGTTTACAAATTATCACATTGAGAGTTGTATTTGTGAAAAAAAAATCTTAATCTCTTTGACACCCTCATTCATTGCCCAAGTTCCTTTTGATGGACTGGTTTAATAATTACAATCTACTATCATCTTTCATAATTTTAAGCACTTCTTCTATGTCATTCCTTATCTCAGCATGTTTAAGTACAGATTGAAGAAGCTGAATCTTATTTTTTAGCTCATTTAAACTCCATCTCTGTCAATGTTCTCTGCTATTATGTAAACCAAAACTGTGCACAAAATTCATAAGCTTCACGAGTGCCCTCAGCATACGTAGCTCCTGACCCCACACAGCATATCCTCTACATCCTATGTCATTATTTATGTACCTGTGGGCTGTGAGAAGTTCAGGAAAATGTTTGTCTTCCTGTTAAATCATACCTACTACATCCAAGCTCCCATTAAGTAATTATGTCAAACCATTCTCTGCTTATATCTGAGTTTTCACTGTTCAGAGTTTGTGATTTTGCCGACTGTAGCAGTTAAAATGTGACTGAGATGGGCGTAGTAGTAAACTACTGTTGTCCATCATCTGCCACTGGCCCTTTCCAGTACCCAGTTATCTATGGCACAGTGTGTAGATGCATTTCCCCTTTACATATTTCATATTAATCTCTTTCAATGTAAATTAAAGAATATTAGCAGTGGATATTTTACACACCTACAGAATGATTGCTTTCTTAATTTTTAGTGCCTGTTAAAATACTTTTTGAAACAATCTGAGGACAATAGCAGGGTTAAACTGCTTATGCAACTGAGGCTTTTAATAGTTCCTATACAGACATCAACATCTACGACAGAATTTGTGCCAGGACCACTTGAGATTGTACAAACAAAAAATTAATGGATTTTTATATTTTTGAAATTGAAGTTTATTGTGACATTAGTGTGCTTTTATTTGACTCTGATACTTGCTTTGGTGAGTGAAAACAGATTTTTAACAGATGAAATTGCAAGTGGAGCGGTACTGAAACAAGTTCTAAATGGCTTTTATGAATATGTCAATTATGTAGAGGGAGACAGTTCTCTCATATTGATACAAATGATGCATTTACATACTTGTTTCTTATAACCGCATATCCCAAGTGTTTTCACAAGTTTTTCAGAGACTCTACCCACTACTTAAAAGAAGCCCAGATTACCTCCCATCCCTATAAATGGATAATCCCCTTTCACACTCGGCGTATGCAAGTTGTAAACCTAGAATAGTGACAGTACTTTTTTCTATTCTCTTTTAGAAAACAGTCATTTACACTATCAAAATGCCTAAATTAAGTTAAAACACATCTGAAACAGATCTAGAATGACAGGGTGGTGAAAATGGAGAGAGACAGGAAAATTCACAAGCCACAAGTACTGTGAGGCATTGGGGTAAATTGGAACACACGTGACAAAGTGTCAAATAACGCCAATGACAGCTTGTATGTTGTAGAAACAACCCATGTATCTGTGCCTTTTCTTTTTTACTTTCCTAACACACCTTGTTCATTTAACAATGCATACTCTGAAATATGAATTTCTGTGTAGTCACACAACCTGCATGCTACTAGCCATTACTTACAAAGCATGGGGGCGTCTGAAGTGAGGCTGACAGGAGAGACAGCGTAGGCACACAACTTCATTTTGGTTTCTTATCCTGGGTGTTCACATTTGTGCACACTTGTAACTCAATTTTCATTTTCTACCAGACTGCTACAGGCAAACGTTTTATTTCTTGTGGTTTTCTGACTTTATTTAGCCTTTACAATCAACTTTCTTTGTACCACCCAAGTGTAGCTCTTAGTCACATTTTAATCTCAGGAAAGACAATAATAATAAAATGAGCTATTTCAATTTTAGTTTTTTGGTCACTGCCAAAACATAGCCAACATGTTTTGTGAAATTATGAGCTTTGCCACTTTAAAGTGAGCATATATTTTGTGTTTAGACTTAGCCCTAAATGCAAGTTGTTCAGGGTGATTTGAATAAAATTACTTTATAAACAAATTGATAAAGCACGTGTCAGGGACAAATGGCTACACCCCACTATTATAAAAACAAAGGCTGTCTTTCTATAAATATTGAATTATTAAGTCATTTTTTATTTGCTTTATTAAAACCAAAACATCACTGTCAAGTAAAAACTAGGCTTTCCTTACCAATAAATAACACTAAATAACTGTAGTTATTTGCATGCATGCATGTAAGACATCTCAAACTTGCAAAATAGAACCAAATTAAGATGAGCAGAAGTGTGATTAGCATTTAAGGAACAAGCAGTACAGGCAGATCAACAAGGGAACGGCATTACTGGTGTGCATTTAGTAGTCAAATGGTTCTACTGACATTTTATAGGGGCATTAATTACAAAATATCATTCCAACTTAACTTTGTGAGAGTTTTAATTTCAGAAAAAAAAATACAGTAGCTCTAATGTCCTTAAAACCCACCTTTCCCATCAGGCAGCATCTGTACGAGCTCATATGCAGATACATCTACAGAGCTTAGACTGTGCTTCTCCAAAGCTTTGCTGATAACTGAAGGTGCTTTATCATTGCTGTTTACCTGAGGGTATCCCAGGAAAATAGGGAAGAAACATAACAATCAACATTAAAGCAAAAATGAACATTTTTAAATAAAATGGTCCAAATGTTTAAACATTAGCTAGGTTTGACAACAAAATCCATCCATCCATTATCCAACCCGCTATATCCTACTATAGGGTCACGGGGGTCTGCTGGAGCCAATCCCAGCCAACACAGGGCACAAGGCAGGAAATAAACCCCGGGCAGGGCGCCAGCCCACCGCAGTGAGAACAAACACTTCATGTTAGTGACGAACAACAGCCATTTATTAAGACACAATAAGGCAAGAGCCAACCCTGGATGGTGCACCAGTAAAAAACATAGGGCCTAAATTTAAGTGTATGTTATAAAATCTGTATACTGTTAATTTTTGAAAAGCAATGGGAAATTCCTTTCTATGTACTACTGTATTAAAAGTACTTTTAGCCATTCTGAAGTAGTATACTACTATAAATTCCTTCATTTCTTTTTAAAATTAACATTCAACACTTCTTATGTACAAATTATACTTGAGGTTTTGCGGAGTATAAAAAAGCAGAGTATATGTAAAACAGAAATTATTTGCAATGCTTTTTACCCAGAAAAGACAAAAAAAAGAAGCCAGCTAACCAAATAAAATGCAATGTAATAATGTGCCATCCTATTCAGATAATAACTAGTTATTCCAAATGGCGATGAGGCAGTAGACAATAGCTGATAAACTATGGTGAAGGGAGAAGTCTGTATGACCAGTGAGGATTATAAAAACTTATTCTACTTAAAATATGAACACATCAGTACAAGTACTATATTTACCTAAACATAATAATTCACTTTACAAACTTTATTTCAATTGTAAATACTTCTGGAGTATCAGAGCTGTGCACGAATAGAAAGTGCATTCAAATGGCATACAGCAATTAAAATTATGACAGGACCCTTGTCCAGTTAGTGAGAGTAAAAATGCTTCCAATTCATGCAATGCTCTGATTTTTTAGATTTAACAATATTTTAGTAAAAATCTAATGCACATTGCGAGCATACGAATGGATGAATAACTTAGATTATGCAATATAATTTATTATAGATATTGTAATATTGTTTGCTGTTGTTTAGTGTTAGCCCACTGCCAGCCCCACTGAAGCCCATTGTATCCTTGTGATCTCCTTCTGAACAGGAGCACAACTACCACTACAAACACCACAGGGTAAGTAAGTAAGTAAATAAGTAAGTAACAGTTGAAAAAAATATGTATCATTTCTGGGTGGAGTATTCATTTAAAGGCTGAATAATTATCAATTTCTTATTTACTGTATACTTATAGATTGGTAAGCACTTTTAGATATACTGTGAAATATACAATATATAATGAGTGGTACTGCTTTCCTGCCTTGTGCTCAATGCTGCTGGGAGAGGCTCTGTAACACGCAAACCTAGAACAACGTACAATTTATTTCTTCAGATATATAGTGAGTGGATATTTAATACTTTGTATTTCTATAGTTGCATCATTCCTTTTCCAAATTTTAAAACACTGTATAACCCCCATAAAACAGTTTATAAAGGTAATGCATGTTTTTGATAGTTCTCATCTTGGAGTAATAAAATAACCTTTAATAAACTGTTTCCTTAGTTATGTTAGTCAATATTTAATTTACTCTATAAATAAGGCAATCAAAAGCATAACCACTGAAATGCAGCTACATTTATGCCAGATATTACCGACTCTTTTGAAAACACCAGACACACAATTAAAATGCAACCTGGTTAAAAATGCATCTAAGTAGGAAATAACAGGCAGTGCTCATGACACAGTGGTTTCTACTTCATTACGCTCCTCCTTCTATAACATATGACGGGTGAGCCATTTGAATTGGTTTAATATTAAAAGAGTCCCAGTGAGCTGTCATTGCACACGATTACCTTTATGACAAAGGCTGAACTCAACGGTGATAACTGTTAGTGTGCATTTTAGTTTGGCCTGTTAATACGCAAGTTTACAAAAATGCTAAAAACATTGAGACCATCTCATCGGACTTGTGTATACTCCAGTAGCATACTAAGCTGTTAGATACTGAACGGTGCAATTAGCTTACCAATATACTTCTGTACATGTTGCCATCCTCCAAATTCATACCCACTCGGATGATCCTGATATCAGATTCTGCCTTTTGACCAGCAACTGCAGCAGAAGAGCCACAGGATGCAGACCTTCGATGAGATTTCACAAAAGGTGGAGGAGACAAAGTGGACGGTGGGGATGGCAAAGAGGGTACAGAGGTGGGTGTGGAGACTACAGTGTCTAAGCTCGACACAGATGGTGACTTTGTGTGCTGAGAAAAATATTACAGGCAAATGAAGTATTAGATTCAAAAGACAAATATTACAGAACATATTTTTATAAACAAATAAATATCACTAAATATACTACACATTAATAAACTGGCGAACTGCCTTAAATGTTACTTTTTAAGTAGTTGTTATTACTCATTGATTTAGCAGTTTTACAGTATACTGTTCCACATATAATCAAAGCTGCATTTAATTCTATTTACATGCAAGCTTACTTTGTAAAGTACTTATTGATTTACAAATAATGCAGCCACTCAAACCATAATCACAAGCTGCTGGGATCACATTAATGTCGACCACAGTCTGTACAGGTATCAGGTATAAGGCAGAACTTTATTGAACAGCAGTATCAAAGGGGAGTCAGGTCTGACTAGTTTAACCGAGACTGGCGTCCATAAGACATACCAGTGTAAAATGGGGAACATGGACTGTAAATCATCACATGAAGAATTCATTTGAACTTTTAGAATTTATTTATGAATGTAAATTCTGTATTGTGAGAAATCTGTTCATGTTTTAAAAAAAATGCTGAATGAATAGTTTATAAGCCTGTTATTGTATCAATATTAAACACTGCTTGTGTTTTATAAAAAACGCTGGTACAGTACATACCCTACAAAGAAACAGACCTTTTTTGTATTTTGACTGTTTATACATTTATCCATCAATCCCTCAAATCTGCTGTTTCTTTTTTAAGGGTGTGTGGATCACAGAACTGCAATCACCGCACTAAATACTAAGCCAAGAATAAGCCCTTAATGAGATGACGGTAGATGCTGTGTAGTAAAGATTAGCTGGAGAAAATAAACAAGAGTACAGAAGGAGCATTCAAACTTTATCTAGAGAAAACAAACCAGAAATCAAGGGGCAGCAATACTAATCATGGTGTAAGCTTTCTGCCTGATAGCCTATGTTGGGAAATTGTAATTGCTGCCATATCACTAGAAATGTGCAATAAACTAACAGACGTGAAGCATTCTTTCATCTTTAGCGGCTCACGGATTTCTTCAAAAGAGCAATTCCAATGAATAAAACAAAAAGCAATTAAAACACTGAGATTGACTCTTTGAAATATGTGAGAATAAAATGTTAACAATATTGATCATATTTGTTTATATTAAACTGTGGCCTTTGAATTAAACTATTTCATCCCCTTTTCTGAAAAATGTTTAAGTGAACCTTTACATCATACTTGTTCTTCTGTATTTTAAGAGATTTTGAACGTTTCTGGATCACTAAAATCAGTAAATGGTTCCTAATGGTAACACATGTTGCAGCTGTGAAAAGCATAATATTGCAAAAATGAATGTGTTATGAGTGTTTTGCCACCAGAAACTAAGAACAGATGGCTTCTCTGTCTGAGCCACTTCTTGGCCTTACTCTACCTTAGTCAGTCTGGACAGCAGGGGGTTACTTGGCTTTAGTTGTCCATCTGAAGTTGATGGGGACTCGAGAGACCCTTCATTTGTAGTCCTTGGTGTCCCCAATCCAGGCCTATCCCAGGTCACAAACCCCATTGGCATAGCTGTGCCTGCAATTGATGTCAGGAGGCTAAAATAACAAAACAGAAAAAATAAAATTGTACATTTTTTTTTTTTTTTTTTTTTTTTTTTTTTACACACAGTAAACATTCTGTCCTATACAGATACTATATATAAATATTTACACATACTAGTAACAGTATATATTATTGTAATACAGACGGTTTTAACTACAATTCATGAATGTGTGCTACAGTAGGTGTCATCATTTTTCCTAATATTATGGACATTTTTTTGTAGCGTTGCGGACATCACAAACCCTGAGATTTGACAGAATCTACCAACAAACTTTCACTTAACAAGTCCTTCAGACATGGCCATTTAGTTTGATCCTTGGGGTTTCTACATTTTCAGTATTTTTCCCCATTTTCTGTGAAAGCTACAGCAAACATGGTGTGGTTGTATGAGGCATAACGGTCAACTGAAATGCTGGTCTACAGCTGCAATGGTGGGTAATACACTATAATGCAACCATATCATATATGCATACAAATATACATAAAGACTGAGAAATGATATTCCTTATATTACTGTTAATTTTATTATATCAGTGGTAAAATGATTTATTCATGCAAGCTTGATTCAGCATAAGTACATTATCAACAACACTGGAGAGCTGACAGCTATGAGTCTTCCAGCATGTCTCTTTACCAATGCTCCCTTACAAATAGAAAACGAGACTTCACTTACTCAGTGCAATGTGTGATTACAACAGTTGGTTTCATGGCTTTTGTTGGGGTTGCTATTTCAACGTGTGATTCAATTTCGCATGATAGCTTGTAACTAAAAAGATAAAACAAAGCAAATTGTGTGATGATCTGACTCCAGTAAGAGAATTCTGTACAGTATATTCTTACCTCAACAAGAAAACAGCTTTATAATAATTCACATTTACTTCACTGATGTTTTAACATTATTTCACATTAAGCTTATACATGATAATGATGCCCTGCTACACATTTCACAACAGTGTACTCCGTAAATTAAAAAAACAACAATAAACACATTTATTTTATACACAGTTATCCCTTCTTGAGGAGGATTATGCAAAATAGTGAGCCTGTAAATATTAAAAAATAGGAATGTTTGCAGGCTACAGTACTTATAAACATGGCCTGTTTGATAGCAACCCTTAAACAAAAACAAAGGAGATGACTTCATTGGTTTTATTGCATAGTGAATCACACATTTCACCACCAATACCATCATATAAACATAAAAACAGCATTTTCTGCAAATACTCATATATTTTAAAAACATGCTACAAACAGAACTACAAGTTTTGTATCATTCCAAAAATGATTTCACTTCTAATTTGCCAATTCACAAAGCTCAAGTGGCACTCTTTCCTTCTATATGAAAATAAGAATGTCAGAGTTGTTTGCTTTCAGCCAAACCCAACATCTTTGCCAGCAGGTGGCATAAACTTTTAAACCGCCAAAAGCACTTTGCAGAAGCACAGACACCTTGTGCAGTGTTTTTCCTAAATGAGGGCAGACTGAAGCAAAACATGGAGCCTGTAAAACAAAATCCGCATCTGTATCATAGATAACCGTTCTCAAATCTACTTAGTCAAACATAGCTGAGCCGTAGAGGCAAGGTTACGTTTCATTTGAAAACTTTGTTTTCATCTTTCCAAAATCAACTAATATTGTAAAATAACTAATACCATAAATTTACAGACACTTTCAACTTTTCCATCACTTTTTCTGTATAACAATATTATTATATCATGGTTAAAAATGTAATATGTACAAAAGCAATGGCAATTATACATGATTTATTTCAGTCACAAACTTGATATCTTTAATAGATGGCTGGCAGTGTTAATGGCGGCAGAAATGCCGCCTAAGGCTGAATTCTGGACTGAGGTGCATGCTGCATTGAAGTTTTATTTTTTACCATTTCTGAGAAGCCATACAATAGGTAGGTTGAGGCTGTAGTAAACGTGGCGTGGCTACCCCCTCCCCAGGTTTTGTGTGTGCCTCAGTTCTTCCCTCAATTTCTCTGCACACAGAGTAGGTTCCCCCTCAATTTCAAAACATACTGCTAGCAGGTAGTCATTCCTATTCTGCTACAGTAGTCTATGGAAGCTGCTGTTCCTCATGCTGCAATTGTGAAGATCATATGGAAAAAATGGTAGACATCTTAAAAGTAACAAATCCTGTATATTTCTCAAATTTTTCCAAGTATAGTACTAAGTTTAAAATTTCTTCCTTTAGTGTTTTGTTTCTACCAATATTAAATTTAGTACTTTGGGATTTCTTAAATGTTAAAATATACTGCAGGAATGGGGCAAATCATGTAGTCAATATCTCCTCTTAACAAAACAGCTGTAGAATTTGGGTTGCATCCATGCAAGTGAAAAGGTAAAGGAAATTAGGCATCAAGTCCAAGCCTTTCAACTGGTGCTACATAGTACACTGTGTATCTTCAGGGTGTTTAGCCAGACTTCTGTGAGAATGCTATACTTGATTCAAACTGGCACCTGCACAAGTATTGTAACATAAAACTGACATTAGTGTTGAATGTGCAGTTAAAGCCAGAAGATTTCAGGAGTGGTTAGGGCAAATAAAAAATCTTCTGGTTATATATCCAGATTTCACCACCTGTCACAGGATCAACTCCTGTTGAAGTTTGTTGGAAACATTTTAGCTTTCCTTTCCTCTTGCACTGTCCTGGCACACCACCACCAGGCAGGTGTCATAGTACCACTGCTAGTGATGCCAGGCCTTTAAAAAAATGCTTAGCCACAAGCACACCTCAAAATTAACAGTGGCACAAAAAGCTAGCCCAACAGCAGTCACTGACAAAGTGACACTGCAAAGGGGCGGTGTCGAGGATTTCCCCTTGGAAATTTGAGAGTGATAGAATGGGTATATATCATCGAACCGCTCCGGTTGTCACCCTCGGAGATGGATATACGAATAAAAGTAAAAGGTGCAGGGAGATGATAATAATTATAATTATAATAATAATAATAATAATAAGGTGGAGAAGGGGGTTTGAAAAATAGTCCAAAATACCACAGTTTTAAAAAAAGTAGCCCAAAAAATGCAACTTTCAATAGCCCATTTTTTTAGGTTGATTAAAAATAGCCCAATTGGGCAGGAAAACCACAGACCTGGCAACACTGACCACTGCAAAAACTTTTAACTGGCATCTTGTTAAATTTACACTACCTCTCAAACTGCTGAACGGAACAGCAGTCACTATAAAGTTTTTCTGAAACTTGTGGAAAACCAGCAGGCAATGCAGATTATTTTCTATTAGGTCCATGTATTCTGCAATGCTACATGCAGACACAGTCGGGGCTTTTTAGAGCCAGGAGTGGGAAATGCTGGTTCCTTTTGGTACTGCTAGACACATTCAGGTCTAAAACTAACAAACATGCAGACTGATGGTTATAGCAGTAGTAATGACATTGATCTTTAACTGGTTTTCTACTAATACCTGGAATTTTATATGTTATTCACCCAAAGGCACATTGTTACTCCACTGTCAATTTATATTATTAGATTAATATTTTTTCATAATTTTTACTAATAAGTAACATGCTCCTTGTTCATGCTAGCACATTCCCAGCAGCAGAGATTACAACCCAAGTGCTAACAGCAGATGGGACACTTATCTAGCAAATGTTTACACCTATTTACTAATTACCCACAACATTAAGTACGTAGTAGACTAGTATATAGCCGACCTAATAGCAAAGTAGTATGATCGTTTAACTGACAAGTTTTGAAAGATGGATTTCTTCCACATTTCAAATGTGTCAGGCACCAGTGGCCATTTTCCAGAATTAAAGATGCACTTTAATGTACTTTAACACTAGAATCCCTGAAGCTTATAAAATATTTGTAATGCCGGGCCACCTTAAATTCCCTCGCAACACATCTTTGTTTTGCAAATTTGTCAATCAGCACAGGCAGCAAGCAGTCTGCTATTACATCCCTCACTGAGGCTGCTGAAGTGAGACGCAAAATTCTCAGAGTTGTATATCTGGAAATAAGGTATCTGGACTCGTATAGGGTAAATAATAAATCTTTATTTGGAATACATGCATGTCATGTGTGTTCCATGTCTACAACGATCTATGTAAATGTAAGATGACAGGAAATGTGAGGCAAGTAATGTTGAAAACGTAACTAAAACCATTTTTTTCACGTTTTAGTAATAATTGACAAAATATTGAGGTGAAGTGTATAATGTGTAAAGACTGAAGTCCAAATATCAAATAAACACTTTCACAAAAGGTATAATAAAAGAAGTGATTTTTTATTCAAAAATATAACTGAAGAAAAATAAATTGTTCAATGTACATGTTACTGGCAATATGTAAAAAATGAAGCCCAACTCTCAATCGATACAAAGTAGACCTATCAGCTTGGCTGGTACAGAGGTAAGGACTGCTGCTTCATAATCAAGAGGTTGCGGGTTTGATCCCAGGTTTTCCTCACATTTACCATTTTCAGTAGCGAGCTGCTCTTATTATTACACTAGCAAAATACCCGCGCTTCGCAGCGGCGAAGTACTGCCTTAAAATTTTTATTAAGAAGAAAATTAAACCTTTTTAAACTGAGGGAAAATATACCAATAATTATTTGTTAAGGATCTCTTTGTATGCCACGTTGTCAGTTCGGCCCTCCAGTTGTAATATGACCAAGCTGTAGCTGTGCGCTGAGCTTACTCTTGAGCATGCAACGTACAGTTGGCCATGTGAACAGTAATCTTGTTTCAAATCTCACAGCTTGGATTGCTGCTATCATAATCGGTTTGAGTTTCATGGTTTGTTTCAATTACGACAGTATTTGTAGGACTTGTGTTGAAGAGACATTCGGCATCTGTCAAGCGTTGTAAGTATACAACCAGTTTCATTGATAACTTCACATCCAGCTTTTGAGAGTTTAA
>JANRMT010062796.1:40256953-40319059 GCA_026402145.1 Polypterus bichir lapradei
ATCATTGATCGCGAATAAAGTATCCATTATTCATGAAGCTTCAATAGTTGAATAGGTGATCTGTCTTTCTGCGTTAACCGCATGCGTTTTCATACGTCTCAAACTAAGGGGATGCGAGGTTAAAATAAATCGAGAAGCGCGCGTACATACTTAGTGCATCCCCTCTCAGGAATCGAACCTCGGACGTGGGCGCTACAGGCGAATGCTTTACCATCGCGCCACTGAGTGTGGTTTATCTATTCGAGCGTAGCAGTGTAATTAGGTTTTTGTTCAGCACTGTTTGGAACTGTTACTTTTTGTCTGCGCACTGCGTCAGTTCACGTGAGCCGCTGAATATGGTTTTATATGTCAGTCGCTCGCTTCTAATTGTTTCGCTGCCTTCTTAATTATATAAGGCATGTTTTCTAAAGCGCGTTTTGTAGCTCTTCCTGGCTTTCTACGTAATGCGTGATTACGTGAGAGGCGTGATTATGTCATACGAAACTCCGCCCCTCCAGCTCAACTCCATTACAGTAAATGGAGAAAATCAACTTCCAGTTATGACCATTACGCGTAGAATTTCGAAATGAAACCTGCCCAACTTTTGTAAGGAAGCTGTAAGGAATGACCCTGCCAAATTTCAGCCTTCTACCTACACGGGAAGTTGGAGAATTAGTGATGAATCAGTCAGTCAGTCAGTCAGTGAGTGAGTGAGTGAGGGCTTTGCCGTTTATTAGTATAGATTAATCATTCTCTCCATCCCCCACACACCCCAAAGTCGGAAACAAGTATAATTACAAACAGAGGTTAAACTTGAAGTGTAGACTTTTTGGGGGAGTTCAGGTGGGATTATGAAGCAAGTGTGATTAGAAATGGGACAAAAAAAATTCACACAGCTCTGCTGGACCCTTTGGTGGCAATGTCGGGGGAGAAGCAGATTATACCGGGAGTAATTCTCATGACCTTACGTCTCAGTGACTGCCACATGCGACTTAAAAGTGGCTGAGAAACATTGCTTTAGATGTACGTGTCTATATGACTAGCTCTGTGCTCAGGGATGCCAGCAAAGGCGCTGTCCCCACAACTGTAACCAAGCACTGGAAGAATCTGGTATGAAAATGTATGTACTTAGTTAGTTTATTCCAGAGGTGAAATGACAGAAAACAACAACAAATCAAATAATTAAAAACACACCAAACTTTTGTGGGGCAATTGCAACAGAAGGCAGGAGAAGCCGAATTGCTGCAGAAAAAACCCAATCTGTTGTACAAAATGTAATTTCTCTCTCTCTCTGTGTTTAGTGGTAAACAGAAATTGTTTCATGGATTGGTATGAAAAATAAATTTGAAAGTAAAGGTTTTGACGAGTACACAATTGTACATACAAAAATATGTTAAAAATTGTTTACTTATTTCTTCTGAGTAATGTGTGTGTATTTGCATAGATTTGTTTTTAAACTGGTACTGCAATACTTCCTTTGAGAGATTGTTTAGGTGCAAGAGACTACATGTTTGGAAAAAGGAAAGTATAATTTCAAACAGGGAAATGGGGAACACCTTGTGCCAAACAGTATATTTTACAATGCCATGGGGTATAACATATAAACTTAATACAATGATAGCTGATAGATTGTGATACAAAAGAAAATTAATTCCAGGGTTGTGCAACATAAAATATCTTTGTTATGTACTATAAAGTTCAGTTTTTTTGAAGAGAAATCCCTTAAGCAACAATTTTTTTGTGCTTTATTTAGTTGATAGTTATAAACAAATGTTTATTTTAAAACTTAAAATGTTGTACAGTACTCGCTTCTCTTTAGCCATTTGCATCAGTAACAATTATTTTTGGGTACTAAACTAACCCCTACCGCCAGTACTACACGCTGTTGTGACGAGGGAAGCTGAATGCACCCCAACCTAGTTGCTCCTCCAAAACCCCTCTTAAATGGTGATACAATGGGAAACAAATAACAGTTGTTTTTTTTACCTCCTCTTTGCTCGATCAGCTGCTGGCTTGCTGCTGCATGATCTGCTATTCACTCCCCTACCCTTTTCTTTTCATCCCCCCCACCGAAACAGCAGCGCTACTTGCCGTTGTGAAAAGGGGGAGCTGAATCTCACCAATGCACCTAAACCTCTTTGATATTAGAAAGTAAACCCTTAACTTACTGTCTCGATCATAGTCAGCTGTTCAGCTATTAGGCTAGAAGGAAAATCCAGCACACCAGTAAAGTCCATGTATGAAAAATCACTGTCTTGGTACTCAGGTGGGGAGCACAGAGGAGGTGCAGAATTTGTTGCTGCTAAACAGAAATAAACAGAAAAAATAGACAAGGTACATTATTAAAAAAGGGTAAAATCAACAACAACAATGTTTATTTCAATAGCACATTTTAACACACTGGATCTATCTCTAAATGCTTTACAATATGTCAAAAACGGTTATAAGCAAAGAAAAACAAATTAAAATTTTTATAGAATAATGATGAATAAATAACATATAAAAATAAATAGCACACGCCTACATAAAACATATATAATTAATAGAATAGTAGAGTCTTTATATACAGAATCGATTTTCAAGTCCCAAAAGAGGAGTTCATCATTTTGATAGGTATGAACAATAAATACAGTAAATGCCAATACAGACTGGTATATAGTTTCCTGGGAAGTACCAGCAGAGAGGCCTTTTTGCCACAATATCAATTTATGTCAAGTAATGAGAAACTGACAAGATTTACCTGTTTAAACAAGTTGCCTTTAAATAGCCAAGATCTCCAGATACATGTAATCTGACAAAGACACAGCTCAGTCCCAATAGTACAGAAGATAGTTATGTGACCTACCTTGTGCCTTCTCTTTGCCATCAGCTGCATTATTCTTAATTGACTGCAATAATTTTTTTGCCCTTCGTTTCAAATCACAGCCCCGGAATTCTCTCTGTAAGATCCCATACAATTTATCTAAAAGAGTTGGATCCCTCAACTCATGGAAGTCCTCGGGATAGTCCTCAAACCAGGTGGAGAAAACAGAGGAGACAGCACTGCAGAAAGATAAAGGGAGGAATTTACTATAAGCATTTTCTTCTCACATGCTTAGGAAGAGTCATCAAAAACGTAATTAATTACCTCTTAAGTTCCAGTTGTTTTTGGGTGTTATTTAATGTACTATCCTCCAGTGTCAGCAGCGAGTACTCTATTCTGCAAGGGGAAAAATACATTTCTGAGGCATCCAGTCATTCTTGGTGCCCTATTACACTCTTGGGATTACAAAAGCAAAGCTACCAGTCATGCAACTTGCACACAGATCAAAAAGGTGGCTGAGGTGAACAGAGTAAATTACAGAGAAAAGATCACTTACTTCTCCAGAAGGATGGTCAGAACCACTTTTGTATTGCTGAAAGCCCGATATGTAGCCAGAAACACAGATGTGTAAGACGAATCTCCTGTATGGAATGAGTCCAACAGATGTTGGATGAGTTTGTCTAGTGTCCCAGCTTTGATTACATGGATTCGACATGTCTCACTTAGTCCAGCACTGTCCTGAGCAGAGAAAAATAAGGCAAACAGACAAACAGGATGACACACTGCACCAATGGATGCATAGATAAACAGACAATGACTGATGAATTTCACCCAAATTTTAATTTTTTGTTCTTGCTCACTTAAAAAATGTAGCTCTTTCCATTACTCAGTCTCCCAGAGCTAAATATTTGAGTACCAACTGACATATTTAACTCCTCTATACACTCAACATAAAGGTATAAACATTGGACTAAAATGAACACGATTCAGAGGAAAGGAGGGGAGTCACTCTGTGGCTCCTTGTCTAATACTGTATTAATGATTAAATGGAAGGGAGAACAGAAAAACTGCTAGGACTGTATTAAAATTAGAACAGCTGGTAGAAAATGTAAAAAAAATCAAAACTGATAGACAAATAGATGAATTAGTGGGCAAACATTGCATAAATATAACACCATACTACTTTAAACACACTCCTAGGAAGTTTTACAGATGGAAAACTATAGTGCAGTATTTTTTCAGGTGACAGTTTGGCTGGTTTAACAGAATTCGTCCTGGTTTTATAGTGAAGTTATGGATGCCATAGACCAATTTCTGAACCACTACACCACACTGCCTTCTTATGTGGTACTTCAGTTACATTGTGTGTACTGTTTAAGGTTTATTACTTGCTTTAATAATTTCTCTACACTTAATGTGCTGCCATAATAATGTTTCACTGGTTACAGCACGTTTTATGAGATAAACTTTTATTTGTCAATGTGGTTAGGTTTCTCACATAGTCTAGCGTTGGCTATATTTCTGTTGCTACTTTTAAAACTTTCTGTTTTATTATTATATAGACAAAACTCTTTGAATCCCAGACTGTTACAAACTCTCATTGCACTAAACAATGCAATCCTTTAGCATAATTTGCCATGGTAATCACAAAATTCAAAAAAATAACTACAATCAAAAAATTTTCTAATCAATTATTTCTTTACAACCCATCTTCAAAGAACATAGGGTCATACATATTTTTATAAAGAAAACAAGGCAGTGTACAAGCTAATTCAAATACCAGATACTGTAAATTATGGAAAAATAAAGAGACCTATCATACCTATCAAACGCATTTAAAGAAATTAAACATGGGAATGTCTATTCATCTTCCTGTTTTCATGAAGACCAATCAATGCACATTGGAACTATAGTAATAAAGAACAAACAACACAAGACTACTGACACAGTCCAACAGGAAGTTGATACCTGTGTGACCTACACACTAACACAGAAGTGATGAAGACCATCTGAAACACATACCCCCTTTCGCCAAGACTATGTAGGCCAAGTGAAATGCAGGCTTGTTCAAACATGTTCAGATGGCTAAGTACAACACCTTTCAGAGATTTACATGAATATAAACTCATGCCCCCCAACGCCCCTGCTCCCGACACATAAACCAACACTTTTGACAAGCTGACACTTGTTTGTTGTTTACTTTTTTTAGTGCCAGGGTGTGGCCAGCAGTTTTACATATTTTCTTCAGAAAGCCAACACTGCAAAACATCTGAGGCAGATAATGTGGATTTTAGAGTTTGGGGTTTCATCCAGTAAAAAGATATGGGAAAAACTGACATATGCCAAATAAAAGAAAAAAAAAGTAAAGCTGTTATATAATTTAACAACGACTGTGCTAGTCAGGCCACTCCTCACCTTACTGGTGCTCTGCTGCAGTTGGAGATGTTTCACTGTAACAGTGTAAATGGCACCGTCATCACTCTCCTCAGTGACAGAGGTGGGAGGCGGCTAGAAGAAAGACAAAGGAAAATAGTTAGATCCATTTTAGACTGGTATAGAACATATGACTAAGATGGGGTGAAAAGACAACAATTGGATGCTTTTTCCAACTGTCAGCTGTTGGGTCATAGAAGACTTGTGCAGAAAACAGACATTTAATGATTCTTTGCTTGAAAAAAGACACAAATTTACAACAAGCACTTACAAAGTCAAAAGCAGATTGAAAACATGTTCTCAATGACCCAGACAAAGAAACAGCGAACAAACCCAAGACACCCTTTTGGTTTAGTAAGGAAAGAATAGCACAGCTATGAAAAGTCTGTGAGAACTGCATTTGCAACATTTAATCGAGTCACCACCACCAAGATTACACTAAGGCACCATGGGCAAAGGTGCAACCCAAAGCATGCCTAAACAAACATTTCCAGATTTATATTACATTTATGTAAAACTTTGAATGTTCTCAGAGGGGCCACAACCTTTACCAGCCTGATGGCATCTGAAGTTGAGTTGCACCACTGCCCCTAAAACTGCACAATGTTCTCTCTCTCCATAACCATCAGTTAGATTTTTCACATGCAGGGCATTCAGTCTCTGTCCCCAATACTTTTTTTTCTGAAAAATGACTGGATAAAAAATTCCAAATCATCTTTTGCATTCAACAGAAGATGAAATCATACAGGAAGTATCAACAGCAAGAAGCGTGCCAGCCAAGATCGAGTGTTGCATACCGTTTCCAAAGAACAGTACCACTTAGTCTTCATAGATCCAGATGAACCTCCAAATGTACCCTGCAAAAACAATCCATGAAAATTCAGGCAACAGCTGTAGGCCTGCACTGCCTAAAATGTTAAACTACCACAAGTAATCTAGTCAAAACAGTGGGCCAGCTCTGTTGCACCAGGCGTCTGTTCCCTTGGCTGTGTGGAGCTGAAGGCTAGAAAGTGGCGGACTGACAGCTGAAATGCAGAATCATCTATCTCCTTGTGTCATTTCTGGTGGTCTCTGCCAGATATAGACCAATTGGCATGCCTAAATGCTAACTGTAAACATTTTTTTCTAAACTGGTCCTATTATACATAACCCAGTAAAGAGAAAAGGCTGTCAAAAAATATGCATTAGAAATAATGTGAATACAAGAAGAATGATTCAGCAACCATTACCTTTGGAACATATGTTGTATTGCTGATAAAGCATTACCCCAACAGGCACTATATGAAACTGAGCTCATGCTCGGACTGTGTGGCAGACTGATGGACGGACCAAGTGCAGTAACTATACAAGCCTTATCACTTTAATCAGAAAGATTCAGTTGGCTGCTTATTAGTACTAGTAATGTTTGAATGTTTTTCTTGTTATAAAGCAAGCAAGCGACCAAAAGGTGCTGCTTAAAATAACTATCAGCATGCAGCAATCACATGAGGTTGCCTAAAATAAAATTTAATGAGTTGTGCTGCGAGTACGTAACAGCCCATTATCAGCCTGCTTTGTGAACTAGTGAAGCAAGTAGTTCTCCCTCTGAGACAAACTAAATGGCCTATCATCGTAAAACTGGGGCAGGCTCAAGCTGGCATCCCAGTTTGGGTATGGGATCATTTTCCTCAACACATGTAGAATCAAAAATCATCCACTAGTTAAAAGCTCAGCTTTCAGGCATCTTATAATATTTCACATTGTTCAGAAGTCTGCCTTGGTCTTCTGTTGCTGCACCATGACCACGCATTCCACACATAAAAACTTGAAATGAGCTGAATGATACCCAGAGCCTAGAGTGAAAATGTGATTTCCTTTCCACCAGCCACCATATCTTACACGTTGCCATCTTTAAATATCATAGCAAATATATGTCACCACTGGGCCAAAATATCAACCTGACCAACATTATACAGAAGATAGCATGATGTTAGATTGCAGCTAGCTAACGCATTTGCCTTCATAAGAAGGTGTCCTTCCTGGTTCAGCTGGATTCAAATACAACCTTACACAAGATACAACTATAGTAGAACTCATCAGGATGCAATCAAATGATTTTGTTTTTTCTTATAAGTTATTCCTAGTGCTCGATCTTTATCGCTTCAAACATCTATAGTGACCAAACACAGACTCACTCTTAACGCCAAAGGTCCAAATCCTCAGATGCCATCATTACTTCAAAGTTATGACACAAACATATCTACACTGCTCTAACATGTGTAATTATCTAGGTAGGAGATCAGATGCAAATATGTATAAAATATGTGCATGCTAAGGGAAAGTAAAATTTTAAGATTAATGGAAGCATGAATAGTGGAACCACCCTTTTAGAACAGAATAGTAGAATTTAGAATATTCCACCCAAAAATTATTTTTTTGTGTTACTGCATAGTGGTGGCCGAAAAAAAAAATTTTTAGTCTCATGTTTTAATGCAGAATGGAGAAAAAGGAGGTTATGCTATAAAAGAACTCATTGGTGGCCTGTGTTATGCAATGGCAATCAATGTGTATAATGTCCACAGAAAAAAACAAAGTTACTCATGTTACATAATCCATGTGTGTTGTCCAGTCGCTTGCTCAGAATGTGTGGCAAATGCTTTTTTCCCCTAAGATACTGTTAAATAATTACTTCCAGAATTATCAGCATGTACATATACAGGAAATCCAAATACTCGCGAGAGTTACTTTTTGACTTGAAGGCAGAACTCTTGGCCAAAGAATGAAGTCAAAAAGTCAATTCCATGAAGCTTTAGGTTTACAGTTAAATTCTGATAATTCCAGAAGTAATTCATAATTTGTTATATAAAATAATGTGTTTTTCACTTTTTGATCAAGCAACTGGATAACAGATATGAATTATGGGACATGATCAATGTGAGATTTTTTTCTCTCTTTTTTTTTTTTTTTCAAAAGGAGGTTTTTCCATATTATTTGCAGTTCTACAGCACTGGCCTCAATTCAGTTCTCTTATGGCATTAATTTCTGTCTCTCCATTCTATGTGAAAACATGAGATTAAAATTTACTTTCAGACCCCCATTACGAAGTACACAGGGTAAGTAACATAAAAAATATAACTTTTGAGTGGAATATTCCTTTAAGTGATCACACAATTTAATGGGTATCTTCTGTACAGAAGGCTACCTGGAATCAAGTTAACCTGCATGCAGGCAGTGTGGTTGAGACTTTAGACTTCAAACCCTGAGGTTATGGGTTCAAATCCCACTACTTACAACTGTGTGACCATGAGCAAGTCACTTCACCTACTTGTGTTCCAACTCAGAAAAACCAAAAGAAAGAAATGTAACAAATTGTACCATAAATGTTGCAAGTCGCCTTGGATAAAAGTGTCAGCCAACTAAGTAAATGGAATCTATGTCAACCCAGTTTCCATAAAGATCCAATATATGATTCACTACATAAAGAGGTACTTTTCTATTATCATGACGCAGATCGGTGGGGCCGCCACCCCACTGTCTAAAATTATTAGACTGGCCTACCCCAACCACAAATACTAAACTTAAAGTTAGTGGGGGTGGAGCATAGTTACCTATAGGTCCCTAATGTTAATGACCCCTTTGGGTGTGTCACGCCGAGCAGCCCACTGTAAAATTAAAAATTCTCATGTGGATGGCATTTAATCCAGATGATCCTCAATGTGTGAGCTTGTCATTGCTTTAAAACAAAGAGGCACATCATTTTCAGGAGTTTCTACTGTCATCACACCTCACGTGGACTTTAGTAGCAAGATCTGGGGTGAAGGGATCAATACCAATCAAAGTCTTTCATTACATTTAAAAACTTAACAGTTGAATAATAAAATCAGAATGACAGGAGAGGCCAGCGCATACGACCTCACAGCTCCAGAAACCTGTGTTCAGTTTTTGTCCATGTGGAGTCCGGGCATTCGAACTGATTCGAGGCTGTTTCTCCTACATCTCAAAAACGGTAGTAGAATAATTGCAACTGTTAGAGGTGTTAGCTTGTGCATGTGGTTGTGCCCTGCCACGAACTACCCTTCTAACTTGTTTTAGCTACCCCAGGCACAAACGAGTTTCTGTTGATAGACTGAAGGGGGCTTCTTTGGTAAAACCTAATTTATTTAATAATCATTACTTTAAAATAATGTAACCATTACAACAATAAAAGAACTGACCTGATGCCGGTATACGCTTCATCTACACTCAGGTACGACCCATTTGAAGCTTGCCCTCCACACCGCAGCCCCCCTGTGTTTAGCTGCTGTCCTCTATATTGTCGTCTCCAGCCCTTCCTTAAAGGCAGCCAGTCCTTTGCCACTCGCTCCATGTTACGGCTTTTCCCCACTAATGTTATCTGACTAACCTGCAGCCTCCGTGTTCGCTCCTTCTCTTTTTGTTTTCGTCTGTACCCCGCCTATTTTTAACTTTCTTCTTTTCCCCCACAAAGGCAAAGGCAAAACCAAACGCTGGTTAGCCGCAGTCTGTTTACTTCTAAACGACCATGTGGCAATTGGAGTTGCCCTTTTAAACGTTTCTCGTTTTTCGGTGCCTTCTGTCGAGCGGAACTCTCCAGGTATATAAAGGCCGTCCCCGCCTACCCCAGTTCATTGCTTCAGTCGATATACTGTAAATATTTTGTTTCACAGAAGTCTCTCTAGCAACTCTTGTTCCTGTCATTGACAATATCACAGCTTACTCTGGAGTTTCACACAAAACCAAACGGCTCCACTGACGCTTTTTTTCTACCAGTCTTTAATGTACATTCAAAGAAAGCCAAACCTGAACGAAAAAAATTCTTTTCCTGAGCCGCAGCACTCCAGCCTCAGCGTCTGATGCCGCGCCTCTCCTCCTCAGTGCTGTAAGTGTGATGTAGACGTGAAGGACAGAGAGACTGAGACGTAAATAAAAGGGGAACTGCACTTGCACAACTTCAGCGCACGCGGGCTAAATATAGACAATCAAAAAGCCCGCGAGGCCTGAAGGGGGCGCCCTAAGCCTGCCAAGCCTTTAACAAAAGAAGCTTATTAGAAGACAAAGGCAGAATGAACCTCTAATTTTAGCGAGACATCAGGGGCTGGTCCGACAGGTTTCACGAAGCAAACATGAGAAAGAAAAGAAAAAAAAAAACGACTAAAAGAAGGGATCGTCGTGTTTTTTCTGCTTTTTTCAACTGGCTCTGTCTTTTCTGACATTAAAAAAATCTAACGCCTATAAAAGGCTGAAAATACGTAAACAATAGGTAAGTTTGCATCATCCCCATAATAGGTTTAAACTGTTCGCTGTATGACTTATAGACGAAAGGGTAAATAAAGTTTAACAAAACGTTAAAAAAGTTGCCCCAAATGAAATGTTTTAGTTATACCGTAACGCAGCATTTATGAATAATTCTGTGTGGACAGTATAAACAAAATTCTTTTTTTGGTCCATTATACACATTTACAGTGATGCACAACGTACTGTAAGCATGACGTATGAGCAAAAGGAAGGACAACTAAGCAAATGTCTGGCGGTTAAGCAAAAATAGTCAAGCACAGGCTTCCTTTGGGGTAGCAGATCTCTAAGTCTTGCAAATTTAAAATTATCCAGAGTGCAACACACACACACACATCCGTCTTCACTTTACATTTTCAACTTTTAAAGACTCTCTAAGCATATATAGCTGTTGGCTCCCATTAGTTAGTATTTAATGTTATCAAATGATATGGACATCTTACACTTAGTATAAAAAGGCCACCATTATGCTGCTAAATGGTGGCCAGTGACCATCAGTTAGATGACAATTAGACAATCTTATTTAAAAAAAGGGGGTATTCAAAACATTACTACTATTCTCAGGCTTCTCATTACACATCCCTCAAGCACTACAGGGACTGGACTGTTCTCGTAATTAGAGCATTAGAATAATCTAGACAAGAACAGGTCATTCTGCCCAACAAGGCTCACCAGTCCTAACCACTCAAGTCTTCCAAAATAACACCAAGTCTAGTTTTGAAGGTCCCTAAAGTCCTACTACCTACCACACAACTTGGTAACTTATTGCATGTGTCTATGGTTCTCTGTACTGTATAAAGAAAAACTACAGTACCTAGTGTTTGTGCACAATTTACTCAGTTGTGTCCCTGTGTTCTTGATGAAGTCTTTTTAAAGCTGTGTCTCTCCGGAAAATCCTTGGGTACCGTTGGTTTGACTTTGTGTCGAATGAGTGGTTGCTCATGGAGTCCCAAACTACGGCCATGTGACGCATTTCCCCGAGGGTGATCCAGCTCGTAAGATCCTCATTATTGGGGACCCGAGTGGCTGGACCAGGCCAAGGGGTCACCCATGTAACACCTGGCTGAGGATGATAGAGTGTCATTTCCGGAGGGTGGGACTGAACCACGTGTCTGCCTGGGGGGTTGCCAACCAGGATCCTGAGTTGTTTTGTTGTGTAGTGGGTGCGGCAATGCACTGTACCAGTGAATGCTCCCCAACTTGACTTGACTTGAGTCTCAAACTGCTGTACCAATTCCCTTCATAATTTCAACACTTCAATCATGTCTCCTTAAAATCTCCATTTGTTTAAAGTGAAAAAGCTCACCTCTTTTAATCTTTCCTCATAGCTTATCCCCTGCAGCCCTGCACTTGTCTGGACTTTTGCTAGCACTGCTGTGTCTTTTTTGTAGCCCAGAGACCAAAATTGCTCACAGTACTCCAGGTGAGGTCTTACGTTGCATTATAAAGCTTGGGCATGACCTCCTTTGATTTGTACTCTACATATCATGCTGTATAACCTAACATCCATCCATCCATTATCCAATCCGCTATATCCTAACTACAGGGTCACGGAGGTCTGCTGGAGCCAATCCCAGCCAACACAGGGCGCAAGGCAGGAAATAAAAACCCCGGGCAGGGCTCCAGCCCACCTCAGGTAACCTAACATGCTATTAGCTTTCTTAATGGCTAATATAGAAGAAATACAGTCATATGAAAAAGTTTGGGAACCCCTCTTAATTCTTTGGATTTTTATTTATCTTTGGCTGAGCTTTCAAAGTAGAAACTTCTGTTTAATACAGTGCATCCGGAAAATATTCACAGCACATCACTTTTTCCACATTTTGTTATGTTACAGCCTTATTCCAAAATTGATTAAATTCATTTTATTCCCCAGAATTCTACACACAACACCCCATAATGACAACGTGAAAAAAGTTTACTTGAGGTTTTTGCAAATTTATTAAAAATAAAAAAAATTGAGAAATCACATGTACATAAGTATTCACAGCCTTTTCTCAATACTATGTCGATGCACCTTTGGCAGCAATTACAGCCTCCAGTCTTTTTGAATATGATGCCACAAGCTTGGCACACCTATCCTTGGCCAGTTTCGCCCATTCCTCTTTGAAGCACCTCTCAAGCTCCGTCAGGTTGGATTGGAAGCGTCGGTGCACAGCCATTTTAAGATCTCTCCAGAGATGTTTAATCGGATTCAAGTCTGGGCTCTGGCTGGGCCACTCAAGGACATTCACAGAGTTGTCCTGAAGCCACTCCTTTGCTATTTTGGCTGTGTGCTTAGGGTCGTTGTCCTGCTGAAAAATGAACCGTCGCCCCAGTCTGAGGTCAAGAGCGCTCTGGAGCAGGTTTTCATCCAGGATGTCTCTGTACATTGCTGCAGTCATCTTTCCCTTTATCCTGACTAGTCTCCCAGTTCCTGCCGCTGAAAAACATCACCACAGCATGATGCTGTCACCACCATGCTTCACTGTAGGGATGGTATTGGCCTGGTGATGAGCGGTGCCTGGTTTCCTCCAAACATGATGCCTGGCATTCACATCAAAGAGTTCAATCTTTGTCTTATCATTTGTTTCCCATGGTCTGAGAGTCCTTCAGGTGCCTTTTGGCAAACTCCAGGTGGGCTGCCATGTGCCTTTTACTAAGGAGTGGCTTCCGTCTGGCCACTCTACCATACAGGCCTGATGGGTGGATTGCTGCAGGGATGATGGAGGCCACTGTGCTCATTGGGACCTTCAAAGCAGAAGAAATTTTTCTGTAATCTTCCCTAGATTTGTGCCTCGAGACAATCCTGTCTCGGAGGTCTACAGACAATTCCTTTGACTTCATGCTTGGTTTGTGCTCTGACATGAACTGTCAACTGTGGGACCTTATATAGACAGGTGTGTGCCTTTCCAAATCATGTCCAATCAACTGAATTTACCACAGGTGGACTCCAATTAAGCTGCAGAAACATCTCAAGGATGATCAGGGGAAACAGGATGCACCTGAGCTCAATTTTGAGCTTCATGGAAAAGGCTGTGAATACTTATGTACACGTGCTTTCTCAATTTTTTTTATTTTTAATAAATTTGCAAAAACCTCAAGTAAACTTTTTCACGTTGTCATTATGGGGTGTTGTGTGTAGAATTCGGAGGAAAAAAATGAATTTAATCCATTTTGGAATAAGGCTGTAACATAACAAAATGTGGAAAAAGTGATGCACTGTGAATACTGTCCGGATGCACTGTATATGACATGCCTTAATGAAACAGTAGTATTTCAGCAGTGACATTAAGTTTATTGGATTAACAGAAAATATGCAATATGCATCATAACAAGATTAGACAGGTGCATAAATTTGGGCACCCCAACAGATATTACATCAATACTTAGTTGAGCCTCCTTTTGCAAATATACTGTAACAGTCTCTAGACGCCTCCTATAGCCTTTAATGAGTGTCTGGATTCTGGATGGAGGTATTTATGACCATTCTTCCATATAAAATCTCTCCAGTTCAGTTAAATTTGATGGCTGCCGAGCATGGACAGCCTGCTTCAAATCATCCCATAGATTTTCGATGATATTCAAGTCAGGAGACTGTGACGGCCATTCCAGAACATTGTACTTCTCCCTCTGCATGAATGACTTTATAGATTTCGAACTGTGTTTTGGGCCATTGTCTTGTTGGAATATCAAACCCTTGCATAACTTCAACTTTGTGACTGATGCTTGAACATTATCCTGAAGATTTTGTTGATATTGGGTTGAATTCATCCGACCCTCGACTTTAACAAGGGCCCCAGTCTCTGAACTAGCCACACAGCCCCACAGCATGATGGAACCTCCACCAAATTTGACAGTAGGTAGCAGGTGTTTTTCTTGGAATGTGGTGTTCTTCTTCCGCCATGCAAAGTGCTTTTTGTTATGACCAAATAACTCAATTTTTGTCTCATCAGTCCAAAGCACTTTGTTCCAAAATGAATCTGGCTTGTCTAAATGAGCATTTGCATACAACAAGCGACTCTGTTTGTGGTGTGAGTGTAGAAAGGGCTTCTTTCTCATCACCCTACCATACAGATGTTCTTTGTGCAAATTGCGCTGAATTGTAGAACGATGTACAGATACACCATCTACAGCAAGATGTTCTTGCAGGTCTTTGGAGATGATCTGTGGGTTGTCTGTAACCATTCTCACAATCCTGCGCATATGCCGCTCCTGTACTTTTTTTGGCCTGCCAGACCTGCTGGGTTTAACAGCAACTGTGCCTGTGGCCTTCCATTTCCTGATTACATTCCTTACAGTTGAAACTGACAGTTTAAACCTCTGAGATAGCTTTTTGTAGCCTTCCCCTAAACCACGATACTGAACAATCTTTGTTTTCAGATCTTTTGAGAGTTGCTTTGAGGATCCCATGCTGTCACTCTAAAGAGGAGAGTCAAAGGGAAGCACAACTTGACCCCCTTAAATAGCTTTTCTCATGATTGGACACACATGTCTATGAAGTTCAAGGCTTAATGAGCTAATCCAACCAATTTGGTGTTGCAAGTGATCAGTACTGAGCAGTTACATGCATTCAAATCAGAAAAATTACAAGGGGGCCCAAATTTTTGCACGGACAGTGTTTCACATTTGATTTAATTTCATACAACTAAATACTGCTTCACTAAAAATCTTTGTTCGAAAAACATCCCAGTACTCAGATGTTCCTAGGAAATGAAAGACATACCACTGTTATCTTTTTTGTTGAAAGTAGAGTAAATTATTATGCAGGCTGAGAGGGGTTCCCAAACTTTTTAATATGACTATATATAATAAAGGGCAGAGGCTCTTTTTCTAAGACTCTGTGTTCCTTAATGTGGGTAGTAACATTTACACATTCAATAACTCAGTTATGGCCTGTTTGATTTTCTACACTGTGGTGTGCTGGGCCAGTAATGTCACTTCAAAGAGAAGCCCACCAATTTAACAAGCTATATAAAAAGGCAGGCTTAGGTAAAGGATAGGCTCTGGGCCCCCTTGAGGTAGTAGCAAAGGAGAGAGAGAGAGAAAGAACAAAACTGAGTGCCATTATGAAGAATGCTGCACATCCTCTCTCTGACACACAAAAGCAGAGTTTCAGCCAATGAATCATTCAGCAGAAGTGCAATAGAAAACACTACTGGGATTCCTTCACACCAACAGCAATATGCCTGCATAATGCCTCACTGTGACTGTGATTACAAAGTGAAAAGTTTTCTTTCTTTTTATTTTTCTTTCTTTTTAATCATTCTGGTGACAAGCATGTGTTGTTTGTCATAATATTCACTCAAAATAATTATTTTTTGAACTTCTGTAAAAAGTCACATTTCCCCCATGACAAAAACAGTTCTATTTATTCTGCATTTTAAGTCTTTCAAGATCATAATAGTTATAACTTGTTTATTTTTTGATGCATCGATGAGAAAAAGTTTATAGTAGTTAATTTGTAAAGATGTGAAATCACAATAATGTGGATGGGCAGCAGAATTGCCCTGTAGTTAGCACTGTTGCGACATACAATAGTCCTGGAGATGTTTTTTTTTTTTTTATTTGGAATTGATCATTGCCCATATGCATTGTATGTCGTCTATGCCTGCATGTTTATTTTTCCTTGTAGAATTCCTTCCATATCCTAATATGCAATATGTTATTTGTCAACACTAAAACACACCAGTAGGACTAATTTTATCTAGTGTTGGTTTCTGCCTTGTGTCTGTCGATTTTATAATACAACAGCAAGACAAAGCTATTCTATTACAAAAGGGAAAGATATTTAAAAAAGGAAAGGATACAAAGGGAAACAAAGATTAGGCTTGCTTAGGGTCACACGATGAGTGAGTAATGTGAATTTGACCAAAAGACTTGTGGTTTGCAGCAGTCTAAAACCTTGTCCAACAAGCCACACTGCTTTATTGCTTAGAATGCTCTTCTCAGCCATTTCAAGAAAGTAACCTAAGGCTGGCTCTTTATTTCCACACTTATAAGCAACGCCTTTCACTCCCTTGAGCTAAACCACTGAAATACCATACACATAATTTTTAAAGAGTTACAGTTAATATTTATAAGAGAATAGTCAAATAATGGGGAATGCTTGGAACAACAAACAATCTTTACAAATAGAGATATGTAATATACTCTTTATGGCTGCAGTGCAGGGAGGCGGTATTAAATGATCAGGATCACAGAGTCAGACCTGAACAGATAACCTTGTGAATAAAAGTTAATTTCCTTTGCCACTAAGCTACACTACCTAATACTGCCTTAGTGGAACTCACAGGAACAGACAAGTCTGTGTTATAATAAATAGCCGTTGACCCTTTAAAGCACCGTTCTGAGAGATTTCAAGACGAGAAGGTTCACACTCTGAGGCTAAATGCCTGAATACATTAGTAAACAAGTCAGGCTTCTGAGAATGCCGCAACTGAGTCAACGAGCTGTCAGCAGCCAGCGTTGGTAGGCGGGTCACAGACACTTCAGGCTCCTAATGAGCTGATGGATTAGTGCAGCACTGCTCACTCATCAGTATTTTCAGTATAGTGTCTGAAATATGTGCAGGGTGGGGGTTGCTCTTCTGACACACTGGTGCAGTGATCTGAAGTGTCATGGTCATTTTTGGCAACTGCATGAGTTAGGATGCAGCAGAATACTGCTGGTTTCCACAATATGACATTACTGCTGAAATACAAGCATAGCACATCTGTGTCATAATAGCAACTCTCTGACTAGCAAACACAAAAAGCCAAGTAAAACTCAATGGCAAAGTCAATGATAGGTAACTGAGAATAATGATTTACACTTGAGCAAAAAGGCCTATTTAGATTTACAGTATTTACCAATATAACTTGTAAAATTACGGCAACATTTCTGACTGACTGTGCACAAGTTATATAAAAATAACATTCTCACACCCACATCAATCAATTATAAGGTCAAATTCTGGAGGATGGGCAGAGCTTACATTGTCAGCACTGGACATAAGGTAGCAATCATAACATCATTCCATTACAGGGCCTAAACTTGCCCACACCCACACATGTATAGGATCAACTGAGAAACAGTAAGGTTCCCTTTTATTATTTTTGTAATTTTGGTTTCTCCTTCTTTAACATTTCATCTTTGTATGTCTAGTATTTGGAAATAATTCTAGCTTCCTTGGCATCATTCTGGGCACAAGAGTTGCAGTGACAGTGCCTCCTCCTGTTCACTTATAACACCAATTAATGGTGGTCATTGATCAGTGTTTTAAGCTTAGGAAGCCACACAGGGAGTCAGAGTCATGCAATGTTATGTTTTTTTAGTAAACTCCTTCCCACTACAACCACACTGGCTACTCAAGTTTTAATTTATGACAATTTGCAAACCACAAAATTTTTCACCAAGCTATTATAAATAGAGCGGCATGGTGGCACAGTGGGTAGCGCTACTGCCTCTCAGTTAGGAGACCTGGGTTCGCTTCCCGAGTTATCCCTGCGTGGAGTTTGCATGTTCTCCCAGTGTCTGCGTGGGTTTCCTCCGGGTACTCTGGTTTCCTCCCACAGTCTAAAGACATGCAGGTTAAGTGCATGCGGTGTGTGCGCGCCCTGCAGTGTATTGGGTGGGATTGGCTCCAGCAGACCCCCGTGACCAAGTAGTTAGAATATAACGGGTTGGATAATGGATGGATGGATATTATAAATATACATTTACATAAAAATGACCACGACTGATCTACCAAAACCAGATTGCTCTCTCCAAAATCTTTGCACTGGAAAATTAAAAAATAAATTAACTAATTATTATTATAAAGATTTGTGGCTTAATGGCTTTGGTGTTTGACTACAAACAACAAGGCCTACTTTAAATTCAACTACACTGCCTCATTATGTGACTCCAGTTGCAAAAATCTGTGCTATAGTTCTATATTTGTAAAGAGGTTGGAAAGAAGTATTGGCTATAAATTAAAATAACGCAGTTTATGGATTAAAAAAAAAACAAAACAAAACAAACACTGTAACCTGGGTCTGCCAGTTCAAAAGCATTCTGAACCCTTCGAATGCCGATAGAGCAACTCAACATTCACATCTTGGAGAAGTCCATAGTATAAAACTATGCCAAATATACAATCAGAATAATTAATAGAATTAAAAAAAATCTATATTTGTATAAGTTTGGCTTTATAAACAGGAATAAAACATCAGGGAATCATTTAAGTCATGTCATTTTTATCTTGTACAGAAAAAACAAAACAAACAAAAATAAACTTTCCGCAAAAGGAATTATTTTTGGGAGTTCCTCATGTACAAACAGGAAAAATATCTTCCAAAGAATCAGATAAACTATTTAATTTGATCTAAAATGGGACAAACAAACAAAAAAATACTTCTGATAAATGTGCCTCAAGCCAACCATGCAACACATCAAGTTGGAATTTGAAATATTCAGTGCTTACAGCACTAACAGTCCTAATCCGGATATACCAATTGTGTGAGAGGTTAATTACAAATGTGATATTAAAACACATGTATTGTACATTAATCAAGTTAAAAATATCATTACTTTTAGTAAGTGACAGCCTGGAATACCAAAATTCATTGAAGTATTTTCTGAACGTGCTTATTCTACCAGGTATTTTTCCAAATAGTAAGATGGACTAATTGAATAAACAATTATAAAGACTTAAGTACATTTTGCTACACTAAATAGAATCAAAATCACATTCAAGGCTGGTGGTGCCTGCCTGCGCACCTAGTATAAGATTAAGCAGGTTCAGTTCAGCGCAGAGGAAAACACTTCAGCGGATCATGAAGACTGCCCAGTTCTTCACCCTCACTGGATGAACTGCACAGCTCTTGCTGCCTCAGTAAAGTGGAAAACATCTTAAAAGACTCCTCACACCCCGCTCATGACATGTTCCAACTATTGACATTAGGCAAAATATATAGGATCATCAAAACAAAGACTAACAGACTGATGAATAACAGTTTCTACCCTGTTGCTATTAGGGCACTGAATGCCACCTAATCACCTCCAATGCAGCAGTGCAATAGATGACATCTTGTGCAATAGTGTTTCATGCGCAATTAAGGTCTTATATGTTGAATGTTTGTGTTCAACCTTATTTCTTCTTATCCTTTTGTAATTATATTTATTTATATTTTGATATCGCAGGGACTGCACATAACTTTGTTGTATTTGTTACAATGACAATAAAGATATTCTGATTCTGATAAATGGATGAGCAGCATTGTAGTGCAGCAGCTAGCATTGCTTCCTCCTAGCTCCAGTGCCCCATCACACTTTTTCCAGATACTCCTGTTTTCCTCCAACACCAAGAATTGAAATGGCTGACAGTTCTTAATTGGTCAAGTTTGAGAGTAATGTGGACGTGTGCACGAATGTCCCCTTTGATGGGCCCTTTTTTTCCCATCTAGAGACAATTCCTGCCTTGCACTTTGACTGCTTGGATAAGCTTCAGAAACTCTACACCTGAACAAGGTAGGCAGTGAAAATGGATGGACAAGTAAAATCAAATTTACAATTGTTTGTTTTTTTTTGGGTTGGGTGCAGATTATCACTATTTCAAATCATGTTGAATTTCAACTGCAAGAACTATAGCACCATATCCTACAGCAAAGTAGTAGGAACATTTTATGTAGATACGGTATATATACAGTGTATATATCTACAGTGCATCCGGAAAGTATTCACAGCGCATCACTTTTTCCACATTTTGTGATGTTACAGCCTTATTCCAAAATGGATTAAATTCATTTTTTTCCTCTGAATTCTACACACAACACCCCATAATGACAACATGAAAAAAGTTTACTTGAGGTTTTTGCAAATTTATTAAAAATAAAAAAATTGAGAAAGCACATGTACATAAGTATTCACAGCCTTTGCCATGAAGCTCAAAATTGAGCTCAGGTGCATCCTGTTTCCCCTGATCATCCTTGAGATGTTTCTGCAGCTTAATTGGAGTCCACCTGTGGTAAATTCAGTTGATTGGACATGATTTGGAAAGGCACACACCTGTCTATATAAGGTCCCACAGTTGACAGTTCATGTCAGAGCACAAACCAAGCATGAAGTCAAAGGAATTGTCTGTAGACCTCTGATACAGGATTGTCTCGATGCACAAATCTGGGGAAGGTTACAGAAACATGTCTGCTGCTTTGAAGGTCCCAATGAGCACAGTGGCCTACATCATCCGTAAGTGGAAGAAGTTCGAAACCACCAGGACTCTTCCTAGAGCTGGCCGGCCATCTAAACTGAGCGATCAGGGGAGAAGGGCCTTAGTTAGGGAGGTGACCAAGAACCTGATGGTCATTCTCTCAGAGCTCCAGAGGTCCTCTGTGGAGACAGGAGAACCTTCCAGAAGGACAACCATCTCTGCAGCAATCCACCAATCAGGCCTGTATGGTAGAGTGGCCAGACGGAAGCCACTCCTTAGTAAAAAGCACATGGCAGCCTGCCTGGTGTTTGCCAAAAGGCACCTGAAGGACTCTCAGACCATGAGAAACAAAATTCTTTGGTCTGATGAGACAAAGATTGAACTCTTTGGTGTGAATGCCAGGTGTCACGTTTGGAGGAAACCAGGCACTGCTCATCACCAGGCCAATACCATCCCTACAGTGAAGCATGGTGGTGGCAGCATCATGCTGTGGGGCTGTTTTTCAGCAGCAGGAACTGGGAGACTAGTCAGGATAAAGGGAAAGATGACTGCAGCAATGTACAGAGACATCCTGGATGAAAATCTGCTCCAGAGCGCTCTTGACCTCAGACTGGGGCGACAGTTCCTCTTTCAGCAAGTACACAGCCAAGATATCAAAGGAGTGGCTTCAGGACAACTCTGTGAATGTCCCTGAGTGGCCCAGCCAGAGCACAGACCTGAACCTAATTGAACATCTCTGGAGAGATCTTAAAATGGCTGTGCACTGACGCTTCCCATCCAACCTGATGGAGCTTGACAGGTGCTGCAAAGAGGACTGGGCGAAACTGGCCAAGGATAGGTGTGCCAAGCTTGTGGCATCATATTCAAAAAGACTTGAGGCTGTAATTGCTGCCAAAGGTGCATCAACAAAGTATTGAGCAAAGGCTGAATACTTATGTACATGTGATTTCTTAGTTTTTTTTATTTTTAATAAATTTGCAAAAACCTCAAGTAAACTTTTTTTCACGTTGTCATTATGGGGTGTTGTGTGTAGAATTCTGAGGAAAAAAATTAATTTAATCCATTTTGGAATAAGGCTGTAACATAACAAAATGTGGAAAAAGTGATGCGCTGTGAATACTTTCCAGATGCACTGTAGATATATAGATATATATATATATATATATATAGAGAGATATATATATAGAGATATATATATATTCATTGCATTCGTAGTCTGTAATATATATATAATTTTTTTTTTTACTGACAATAATGGCGACCAGTGCATACTATTTATGTTTAGAAACACAAGACTTAGGATTTGTGGCAGGTGTGTAAAACATGAAGTAGAAAATCCAAAGAATTGCAAAAATGTTCACTGTGCTTAGTCGTTATTATTTTTCCCCATACACAACTGTGGAATTTTCAAAGGTTATAATTTATTTAATTCAAGTAAAGAACCTCCATATTGACAGTTATTAAATGGCAATATTGTTGCAAGGAATAACAGAGAACTGAGTCATGTAATCACGCTTTCCCTTTTCCTCTTTGTAAATGTCATCATTGGGACATACTGTTCATACTGTAATTACTAAGTAATACAGCATCTGCCTTAGGGCTAACCATAACAGCTGGTGCATACCATCCCATCCCAAAACATTGCATTTTTAGTACTGTATTCAACTAAATCTTTTGTCCCTCTTTGTAAACAAAGTGATCCTCAAAAATACTGCCATTGTTTTTCAGTTTGCTACACAACTGGAGTTATAACTGTGCACGCATGTTAATTTCACCCTGATTACAATGCTGCCGGATCAGGCCCTTGCAATCCATATGGTTAATAGGGTAAAAAAGTGAAAAAGCCTAGCCAAGTTTAAGTGCCTTCATCAGAGGGTCATTCTTCTTCAGAGTAAAAAAAAAAAAAGTGTACTATTTAGTATTTGGTGCAAAGTACAACCCAACAAACCAAGATGGGCCTCCATTCCTGCTCTGGCCACACACACTCAATTCCACACAAATCCAATTTATAGTCTTCAATCAACCTTATCTACACATTTGTGGAATGTGGACTATAGAAGGAAATCACTTTCCAAAGAGAAAAACCTATCCAGACATAGAGATAATGCTAAGCACTGTGCCACCTCACATGCCAAATGTGTACTTGTGACCAGAAGTATTGGTTGGCACCAAACATTACCTCAAGGCTATAAATGCAGAAGCATTGGTACTTAGTGCAATTAGTACCAACCTTGACAACTTCTCTCCTCCTCTACATGTTGAGCATATTTTTAGATAATTCCATCAAGTCCACACTCTCCCAAAGTGAAACATCCCTCTGTCTGAGGTACAGCTTTTCCAAAGAGCAAGAAAGACACGGTTATAAGGCCAGAATCTTGAGGAATTAAGGCAGACCGGCTGAAAAGGATGATTGTTTGACTTCTTGAACAGTTATGGTCTAAGCACTGATTTCTCTATTTTTAGTTTTAATTTCTATTATTATTACCTTTACACTCTTATACTCCATCTTCACAGATCCACCATGACACAACCTTTCATTCAGATTTATATAACACATAAACCTAACCGCAGTCTGCAAACTGCCTGAAAACTCTAAACCAGCAAAAACACATACAATATCAAACTCTTCACTTTTATTATTCTTGACAACTTTACTTTTATTACCTTTTTATATTCATGACAAATACAATTTTCTATCAAAATGACACAACTTTTCATTCAGTTTTTCCTTGGTATGTCTGCTCAGCCAACACAAAATGTTTAATAATGTAGGCAATGAAAAGTAGAGTGTTACTCTGATCAAGGTTTTACATAATTTTCTTATATTATTAAACATTTGACAGGAGCTCGTAAAGTGCATGACAGGGTATATGTCCAAGTGTGGCCTGATCAGTGAAGTCTGGAAATATAGCCTATGCTAAAGTATAAAGCCCACACTCAATACAAGTCATACTGTACAAGGTGAGGATCGCCTGCTGTAAATAAACTACCCACATGAACATTTAAAAAAAAGTTGCATCACTGAAGGCACACCCAAAGTTTCACCCAAGCTTGAAGGACTGTGCCACACACACAAGGGGATGAAAGCAACTAGTAATATTATTTACATTAGTTTTGATTTACTAAGACTGACAATTGAATGAAAATGTCAGTTCAATGATAAGTAAAAAAAAAAAAAAAAACTGCAGCTGATTGGGCCACAGAAAGAATTGGATAATATGAAACCACATAAAGGGGATAGAAAATGACAAAAAGGGTAAGGCATAACTCCATAAATGAACAAAGTACAAAAAACATACAAATAGTATTGAGACCTGAGAGTCACAAGAGGGGTGAAAAATGAAATCACAATGAAGTGCCCATGCAGCAAAGACTGAAGTGGTGTCAAGTTATTGCTGTTGTCCAGTAAAAAGCCTATATAGCTAGCAGGAACAAATCATAGCTAAAAACATAGTTTGGCATGAACCACTGCAGGATGCACATAAAGTCCATCCATCCATTATCCAACCCACCATATCCTAACTACAGGGTCACGGAGGTCTGCTGGTGCCAATCCCAGCCAACACAGGGCGCAAGGCAGAAAACAAACCCTGGGCAGGGTGCCAGCCCACCACAGGGCACACATCCACACACCAAGCACACACTAGGGACAATTGAGAATCACCAATGCACCTAACCTGCATATATTTGGACTGAGGGAGGAAACCGGAGTACCCGGAGGAAACCCACACAGACACAGGGAGAACATGCAAACTCCACGCTGGGAGGACCCGGGAAGCGAACCCAGGTCTCCTAACTGTGAGGCAGCAGCGCTACCCACTGCGTTACCGTGCCGCCCTACATAAAGTCTCTCACAAAAAAAAAAAACACGCTATGAAAGTACATTTATATATGCACTGCCTCATGGGTAAATGACTCATCATATTAACATAGTGCAGTTTAAACCTCTTTCACTATGGTCAGTGTGGTATGCAAATTAAATAACTTATTAAAACAAAAAGGAAATGATACCCATAATACAACGCTTACACAATACAGAGGTAATTTATAATATCTTTGACAATATTGTCAAAAAAGCTTGGAAGCTAATGGTGGACGTATTCAAATTAATCTTCACCATTAAACTAACTGTACACATACATTTTCAATTCCCTATATCACAAAATAATAATACATTCCTCAAACCTCCTTAATTCTTTTAAAAACCATAGGGGCCACAGCCCATCGCAGATGCATCAAATAGAAGGCAGGAATCATCACAAGATGACTGCAGCACTCAGTCATGCATATATAGGACCAGTATCAGCAAATAACCTTTCACCCACCTCAATGAGGTTTAAATAAAAACAAGTGGGGGAAGTGAAAACGCCACAAAGATGGCAACTAAGCATGGGTTTCAACCTGAGGATGCAGGATACACCATGCTCCTGCCACCTAATCTATACTGCATATACTTGCAATTTTATAGTACAGTATAATCCATCCATTAAACTATTATCCAAACACAGTTTTTTCCATTGCAGGTTGGCTGTGCCATGGAGCCAAGCCAATACAAGCTGTATGTGTGAGAGGGCAAAAACACAATGATGCACTTTTGAGGATGGAAGCATGCGCTGATAGCACTTTGCAAAACCCACCACACAGCAATCCACCTGGATTTGAGATCTATATTATTATTATCCAATTTTTAAACCCACCATTTGAAACTATAACCCAACCGGAATGAGAACGTTCCTCACACACCTTCACCTATGCAGAGAAATTTTTTTAGGTACTTGTGTACTAAACGGGTGGCACAAATGGCAGTTTATACCCATTCTAGTGTTGGGTTCCATGGGGGAGGCGCCCCGGTTGCTTAATTTTTGGAGTTTAAATTATTAGACTGACCTACCCCAACCACAAATACTAACCTTAAAGTTAGTGGGGATGGGACATAGGTGCCTAATGTTAATGTCCCCTTTGGGTGCCTAATGTTAAAAACGAAAATCCAATTTGTGCCACGATAATAGAAAAGGGTACTAGCCATCTATGCCGTTTAGTACACAAGTACCTTTTTTCATTTAACATCTGTGCCTTTGGCATACTGCAAGAACTTTGAATAAATGAAGAAGACTCACAGGAAAAAAAGAGAACATGCAAACTCTGCATAGACTGTGACAGAGCTGGGGAAACAATAGTGCTAAACACACTGTCACTATTCAACTCATTTATCAACTCCATTATATTTTGTGTTCAGTCAGATAACAAGAGGATTGTTGAAAGACTATTTGCTGCATGCCATTCTGTAGATTTGTAATTAGATTTGGGGGAGGAATCTGAAAGAGCCATTACTGTGCATTTGCAATTTTTTTGTTCAGTAGCTCTATTGTTTCTATAGTTATATGCTTGGAACTACTGAAAGATGAACATCCTTCCAAATTTCAGATAGCTTTCAGAGAGTATGATTATGAGAAGATGTAGTATGCAAAGTGTGACCAAGCAGCTGAAAATCAAATCCAGATCCACGGAGCACAGAGGAGGTAATACAGACCTCTGGACCATTACACTATGCTGCTCATGCAGTGCAAACAAACACATTACACTGCATGAATCTGAAGTCTGTCCCTCCTCCAGATATCGTTTCAGGCCAACCAACAGTTGCACTTCTGAAATTGACATACAATGAGAAAGGGATTTCCCCAGACAGCGAAATAAGCCATGTGACAAACTGTGCTAATATTCTATAGGAATCTGTGTTCCATTCTTAGAACAGAGTTACTGGTGTCAGGCTTCATCTGTATTCTCTCATGGCTGCAGGAATCACCTGGTGACATGACACAAAGGCAGGAAATCACTTCCTGTACACCAGGCTATTTGTATCCACATCCTGTTTGCAAGCGACGCATATCATTTGTCTAGTCCTCTCGCCCACAGCCCAACTCCCAAATTAACTTTTTAACTATGAATCATGTTTGAGTTTCATCTATATGGTGAACAATGAACCTAAATTAACAATCTTGTTAATCACATACATGCATTACATGTACCCAGGAGTACATCAGCAGTCATCTCTAGGGTCAGCATTACTTAGACAGGAAGTAAACCGAATTCGTACAAGCTGGAGAGCAGAAGGTGTAAGATGATAGGCAAGAAAAACCTAAGAGAACTTCTTTAAATTCCTAAAGGGCAGAAACAAGAAAACAGGAACCCACGCCAGAGTAACGGATACAACGTAGGAAAGGTGGAGTCAGAAGTGAAACATTCACAAATATTTTCTCAAAGCTGTCCAATAACCTGTGTGTATGCTGTATGTTCTCGACAAAATTGCATAATAGGCTTGTAAAACACAAACACATAAACAGGCATATTTGTCTATCAGAAAAGGTTTCCATAAAAGTATTTTTGTAAGAATAAAAATCCAGCTTTTTTCATATAGTTTACAGTACTGGAGGAAACATTAACATCATTCCACTTGTCTTGAGGGTTGCAGTGCCAACATGCAAAGCTTGACAAACCAAATCATATTTTTAAAAACTACTTCTAACTGCTCTTGGGGAAGTCCCACAAATTCCCAGGGCAGCTGAGAGATACAATTCATAATTTATTATGCATCAGTTCTGTTCTATCCAGTGCTGGCCTGGGTCTTGCGTACGAGGTGTGGCAGAAAAGTAATGAGACTGATTTTTTATTTACCAAAGTTTTTATTTTTTTCAAACATCAATGTTATCCCCTTCAAAGTAGTTCCCTTGGGCAGCTACACACTGATGGAACCGTTACACTCTTTTGGATGTTTTCTAAAGTCCCGAAATGACGTCCTTTGAGGACATTTTTCACTTTAGGAAAAAGGAAAAAGTCACACGGACTGAGGTCAGGTGAATAAGGGGGCTGGGGAACCACAGGAATGCCTTTTGAGGTCAAAAATTCTGTTATGGAGAGGGCAGTGTGACATGGGGCGTTGTCATGATGGAGCATCCATTTGTCTGCAATGTCTGGTCTCACGCGAATGACCCTTTTTCTGAGCCTTTCATTGTTCACTCAACATTCTTAATGTTAAACGACAGTCTGATCTCACAAGAGTGTTCACACATTCGATGTTTTCATTGGTTTTCGAAGTTAAAGGCCTCCCTGAACGGTGTTCATCTTCAACGTGTTTTCTGCCTTCCAAAAATGATTTGTGCCAAAGTGTTAGCTTTTCAAACGTCACACTTGCCGATTCTCCAAGATTAACACACAATTTAATGGCACAACGTTGCTCCAAATTCCGCTGTTCCATTTTGTGTGACGCACAACCAAAAACACAACTTCGCTAATAGCAGTCACAAAAATCACGTAGTTAATGGAAGGAGTTGAAACTCGCACTGAGCTATGGGAGGGTACTGATACACGTGCTCTATCAGGGACAACAGCGCAGCGTTGCCAGATCGCTTGCAGTGTTGCCAGTCTCATTACTTTTCTGCCACACCTCGTATTCCTAATGGGCAGGCTTCAGTAAAAACAGGTAAAGAAAATGGATGGGCGCATAACAATAGAGACTATGTGACAACAAAACAAAAAGTTAAACTTCAAAAGTAATTTTAAATGTGTTATTGCTTTTCAAAACTTTACTTGAACAAGTATTGGCTGCAACTCCAGAAAAAACAAAAGTACCAATTTGAAGACTTCAAGGAGAAAACAACCTTTTAAAGGGTACCTATATATTTAAAACACAAGATTACATCTTGCCTGAAGAAGGGGCCTGAGTTGCCTCGAAAGCTTGCATATTGTAATCCTTTTAGTTAGCCATCAGGAGTGGGCAGGAGGAGGAGTATAGGAAGCTAATTAAGGACTTTGTTAAATGGTGTGACTCAAACCACTTACACCTGAACACCAGCAAGACCAAGGAGCTGGTGGTGGATTTTAGGAGGCCCAGGCCCCTCATGGACCCCGTGATCATCAGAGGTGACTGTGTGCAGAGGGTACAGACCTATAAATACCTGGGAGTGCAGCTGGATGATAAATTGAACTGGACTGCCAATACTGATGCTCTGTGTGAGAAAGGTCAGCGCCGACTATGCTTCCTTAGAAGGCTGGCGTCCTTCAACATCTGCAATAAGATGCTGCAGATGTTCTACCAGACGGTTGTGGTGAGTGCCCTCTTCTACGCGGTGGTGTGTTGGGGAGGCAACATAAAGATGAAGGACGCCTCATGCCTGGACAAACTTTTTTGGAAGGCAGGCTCTATTGTAGGAATGAAGCTGGACAGTTTAACATCTGTGGCAGAGCGACGGGCGCTAAGCAAACTCCTGTCAATCATAAAGAATCCACTGCAGCCACTGATCAGTGTCATCTCCAGGCAGAGGAGCAGCTTCAGTGACAGACTTTTGTCACTGTCCTGCTCCACTGACAGACTGAGGAGATCGTTTCTCCCCCACACTATGCGACTCTTCAATTCCACCCGGGGGGGGGGGGGTAAACGTTAACATTATTCAAAGTTATTGTCTGTTTTTACCTGCATTTTCATTACTCTTTAATTTAATATTGTTTTTTGTATCAGTATGCTGCTGCTGGATTATGTGAATTTCCCCTTGGGATTAATAAAGTATCTATCAAAGGTGTCATTTTGCTTGGCTTTTCTCTACATTCATAATGGCTAACATGCTACAACACCCTAGTACTTTAAAGCATAAGAAAGCTGAGCTTTTATCCTTGCTATACTTAGTCGTGCTCTTTTACTTGTATCAGAATGACCCCTTATGACCTTAAAATCTGTAGACAGGTAGACCTTCTGCACAGGTGTCAGATTCGGCTCCTTGAGTTTCATTCTTTTCTCCCCCATTGTGTTCTAAGCTTGCCTGATGGTGTTCAGCATAGTGCTGAGGTGATACATTGTCCTGCCAAGAATCTAAATATTTAATTAGCCATACCAGCCTCTTTCCTCTGGATAAACTTCTAAACTGAATTTGCTGAATGTGGCTTTTCTTGTAAGAAAGATGTTAATGTCCTAAACAGGATTAAAACCAAAAAGCAATGTGGCTAACACTCTTGCTAAAAAGAGCTTCATTACATGGAAAGCTGTAGAAACTTAATCTGATCAGGCCGAGGACAGGAAAAAAAAAGAAAGGAGGCGGGGATCTTTACCTTATTTAAACCTTTCTAGAATAAACTGCTAAAAGCTTTCAATCAGTAAATAGGGAACTGTTCAATGAATAATGAAATGAACAAAGACAAAGAAAGGCCATCTTCATATAAAGTAGATGGGACTTAATGTCTGATTGTGAGAATGAAAACTGACATAACGAAGAACAGGCTGAAATTTGTGGATCCACTCCAACCTGGAAAATACATTATTTACTTGGCCATGGGCTTTGATAATAATTTCTCTTCGTTTATACGGGTGCTGTGCATTGACTTCTCCTTTACTCTATATGTAGGCATGCTTCAAAGAGAACACCAGAATATAACCACAAAAACCTGAATTTTGCTCTCCTGCCTAAATATTCCAGTCTTGCATGGCTACATAAATTATACAAACAACATGAATACTTAGTATAATTACAGCTCAAATCCCAGTATTACAAGTTACAAAATACATTAAAAAATCCTTGCATATTATCTTCAGATGAACAGATGTCAAAACTCTTCCATTTTTTTATGGAGTCACAATTACTCATGTGACTGTTTACTGAAGGCTGTGTATTAAATCAAAGACCAGTTACTAAAATCAGTCAGTCATTATCCATCCATCCATTATCTAACCCGCTATATCCTAACACAGGGTCACGGGGGTCTGCTAGAGCCAATCCCAGCCAGCACAGGGCGCAAGGCAGGAACAAATCCTGAGCAGAGTGCCAGCCCACCGCAGGGCAGACAATTTAGGATCACACATGCACCTAACCTGCATGTCTTTGAACCATGGGAGGAAACCCACACAGACACGGGGAGAACATGCAAACTCCATGCAGGGAGGATCCAGGAAGCGAACCCAGGTCTCCTAACTGCGAGGCAGCAGTGCTACCCACTGCGCCACCATGCCGCCCAGTTACTAAAATATAATTTAAAAAAACAAAATGCATGTAAAACCTTCAGACGTCAAAATGAAACAACAAATTCATCATTTGTTTATCCCTGCAGCACTGCCAACTTGATGTAAGGCCCTCTCGTGTACACGGCGTCAACATGGATTGCCAGTTAGCCTAATTAGTTAGGAAAGCCCATTCAGAATGAGGAAAACATGTAAACTCCATGCAGAAAACAATGAGGTGTGACGTCTGCACCTCGGACACTGGATTTGCGAGTAGCGAGTACCATTCAACACCTACTTCCAAAATGCCACATTTTATGTCACTTTATGAAGAGAATTAAATCCTGAGTGACCTAATGGTTTTCATTAGATAATATTGACTTGTCGTATCCATTTTAGATGTGTTTGCATATACTGTAATGCGCAAAGCACCTATTGCAAAAGCCCATGTTAGCATCTCAGTCTTTCTGCCTGTATGAAACAACCCCCACTGGACTGGTTGGTTGAGATGCTGCATAGTACAGTAATTCTTAAAAGAAATTTGTTGATTTCAATTTTTGTTGCAATATCTGAAACAGATCACACTGCACAAAGTTTTAAAATTTCAAATTTCCCATTGAAAAGCAGTAGTGAATTTTTCCATCTTAAAAGGGAGAAATGTTTTGTGCAGCTTCAGCTAGTAACTAGTTTACTGTTTCAATTTGACTTTAGAAGTGGTTGCTTGAACTTGTAAATTTTGCATATTTCCCTCTTTTACTCATCTGACAGCTGCTCAGAAGACCAATGCAAGTGAGCCAAACGCCAGGCAGAGTGCACACAAACAGGTTAACTAACACAGTACAAAAAGTCACTTCTCTGGAAATACATGACAGGGAAAAAACTATTATGTAGATGTATACAAGACCGAAGTGATTGATCAATATTATCTGCACATTGTAATTGTAAAGAACTGACGTTATCAACCTGCAGCAAAATGGTGTTTGAACTAATTAATACCACAAGAAAGGCACAGCTGCCCTAAGTGATATAAATATAGAATGGGTTTAAATAATGACAGTGGCGTCCAGAAGATGGGAGGCGCTGATCTCTGGCGCCCAAACCCTGATCTATCAGCCCCAGATATACACAGACAATTGTGTCAAGACCCTGATGTACTCGCCAACCGTGTATCATTCATATTACCATTATTTAATAAATACAGTATGTTCCTTTCTAAGTTCTTAATTACATAGTTTTTAATAAACGACTGTGACCCTGTGTTAGGATATAGCGGGTTGGAGAATGACTGACTGACTGTGTTTTAATTAACATTAATAGCTAGATAGGGAATTTATTTCAGTTCCTTATCTCCTTTCATAGAGTGACATTGATACTGATTTTAGGCTACTTTTGCTCCTTTCGTATTAATAGATATTTTTCTATAGCCAATTATTAGATACTACCTTATTAGGTATACTTTCAAAAATGTGAAGTTTATGAAAATTGAAAAACTCAGTCACAGACCCTCCAACTAGCACACGTGTGTGCACTAACACATCAGTCGATGAGATTTTCACATCACATGAATTGGAATCTGCTGTGTAAGAAAGCTATTGAGCTGCCACAAATAAGCCTATCAGTGTTTAATGTCATTGTGAACGGCTGTTAAAAAGCACTTAATGTAATTTACTAATACACATTGTATTCTATTATTGCTAGTACGTTTGAAAGACTCACTGTTACACTTTTTAATAAACAAAAAATGTAATAACTGACTCTTGGATGAAGTAAATAAATGCAAAATGCTCAAACTTTCAATCAATTAGCTTAGTCACCAAACACAACCAAATATTATGCTAAGCATACATTGTCTAAATTGTTTCCTTCTTGGGGAGGCACGGTGGCGCAGTGGTAGTGCTGCTGCCTCGCAGTAAGGAGAACTGGGTTTGCTTACTGGGTCCTCCCTGCATGTTCTCCTCCCACAGTCCAAAGACATGCAGGTTAGGTGCATTGGAGATTCTAAATTGTCCCTAGTGTGTGTGTGTGTGTGTGTGTGCAGTGCGGTGACACCCTGCCCGGGATTTGTTCCTGCCTTGCGCCCTGTGCTGGCTGGGATTGGCTCCAGCAGATCTCCACACCCTGTAGTTAGGATATAGCAGGTTGGACAGTGACTGACTGACCGATGACTGTTTCTTTCTTTACATTAATACAGTCAACTTTATGCAACACCATGTTCTCTTCATTTTGGAGAAAGTGAAAAGTGGACAAATTATTGGGTAAAGAGTAATTTGTAATTATTTGATAAAAAGTAAACTGTTATAACTAATCTATTGTAATACATTTAGCGGTAAACATCAAACATACCTTGATTACACAAAATAGCTTAAACTATTGATGACTGCCAATGGAGTGTAACTGAACACTCTGAAGAAACCACATTTCTCTTTCCACTGGTATTTTAGTTTCTGAGAAATTGAAAGTACAAGAAAATGACAAGACAGTAAACACAGAAGTATTTTCACACTGCTGTAAATTATTTATCACACGTCCACCAAACAAAACGTTAGGCAAAAAAAAAAAATCTATGGATATTGCTTCCATCAAATTGCATTTGGGACTGAAAACAACAGTAAAAGTGCTTAAAGAGTTATTTTGATGGTTTTATTATAGATATGAAATCATATTCAACATTAAATACCCTAAAAGAGCAATAGCTGGTACCTACAACACACATACTATATCACTGTCCAACATTCTTCTCATAGAACTGAAAGTCCTGGGTTATAATTAACAAAAAAATGGAAAAATTAGTATATTCATACAAATAAAAGGTTCTTTTTACTTTGCACAAGAGTCCCTTCTGCTTTACTACTTCTGCTTTCCTCACAGTTATAAACCTATTTGGAAAGTCCTGCATTAAAACATCTAAATTTTGTAATCTTTGCATATTCTACCCTTTTCTCAATTCAACTTTTCTCATTTTAGTATTATGGAAAGCCAGTCTATATACCGTCAGATTTGTACAAATATGTACTTTGGATGTAGGTGTTTTTAATGTTGAAGGAAACTACCAAATTCCTATGTGAATACTGGGCAAAAGGTAAACCATTTTACAGTAATTAGAGAGAAGGAGGACAGAGCCATGAAGCTGTGAGGCAGCAGCTCTAACATCCTCACACTCTAACGTACACTTTTCTATTATTTCTCATGCAAACATTTTGCCATTTAAATAGGGAATAATTGTTGTGGTGCACATAAAAAATGAATTCACTGGTTTTCTATGAGACATAATGTAGTCAGTCAACAAATTTTAACATTTTTTCTTTTATAGCTGCTATGCTATAATCAATTATCAAGCAGGAGTTTCTGTATCAGTTTCAGCTTCTTGGAGAGGCTGCAAGTTTTATTTAAAAATCCTTCTGATTCATTAAGGCAAAATCTTGCTGGTACCAAATCCTGTTTTGCTAAGGATATTTTTAAAGTTTTCAGTACTCTATGTAGCGCCTACTATTAAAAGACACTTACAGCCGACTTTATTTATTATTATCAGTTAAATTCAGCAGGTAGTAATTAGCCCATAGTGTGTGCTGGCAGACAACTGGTGTTACAAGCGGTAATTTGCAATTGATATTACTAAGGCACATCAGATATTGATCTTTTTATTTTTAAAATGTTTAATGCAATTTCATAATTTTTGTGAATTTGAAGATTTCAAATGAAAAAATGTGAAAACAATCAGCAACTCAGGGCTATGACTGGCAACTTTGTCTTGTGCCCAGAGCTGTCGTGACAAGCTCCAGTGACTGCATCCCTTAACTGGTTTGAGAATGTGTGGGTGGAATGCTTAGTTAATACAGAACATTGCTTTTTGACAATTCCCCACATTATAGTAAAATGCTACGCCATAATGAACTAAGAGTTTGAATACTTTGCCTCTGTAGCATTTAAGTAAAGAGATTGCTACATTTTCCAGGAAAAATAGCCTAGTTCCAGAAGTTGGCAATTTCTGCTAGCATGTGAAGGAAGAATAAAAGTTCTAAAGAGCTATACAACAGCAGAAAAAACAGATCTGGACATTAGTCACCAAGACAGCAGAACACCAACTGTCAACTCTAAGAAAAAAAGAAATAAATGCACGACAGGAATGCAACTAAATCTCAAAAGCCAAGAAGATGCAGAGATAAAAGAAGAAAGGAGCTGAACACTTGCGGTGAAATTTTGTTTTAAAGCGGAACACCACTAAGATACATTATTTTCAGTTCCTGCCCAATGAACAGTAGGAGTTTTCAAAGTGGCCTCATTTAAAAAAATCCAAGCAAATCCAGATATAGATGAGGCAGGGTTTAGACGTTTCATATGCAATAGTTCATCAGTGAAAAAGGGGGTTGGCGGGGAGCTTTAAACATTAAGGCTGATTTATAATTCTGTATCAGGCCTAAGCCGTTGAAAGTACTTTATACATCTGCATTGCGTCGTGCTGCAGACACGTGCTTGAGTGCTAGTACAATGTGTCTGTAGCACGCAAGAAAAGCAAATGATGTATTAAAAGACAGTCAGGTTTTTTTTTTGTTCTTTATTTCGCCTTATACAATTTCTTGTATTAGGAATTTGTTAGTTTTCGCATACCCTTTGGGGTCAGAGCACAGGGTCAGCCATTGTACAGCACCCCTGGAGCAATTGAAGGTTAAGGGCTTTGCTCAAGGGCCCAGCAGAGTAGGATCTTCTTTTGGCAGCGACAGGATACCAGTACAGATCCTTAGCCTCTGAGCCACCACTCTGCCATCTGGGATCACCGCTTCTCTTGCTACACATTTTTTTTCATAAGCAAACATATTTGTCATTCACATTTTTTCACTTTTTCATACATTCGCCGACTTCCAAACTGATGTTGGCTGATATTTTACGCTACACATAGGCTGCAATCTGATTGTCTTTATAGTATTGTGTATAATGTGCATATTTGCTAACTTTTCTCAGTTTGCTCTACTGTATGTTTACTTTAGAACAGGATTGCCAGGTTCTGTAAATATCTACAGCCCACGCGCTGACAGATAACCAGCTAAATTGAGGCCTCAAACTCCAACCAGTTTCACTCCAATCACTTACTCAATGAGAAGCCAATTCTTGCTGGTAATTAAACTTGTTATTTAATTCCACGGCTTGTTTCTGCTCTCATTCTGCCACAGCAGACATTTCCAAAACTGTTGATTTTCTGCTTTTTCTAAGAACATCATCAAAACGTTTTGGTGACTTGAGAGATCAACCTTACTGAGACCTTCACCTTTCTTTATTTTCAGATATTGTGTGATGGACGCAGGTGAGCTGGTCATGTGGTGGCTTGTTTCTTGTCTACTAATTAAGGAAAAAGTAACTAAGGGGCCCGAGTACAAGTTAATTAAAACTAAGGCAAAAGAAGTTAATTAGCAGCAGAAACTGGTCACTAATTAAGAAGATGGTTAGAATGAAAACCTACAGCCACTGCGGCCCTCCAGGACTGGAGTTCGACATCTCAGATCTAAATCCTCCAAAACTTTGTAATGGTTTAAGATTACACAGATCAAAGCATTACATTCAAATCTGCCATTTTTATAGGATGTGCTACAAGGTGGAATTATATTTATACCCAGAATTCCAATTATTCCTATTACTTACTCATTTTAAATAAATAAAAAAAGTTTCACAAAAACCCAAGGTCAGTCACTAGGCAAAACAGGAACTGATCTGTGGCAGGAGTATTTCAATCATGGCCAAATGTATTTATGATATTCCAGAGAAAAGAGCTGCAATAAACTATTAATATTAGCACCTGGTAAACAACAGATATCGTTTACAGAGAAATTATCAGTTACTTATGTAATTCTTATGATACATCTGATGGTACTAAAACTGAGGCCCATTGTCTCAGCAACTTTACACAGCTAGTCTGTCAAATAACTTGAACCCCTGTATACAGTGTAATGCATTCTATTATACAAATTACAAGTGCCACTTGTTTTCTGCTACGTTGTCCTGGGTTGCAGCGGGAGAACTCCACTGCATTAGTTTAATTAAAATTTAATTAATTACATTTTCTGAGAAGGAGATTGACCAGTAGCAAACATGTACTACTAGGTAGGTAGATTGATTGATTAGATAAATCTTTTATTTGTCCCAAGGGGATATTTAGCTTTTACAGAATCTCAAGAGACAGTACAACTTTGTATTAATATAATCATATACTAACTTTTTTTTTTTTTTTACTTGTATAACCTACTGCTTGTTGTTTTCTTGTCTTTGTGCTGAAAAAAAGCAAAGTTAAATCAATAAAAGTGTTCCCAGATATATACTGAACCCTGGAGATTTTAGAGGAAAAATGAAGGTGTCTGAATGTGAATTCAGTAATGTGAAGCACCATTTTGGATCATTGCTGTAAATTATTAATTATTTTATGCCTTCAAAGCTACTTAAAATGATTAAGGTTAATGTGCTTTTCGACTTCAAAGATATACACTGTATGAATGACAGAGGGTGCAATCAATTTCTTGCCTTTCCACTCACTGGACATCTCATTACACAAGTATTTTCAAATGAAAAAATGACATTGAGATTTTTGACAGTTAAAAATACCCCAAATCATCTAAGTTCACATTAATCTAATCACATCTATAGACGGACTGATACCTTGATGGAAGTACTGTTATACATAATGTTGCATATAATATGTGTTGCACAAAAACATTTTATGAAACATGCAGTTTATTAAGTTATGAAAAGAACCTTTGTTTATTCTTCCTTGTCTTTCATCCCCATTCTGCAGTTGATTATAGAGCAGTACATAAATAACAAAATAAGGAAGTATAAAAGTATGGTCCTCCAGGAACAGATACTAATATTCTTCCAAACACCATCTGGCAAGACATGAAGAGTTGTGTTTGAAATTTTTTCCAGAAGGCCAAAAGATACAAGGCACACTGCCAGACAACGGAAATGATTATTCAGATAAAAGATCAGTCTCGAGAACAGAAATAAGGACACTGGCCTCCAGTAAGCATAATGTTTTGTAGGCTACCTATGCAAATCTTTTAGAGGACAAGAAATGGCCTAGAAACAAGGTTGAACTCGGCAATGCTCTGCCAAGGTATTGAAAACACACTGCATTTTAAGACAAGTAAAAATGTGTTAGTATTATTAATAACTGACAAATAACGTCATCCTGGAAAAGTTAGAAGAAAAAGAAAAGCACATATAAGCAAAATAGATACTTAAGAGCACATGTGAGCAGCCCATAAAAATGAGGACTTTATGAGGGCTTTCAATATGACAGACTAGCTGTGTTAGCCAGGAAATTTCCTAAGACAATGGGCCTCAGCTATAGTGCCGTTAATGACTCGAATGTATCAGAAATACTATGTATTTAATTGTAATATAACTAACTGAGTACTTTTTTGAATTCAAAATTATTTACCAGGGGCTAATATTAGACTCCTGAACATCAATTATATATAAAAAATACAAATAACCTGCTTTCAAACAAGATTTTAGTTGAAATCAATATGGGTTTAAACAGAATTACTTTATCCATTTTTTATTTATGTTTTCTGGAAAAATGTTGATTGAATTAAGTATTTGGGAGGCTTTAATATATTTTGATAAAATGTAACTAGAAAATGAAACATTCTATCCAACTTTCGAAAACCACTGATCTGTTTCAGGGTTACATGGAGCTGGTACCTATCCAGGCAACATTGGGCGTGCATGACACAAGTATAATTCTGCAAAGGGTGCCAAGTTAAATTCAAGATGTCATTAAAATTAGGTGAATTATCAGGCGTGCTAGTGTTGGTACACAAGTACAGTTGAACATGAACAAAATCTGGGTTTGGGCAGATATATGGTGAATAAAATTCATCAGAGCTAACAGACACTAAAAATGGAGGTTACATTAAAGAGATTCTTCTTAACATAAAGTGCTGGGTGCAAATGCTTTCGCTCCCTTCCTGATATCCTCTGTTATGCTGCATTTGGCACAATAACTGGCTTCCGGTCTTTAGACAATGTAATCCACTTTACTCAAAAGGACAAGTATCTGTCTGTCCATCCAGTTTCTATTTCTCTGTTATATACCATTTAGTATGGGATTTGTAAAAGCAGTGCTCAGGTTTGTGATGTACCATCTGTTGGAACGAAAAATGCCAATGCACTTTATTGCTATATGCATTGCAAAATACATTGCAAAAGATGGAGCTCTGCAAACATTAACACTGAATATGCAGAGGTCAATGTTAATTACTAAGATTTCAACCTGTCTTAGGATAGCACAGCTAGTATTTGATAAACATACAACATCATTTCTAAATTTCTACTTTATGTATTGGAGTAATAACATTATCGAACACCTTTATTGTGTCCCTTAGTTGCTCACTCAAAAAGCTGATCCAAGCTAAACGACAACTACACTCAGCTGACTAAGAACAGCCAGAGTTGATTGCAGCTAGCCTTGTTAAATCTAAACCTCACCATATATTGCATTGACACTTACCTTGAGACTGGAGTAGTCACAATAAGATTCATAGCATAAAACGATGCCCTGATCAAAAGAAACTTCAGAAGAAATGAGGAAATCTACCAATTAGCAAAGGGTTACAAAGCCAATTATTATGCTTTGGGACTCTAATACACCGCAGCAAGAGCCATTATCTTGAAATGTTGAACATCTGGAGCAGTGGTGAATCTTCCCAGGAAAGGCCGGCCCACCAAAATGACCTCAAGGTCATAATGATGACTCATTTAAGAAGTCACAGAGGACCCCAGAACTTCCAAAGAGCTGCGGGCCCCTATAGCCTCAGCTAAGGTCAGTTCAGGACTTCATAATAAGAAATATTAAACAGCATCCATGGGAGAGTAGCATTGTGGAACCTCTGTGCTTATCTTGTATTTACAAAGAAACACTTTGGTGATCTGCAAGCCTTATGGAACAATACCCTAGGGAGAGTAGAGACACAGGTCCCACCATCTGGGGCATAAAGTGAATATGGTGTCCAACAGCAAGAACATCATACCTACAATAAAACATAGGGTTGGTGGTGTGATTGTGTGGGGAGGATTTTCTCAATTTTGTTAAGCAGAATGTTGAGTCATCTGTCTGTGACCTGAATGTAAAGTGTATTTGGGTTATGCAGCAGCACAATGACCAAAAAACACAAAAGCAAGTCTACAACTTAATGACACAAATAAAACAAAAGTTTCTGAGTGGCCTAGTCAAACTCCTAACTTGAATCCAAAAACCCAACAGTGATGCCGTAGCAGAACCTTGAACAAGTACTTCATGTTGGCAGACCTACTGAATTAAAGAAATTCTGCAAAAAAAAAAAAAAAAAAAAAAAAAAAAAAAAGAGAGAGAGAGGACTAAAACTCCTCAACAGTGCTGTGAAAGACAGTTATCAAATTATAGAAAGCGATTATTGCTAGTAAAGATGCTGCGACTGACTACTGAAACTAAGGGAAAATTACTTTTTCACATGGGAGATAGAGGTTTTGGATAACTTTGTTTTTTGAATAAATTTATGATTTGCTGAAGTAATGAAACATGCAAATACACAGGATATTATGCTATTTCACAGCACTGTACTTCCTGAACCAACTCTAACAAAAGGAAGCCTATAGTTCAGTGTAAGACAAACCATCACTCTCACACTGAGTTAGTTTATCCAGACTATAAGGGAATGAACTCACTTATGCATGCAGACTCCACCACAGCACACATTACGATTAATAGGGACATTTATATATTATATATAATCGGTAAGATACATAGATATATATTCAGTATTCATTTTCTCCCTTTATTTCAGTAGTTGCAATTTTCCTCTCACATACCATGTTTTGACTTTTAGTCCAGTAGAAGTAGCGATCGTGAACCACATATTATGGACTCTAGCTGCTGATACCCAGTTTGGACTAAGTTGCTATATGCATAGAGATATAGTATATGTATTTTAAAACATGATTTTTCTACCAGAGTGACAGAATGATCAGATAATTTTAAAAAAAGTTTATTTTCCCAGTTTGGATTACAGTGCTGGACACCAGGTTAATACTCTTAATCTTTTGTAACTGAAAAAAAAAATTAATGAGGAAACCACTAACTCGTTAACAGGAAATAATGCAGTCTAACGTCACAGAGAATTTATGCTGGTTGCTTGGTGGCAACCCGAGTTATTAATGTGTGAACAATTAAAGAACAGACAATTACATTGTTAGCTTACTTGAACGGCAGAGTTAATAATTCTCTATGATGTTTTATTCTTTTTTCAGTGCAGTTTGGGCTGTGAGGTGTTTACAATGCAGGGGTAAATTATCTTGAATGAAACTTTGCAGTTTTAAAGTAATTAAACTAATATTTTCACTCATTTTAAAAAGCAATTGCACAAACAGTAAATAATTCATTAATATTTTGGCATACTAAAGTTTTAAAATAAACAATTGACCTACACTTTGATTAATTAAGTACAGCTATCACACCTATCCTATTAATTTACAAATCTAGAGCGTAAATTGGTATTCTGTAGTGAGATTCCTGAACCACTCATTTATCGATTTTATCCATTACTGGGATATGAGAAGCAAGGGCCTGTCTTAGTAGCATCAGGTACAAGGAAAGAGCTATTACTGAACTGACTGTCAGTGTATCACAGAAAACATATCATTAAAACTAGACCTTAGCACCGCACCGATGCCTTTGATATGTGGGAAGGATCAGCGATACCTGAAGACATCACAGGAGATCAGGCGAAGTCTACCCAGTCAGTGACAGGGGCTGAGGATTGAATTAAGGATCCTGCAGCTATGAAGCAGCAGCACTAATTACTGTGCCTTAAAATCACAACTTGTGAACCATTTACAAACCAATACGATTGTACAGCCCTGTTGGAAAATTTCTCAAATATAATTTGGATTGGTAATAACTACAAAATAGAAGAAAAATAACAAAAAACGGGGAAGAAGCCTAACAAAACCAAACCACCTCAAAACAGATTCAAAGCACCACTCGTAATAAACTGCAGCATGAAACTGCACACCCCACCTCCATTATTAATCAGAACTAGAAGTAAGCACTCCAGAAACATACGTCAGCTTTCTCAAACACATTTTCTTGAAGTTGTTCTCACACAACCCCTGTAAATTACATGTCTTAAAATGTAATTAATAATTTTTCTAAAGTCATGCAAACTTCAGAACCTACATGCATGGAAAAATGAATAGGAATACATGCATTTTTTTGTTTATTCCTCTTTTGTATTCACATACAGAACTGTGACAGATAAATAATTCAAATTTCCAATGACTTTTACCAACTGTTATTAAATGAAAACTGGTAATATAGATGTTGGGTATCATGATGAATCAATAATTCTTCAAAATCCCCAAACAGCGTATGATGTAATTTTCAACATTTTCAAAAGGTGACTTTACCCAAAGATATTTCTTGCTGTATTATACCTAAATGTGCTAAAGGTTAGAGTGCTAGTTAAAATCATTATCACAAGGTTTTCATATTTTACTTAATTTTACTTTACAAGTAAAAAAAAGAACATTGCTAACAAAAAAGGCACTTTTTATTACAGCCTATTTGACCAAAACTATGGCCCCATCTTAATTTGGCAAGGGGTCACTCACACTTTCCTGTGAGCCTCTGTTCCTTTTTCCTTCACCTCTCCCAACACAAGATAATCTATTCCTGGTAAAGCCCCACCATTTTTACCTGAGATGTGCCCTGGCTGTTCGATGACTCGTGTTGCCGTTTCTCCAGACTTAACAGGATATCAGGATCCCGTGGCCGAAAGCTGCTTAAGGTTACATTGGATTCGTCTTCTCCCGGAAGGTCACTGGCCCGCATCCCGCCACGGGGGTGCATAGTCCGATTCAAAATGAAGAAGTGGTAGTAGTGGTAGTGAGCAAGAAAAAGAATTGATTTTTCCAAAAAGCTGTGTGTAGCCTGCTAAAGTCACATTCTCCCAGGGATATGTCAACTGCTAACCAAATCTCTCAGGCAGACGTTAAACGTGGAAGAGAATAAATATGAACAGTCAGCCAGAATTTCCAGTCTGGGACGCTACAGTGTCTCAAATCTTATCCACGCCCTTCCCTGTCTTCTGTTAGATGCACCCTTTATGTTTTTTGAGCTTTTTCTTTTTTCTCTTTCTAAATTCTTAAGTCCATACCAAGTAGCACATCTCCATTCCCATTCCTGTCACACTGGCTGCCCAGTGCCATTCCATATTAAACTTGATCTCCAAGCATTTTCTTCTTCAAGAAGAATGTAGAATTGCCAGCATACAGAAGTGGGTGTGTCGCCGTCCCTTTATGCCCAGGGTGCGGTCAGTTGTTTATTCAAATGACAATTTAAAAATGGTAGGCATTGTTCAGCAAGACCAACCTAAAGAAAAGCAATTTTGAACATTTTTCTCTTTCTAGAGCAGAGGTTTTCTTTCACATCACTTCCTGAGGAAAATCAGAAACAAAAACAAAAGAATTACAATGTGAAGATCATTTAAAAATTTCCAGTAACATTTATATACTTAAAATACCAACGTGTAATATGATTATACAAGTGTGAACCCGTGGCTGAAGGAATAACAAGTGCCTTAGACAGAGATGGTTTCTGGTCCAAGCAAATCAGACTGCCAGAATTTGCATGGCAGCTTGGGTTTCCTGCTGCCTCCCTCATCACTTAGGCCCTCTCACTGGAGAAATGTAAATATTAAGCAAATATCTGTGGCTAAAAAGGACAGGTTTCAGTGAAGGGAATGAACACAATAAAACAGAGGACTGGAAGCTAAAAGTATTAAAAAAAATTATCTAAATTTGATAAAAAAATTTTTTTGAACGTCAGAAGTCACATAAAGTCATTTGCAGCAAGACCACTGCGCCATAGAAATTGAGAATGCATTGCTGTGGAAAGCTGTCTTTCAAAGACTGTTGAAGTTAAGACTTGACTGACTGACTTCATCCCAGAACAAATAGCACACAGAAAGTTAAAAAAGAGCTAGGGGTCAGTACAGCAAAATAATGGCTAGCATCAGCAATGAGAGAAGTACAGGAAAGAAAGCCAGTGTGGCTACCAGTCCATAGTTCCTGCTCAGGTGGAGAACACAATTAGGAATAATGTTAGGAATAACATCAGGTACCCAAGATAGGGGATGAGGGGTTGATCTCACTTGACAGGGCTGCTCCAGATATTGTGCTCATTTCCAGACAGACCACCATACACATATGGACAGTTCATTGCGTCAAGTTTCTCCTTGAGATGAAAGTTCAGTTTGTTCTTTAATATACATTCACATTCATGTGGTTGTTTAGGTGGGGTTAAGTGCTAATCAGTGTTGCTCTTCTTACTATAAACTCTTAAAAATAAAAGGTGCCAAAACGGTCGTTCAATATAATGCTATAGGGGAACCATTTTCGATTCCCAAAAAAAAAAAATCCCTATGAAGGTTCCAGAAAGAACAGTTATTTAGATCCATGATAACACATTTGTGAAATACTGGTGGGTTCTTAATTTTAAAATGACTCTTACTGCATATAAGAACACAGATTAAGCTCAGGTTTACTTAACTTGTTTGTACTTTACATTAAAGATTTCTGCTTTGTCCACATATTGGGAACCTTTTCAAGGGTCCAAGAACCCATTTCATATGCACAGAACCATGCAAGGAATTAAAATAGTCCTTTGTCAAGCAATGGTTCTACAAGGAATCACACAACCCATAAAAGAGCTATTAAGATGCAAGTATTGATAAGAATATAGGGATGAGGCACCTCACCCAGCTCAGGCAACGCCCTGCAGCTCTAGAAGGTGCCCCGTAATAGTCTTCCATCAATCGGATGATACATTTTCTAGTCCAACGACATAAAAGCTGCTGTTGCCACTTGTCGTGCTAATCTGTCCCGATTTTTTGAAAGTTTCCTCGATGTGAAACTCACACTAATACTAATCCCTGCAACTAGAACCAAATAGATAAGACTGAAACGAAGCTCACTCCGGAAGACTGCACTGCGGCCGGAGAGCCCGTCTTGGCTCGATAACTTACGTGCGATCGCGGTTAGCCACACAGAACACCGCTTCTCACATCCGTCAACTGCCCCATTCTTTCTCAATCCGCCCTAATGAGTACAGTACCGACTGACCTCAGGGCGGGAGCAGAACCTGCAGGTGAGTCTGGAGGCGGGCACGAGAGCGCGGCGGCCAATCGGCGCAGTCTAGGCGCAGGTGAGTCGGACACAAGCTGCTCTCCGGTGACTGCTCCGTCACTGACAGGCGGGCTCCGGATGTCGGCGACGCTGGGTACCTTAAGCAGGGTGTACAATACCGACTTTAGAGGGGAGCCGCTATTCTCCAGAAGATAAAGTGGAGGAGGAGTTAGGGTGGCACGACATGACACGTCCTGCTCAGGCCAGTACAAAGCGCTTCTTCAGGCTTCTAACACCGTTGTGTTTCCTAGAAAGCGATCGTATCTGCCTCGACAGGGTGCGTTGCTATTTCTCCCCTTCTGATGAATCTCCGTTGTCAGCACCTCCACGCACCGTCAGTCTGCAGCACCGCGGCACAGACTGGCAGGCAACTATACAGTACTTACTCTGGTGAGGAGACGCAGAGGTCTGCGGACAGCGCGGTGGTCGTCAACTGTAGCGGCGTGAGAGTGAGTGAGTTAGTGTGGGAAATGCGCTCTGGATCGGGATTCAGTGCGATGGATGTGGAGTTCAGGAAAAGCTGATGGAGAACGAGATTACCTGTTAAGCCGCACGATGAGCAGCAGCCGGTAAAACGCGGCCTGGAGCTTCACATAGTGGGTACCTGCTATTGAACAATTGGCAAAATATTAAAAGATTTATATTTCCAAAATGTTCCAAAGTTTAAATGTTTAAATTACAAAAATAGATACTGTATGTTCCTGTGCTCTTTTTTTCTCAATTGTGAAAGAACTTGCTTGAAGAAACTGTTTACGTGATCAGACACTTTAAAACAATTTTAGTTTCATGTAAGCCGTAAACTGAGATGACTCTCTTTGTATTCCGACCACAGCCGTGACTGAGTATGATGTGAACATCTACGTGGTAAAGTGGGTTTAGAAACTTCAGCGTTCAATGATACAAAAATATATATATACATAAGCAGTATAATGTAATTTGGTGCAGGAAATCGTTATTTTCTCACTCGGCTTTTTCAAAAAAAAAACAAAAAACAGGAAGTGCTTGAAATGTATACAGTTTCAGAAAATGAAGCTGCGGTTGCTGAGCTAAACTCGAGCAGCCATCAGTCCCTTTACTCACCTCCGCGATCTCCTACCACACAACCCTGACCCCACAATGAGCTGCACTGGCGCTGCTCTCGTATATTAACGTGTAGGCAGCGCCTGACGTCACTTTCCGCGAGAGTGGGATTACAAGCATTGCTTCCGAGGAGATGAAACCTGATGATGACATACCACTTGATACATTAAATAGTTTAATTTGAGAATTAATTCAAACTGTATTTTTTTGGAATGGAAAGTACAATAAACTTCTAATCTGGACTATGTCTGTACGTGTCTATACTGGACGAACCAATGGTTCGCTTGAACGGAATAAACCAAACAGGCTGAGGAGCCAAGTCATTGTCAGTAATTATGTTAAAAGAGGATAATATTTTAATTTGTGTACAGTCTGTGGTTCTAAGATGTGTGCTTAAAAAGTAAGTGAGCACTTCTTGATATGTCAAAGGGAATTTCAATGTCATTTTAAAATGGCAGTAAACTTTCAGGAGAGAATAGTACAATGTATGTTTCAAAGGTGGACACCAAAATACACAAGTGATGCCCCAGACCTAGCCGAGATGTACAGTGGTCTTGTTCCACTCCTGAATTTACTGGGCACCACTGTGCCAGCAACGTTATAACAGGAAAGGGTAAGTCCTCAAACACAATGACAAGATTTCCTGTCAGGAACTAAGAAAGAGGACTCCTGAGATTCAAAAAAGGTGTGCTGGTTGACAGAGAAACAGGAGAGGAGGAGACACAATATTGTGATAGCATTTATGACTATGTTTTCTTTGTTTATTCAGAATGGAAAAGCAACTACAAAAGTGAACATGATAACATTTAATGAAACTACAGAAACTAGTATTTAGTTAGTAGTAGTGTATCCTGGATAATGGACCATCTGTCCATTATCTGTGAGACTGTGTCTCTGAAATAGAAGTGAGTGACTCTGGAACACCACATGAACAGTTACTCTGTAAGCCTTAGATTATAAATACAACACTAGTTCATGTCACTTGCGGACATTTTCTGATGATTCTGCACTTATGGGGTGTATCGATATGGGGAATGAGAGAGAGTAGAGGAGTCAAGTGGAGAACTTTGATTCTTGGTGCAAAAATAATTGTCTGCAACTTAACATCAGAAAAACAGGGAAATGGTTATTGACTTTCGCCACATCAAAGAGCCTCTATGTCTGGTCACTATTCAAGGAGTGGATGTTAATGGTGGTGTGTTGCTACAAGAGCAGATTTTCATTCTTAGGAGACTGTGTTCCTTTAATTTGGGTAGTGACATCCTTTACAAGTTTTACAACTCTGTGATGGCCAGTGAGAATTTCTGTGCTGTAATGTGCTGGGTGGGTAACATCACTTCAAGAGAGCTTCACCAAATCGGTAAGCTTAATTAAATTAATTAAAAAGGCAGGTTCAGTCAACAAATTATTCAGCAAAGGTGTGTCAGGAATGCTACTGGGGCTCCTTTATACCCACAGCAATATGCATGCATTATGCCTCACTGTGACTGGGACAGCCAAGTCAGAAGTTCTCTTTCTTTTTAGTTTTTCTTGTGTGCATTAGAGAAGGGGGTTTGTTGTTTGTCGTAACTTAATAATATTTATCCACTCATTAGTATTCTATCACATTTGAATACATCCATCTTTTGTCTAATCCATTTACTTCAATTACATGTTCATAGGATTCTATTTATGAACCTGAATTTTAATATAAATAAGGGAAAATGTCACTGTTTTTTAATATGAGCGGTTAGCAGAACATGTAGAGCATGAGTGGTGTATTAGTTAGCGCTTCTGCCTCACAGCTCCAGACCACTGGGTCAGGGTCTTGCCCTGAAGGTATTTGCATGAATTATTCTACAAGTCCAGGAAGTTACTTCAGTTTGCCAATCCTACAGAGATGCAGAACAGATTTAATGGTGACTCTAAACTGGTCAGACATGAACAAGGGTGTCTTTGTATGTGATGGACTGGCACTACATCCTGGGCTGGATCTTTCTTTGTGCTGCTGGGATAGGGTCTGTCATACCCATCTCAGAAATTCAGAATCAGAATATCTTTATTGTCATTGTAACAAATACAAGGAAATTAGATGCAGTCCCTGCGGTGTCAAAATATAAATAAATATAATTACAAAAGGATAGGAAAGAATAAGAAGAAATGAGGTAGAACATTGAACTGCTGCATTGGAGATGATTAGGTGGCATTCAGTGCCCTAAAAGCAACAGGATAGAAACTGTTATTCAGTCTCTTCATCTTTGTTTTGATGCTCCTATATCTTTTGCCTGATGGCAACAGTTGGAACATGTCATGAGCGGGGTGTGAGGAGTCTTTTAAGATGTTTTCCACTTTCCCGAGGCAGCGAGAGCTGTGCAGTTCATCCAGAGAGGGTAAAGAACAGCCAATGATCTGCTGGGCAGTCTTTACGATCCGCTGAAGTGTTTTCCTCTGCGCTGTTGTGCAGCTGGAAAACCACACACAAAGGGAGTAGCACAGGATGCTCTCAAGAGAGCAGCGATAGAAGGACACCAGCAGTTTTTGGGGGATGTTATTTTTCCCGAGGACTCACAGGAAATAAAATCTCTGCTGAGTCTTCTTTGCTAGCTCAGCTGTGTTCACAACCTAGGACAAGTCTTCCATGATGTGGACTCCCAGGAAGCGGAAGGCTGACACCCTCTCCACACAGTCCCCTTTGATGTAGAGTGGTTTGATGTCCGTTTTCTTTTACCTGAAGTTCTCAATGAGCTCCTTCATCTTAATTGTGTTCAGGAGTAGGTAGTTGTCAGTGCACCATGCTGTCAGCCGCTCCACTTCGTCCCTTTAGGCGGACTCATCCTCCCCAGAGATGAGCCCCACCACAGTGTTGTCGTCTGCAGATCTGACGATGGTGTTGCTGTGGTGGGTGGGGGCGCAGTCATGTGTGTACAGCGTGAAGAGCAGGGGGCTCATCACACAGCCCTGAGGAGAGCCGGTGCTGATGCTGATGGCCGAGGAGATGTGAGGGCCCACCCTAACCCTTTGTGTGCAGTCTGTCAGGAAGTCCTTAATCCATATACAGGTGGAATACGGGAATCCCGGGGCTAGCAGCTTCCACACCAATCTGGGAGGATTGTGTTAAAAGCAGAGCTAAAATCAATAAAGAGGAGACATGCATAGCTCCCCTGGTGCTCCAGATGGGACAAGGTAGCATGGAGAGCAGCAGCAATAGCATCTTCAGTGGACCTGTTAGCCCTGTAAGTAAATTGGTGTGCATCAAAGGTGGGAGGGATGAAGGACATGATATGACTCTGGACCAGTCTCTCAAAACACTTCATCAACACCCAGGTGAGCGCTACTGGCCGATAGTCATTCAGACAGGTTATGGGTGATTTTTTGTAAAGGGAGTAAGATGGAGGATTTCAGAACAGGGAGGAATTGAAATAATAGCTTAAAATGGGTGATTAGATCTTTGTACAATTATAAAGTTATTATCTATAGAAATTGTTTAAAAAGTTAACAACTACAGTCATGTAAAAAAAGTAAGAACATCTCATTAAATGTTTTTTTCCTTTTTAACATATACGGTCAAAATTTGATCTTTATTTAAACAGTATCTATAGATAATGTTGATGTGACAAACATTATGCCACATTTTATATTTTGTAGTCCATTGTACAATTTAGATAAATATGAATGCAGATTTTGCATGTGGAAAACTTAAGTATAACTCTACAATTATTACTACATCAATTACCTAAAATTACAACCAAGTGCACTGGATCAGTTGCAGATAATTAGAACATCTTTAGAGAGGATCTTAGAGGAGCCTGCCTTATTTAAACTACAGACATTAAGCTTGGTTTGCTCTTTGTTGTTGAAGTATGTGTTATTTGGGCCACCATTAAGGTACAATTAGGCATTTGGCTATGGCGCAGATCATAAGGAGGGAAAAACTCAGCCGCTACCAAACAGTCAGCTGGCGCAATAATATGCTTGGCCTAGGGCGCAAAATAACCTAGCACTAGCACTGTCTTTTATGACCATGTCTAGACCATAAGAACTCTCTGTGGCCTTCAGAAAGAAGGTATAAGATACCTGTGACCTTAGAAAGTCTGGAAATCAACCATTCCACTGCCCGGAAGATCATTTACAAGTGGAGAAGTTTTCAAAACTCCATCAAGGTGTTCAGGCCAGGCCACCCAAGCAAGTTCAACCCAAGAGCAGAAAGCAAGATACTGAAAGAACTCTAGAAGAACTCTAGTGTTTTATCACAGGACCTACTGGTAGCTCTTACCACTCTTGTTGTCAAAGTACATGCCTCTACCATTAGAAAGAGTCTGCACAAATTTGATCTACATGGGAGGCGTGCCAGGAGGAAACCTTTACTGTCCAGAAAGAACATCAGGGCAAGATAAGGTGTTCTTGTTAACACCAAGGCAAAGACAAAGATTCCCAGAACAATGTGTTCTGGACAGATGTGGCACAGATACAAGTTATTATGTCCATAGTACCAGAAGACATGTTTGGCAAGAACCAAAGACAGCATTTTATTTGAAGGACCTGACAACAACTGCTAAGCATGATGGTGGAAATGTAATTGTTTGGGGCTACTTTGCTGCATCAGGGTCTAAGCAGCTCACCATCACAGAATCCACTATAAATTCTCCATTGTGGAAGAGGGTGCTTGAGGATAATGTGGGACCATCTGTGAGAAGATTGAAGTGCAAATAAAAGTGGACCACACAATGCTACAATGATTCCAAACATACCAGTAAATTCACCAAGGAATGGCTAAAAAGGAAGAAATGGAAGATTCTGGAATGGTAATGTTAAAGCCTGGATCTGAATCTGATCAAGATTCAGTGGTGGGAATTTGAAATGGACTCTTTCCATGCAAGATACCCCTCAAATACTGGAAAGCTGAAAGAATTCTGCATGGAGGAGTGGGAAAAAGTTTCTCTCTGTTGATGTCAGAGACTGATAGACAGTTAAAGGAAATGCCTACATGAAATTGTTTCTGCCAAAGGGAGTAATACCAGTTATCCAAGCCAAGGGAGTATATACTTTTTCTATAGAGGGAAACTGCATGTCTGATTATTTTTTGTTAAATAAATTATTGTAAAGTCAGATTTTATTTTTTTCCCCCAATTACATCATCTTTATCTAATGATGCTGTTTAAATGAATATCAAATTTTGGTATGCCCACATATGTTAAATTGAAAAAAACATTCCATAGGGTGTACTTACTTTTCCACATGATGTAAGTCTCCCTTTACTACTTGCTTTTTATCTTTTTGCTTTACCAAACCTGCAATTTTTACCTAGTTAAGGAATTAATTGTTAGGTATGTAAAATAAGTATTTATCTTGAGACTGACCATAAACATTTTTTTGGCCAGAAGATCAACTGAGTTCTGCAGCTTGTCACATTGTATTTGCAGGTATAGTAAAAACAGCAGTATCCTAAATAAGGCAAATATTGCAAAGTAAGGACATGCCTGCACATTTTTAATAAAGGTAGCACATTATACAATATCTGAATGCACCAGCAGTTTTCCTTGGAATATTCTGGTTACCCTTCACTCCCAAGACATTCATACTGGTTAACTGGCTATTCTAAATTGGTGCATTGAGCTTAGGCAAATGTGTAAGTGTGCCCATGCAGTAGTCTGTGGAATATGTGAACCACACAATGAAAACATTATGGGATAACCCCCATCTCATACGTACATGAAAATATCTCATACGTATGGAATACTTTCATATACATATGAGATGTTTTCACGTATGTACGGGATACTTTTACGTATGTATGAGATGCTTTTACGTATGTACAAGATAAAGTTAGATTACAAAAGGATGCTTCTGATATACTGTACGTACGTGAAATCGTCTTGTGCCTACTAATATCCTATGCATATGTGAAAACATCTTGTACGTACATAAAAGTGTCCCAGACATATGAGATATTTTCACATACATACAGGATAAGGGTTATCCCATAATTTTTTCATTGTGTGGTTCAATGCTTCCGTAGTAGTCCAATGGAACTCCATTCAAGGTTGATTCATGCCCAAAAACTGAAAAGATGGGTACTAGCTCTCATGACCCTTAACATGATACATGGGCAAGAAATATGATTTGATGGAGTAATGATGGGTGCAATCCACAGCTCTGAGTAGCATTAAAAGCCTTGAACACTTAATTACAAGGGTGCTGAGCCTGCATATTTCAATATAAAGCAGTTTAACATTCTCAAAACTGTTTAATGGAATTTACCATCATGGGTGGCTGAAGCAGGGAATAACCCTGGAAAGAGCACCACTCTATCACAGACTTTGTTGTATTAAATCTAAAATAAATAAAATAATTACACATACAGTGGTGCTTGAAAGTTTGTGAACCCTTTAGAATTTTCTATATTTCTGCATAAATATGACCTAAAACATCATCAGATTTTCACTCAAGTCCTAAAAGTCGATAAAGAGAAACCAGATAAACAAATGAGACACAAATATTATACTTGGTCATTTATTTATTGAGGAAAATGATCAAATATTACATATCACAAACTTTCAAGCACCACTGTAGTGACTTTGTATCAGCACAAGGAGTTTTATAAATTATTTCATTCATTCTGTTAATTGAGCCCAAATTATCAGTTTAGGGTCACTAGGATCTGTAATCTATCATGAAAACATCAGAAACAACACAGGGAATGATTTCCCACTCCTTCACAGATTGTCTAACTCAACACTTCAACTTCAACTTCGAATTTCACTTAACATAACTTTATTGTTTTTGAGATATAGTAAGAAAAATAATGTACCTGTGCAAAACTCCATATGCACACGGCAAGGACATGCTGATATTTTAGAAGTGTTTATTAAGAGGTTATTTCCTTTTTGTTTATGTTATGAAATTTTGGATGTTATGACATATTTGTGTGAAAACTCCAATGTGGGTGCCAATAGAAAATAATTAACCCATCAAGGTTAAATTAAAGCATTTTTACTCATGATGACCCATAGTGAATGTACAATTTTTATCTGTATCGATATTTGTCTGAAAATCCTCAAGAATCACAGCCGGGAACTCTCAGACATCTGGAGCTGTCAACGCTGTGTTTTGAAGGGATCTGTTGTACTTCAGAGGCGTAGCCTTTGTTGTAACCTTACTCAAACAAAGAGGCTCTCAAGGTGTAATGCACAAAATACACCAATAGATTCTGTGTTTATTTTAAGAGTGTTTTGCTGCAGCCTGTAGAAACAAGCAATTAACAAAAGTTGTTATTATCAACAATATGCATTTAAAGTGCAGGCATACCAAGCGCCTGTTGCTGGCACACTTTTATCTTCATGTATTGTTCAGTTTACAGGCTAGTGTCCTTAAATACAGGATACAAGCTGCAAAAATTAAAGCTTCTTCAGGGTTTTATGACAAGCATATTATTTTCCTTGCTCTTAATTATTAAAAGAAAAGAAACTGACAAGTACCAGCAAACTTCATACCAGTGGTGACCTACTCTGATCCTGGAGAGCCACAGTGGCTACAGGTTTTCATTCTAACTATCTTCTTAATTAGTGATTCGTTTTAGCTACAATTAACTTCATTTAATTTATGTTCTATTTAAGACTCAGACCCTTTAAATCAGGGCTGAGCAACACTGGTCCTGGAGGGCCACAGTGGCATCTGGGTTTTGTTCCAACCTAATTGCTTCATGAGAAATCATTTATTGCTGATGAAGCACTTATTACTCAAGTGACATTTTTCTGCTTCATTTTAGTTGTCTCGCTTGTTAAGATTTTGAACCCTTAATTTCTTATTTTAGTCTTAAACAGCTGTATTCATTATTATTACTGCTCCTTGTTAGCAATAAGATGTAAATGACAAAGGAACCAGCAGTTCTACAGCTAGCTTGTCTCCATTTCCACCCGTGTGTATTCATCATTCACTATTGGGTTTAACTAAGTACTCAGAAGGAAACTGAAGAAGTGAAAATTACTCATCCCTTTTGGCTTCAAATCACTAAGATGATACATGTATCATTAGAAAGGAAAAAAAATATAATTTAAGAAAGAACTGACATGGTAGAGTTAAAACACCAACAAGCCATTAAATTAAATTAAATAAGATCTGTTATTTTTGAGCTTCTAATTAAGCAACTGAGTTGGAACAAAAACCTGCAGCAACTGCAGCTCTCCAGGATCAGAGCTGGCCGCCCCTGCTTTATACCAAGATTGACAAGACCATACTATGTAAATCTACTTTATATATATAAAATCCTAAGCCTAAAAGTGCAACAGTGACGTTTTTAATGTCACATTTTTTGTCATGCTTTAAATCGGGCTTATTTTAAAACCTACATATATATCTTTGATATCATTCTTTTCAGAATTAATCGAACTTTAATGTGATGTTGTTAGATTTTCAGATTCTTATTCCACTATTAAATTATAAACTAAAAAATATCAACAACTCATGTCTCGCAAGACGGGTCTTAGTGCCAAAAGATTTAACCGCGGCTGGGGCCAGAAATAAAACACATGCAGTAGGACAACTGCTTTACAGACTTTTAAATGTTCAAAGCGTCGCATGAGATGCAGCTCACATGGCATGGCAGCAGCAGCAAGCCAGCAGCTGATCGAGCAAAGAGGAGGTAAAAAAAAAAACTGTATTTGTTTCCCATTGTACCACCATTTAAGAGGGGTTTCGGAGGAACAAACGCGTCTTCTTGGGGTGCGTTCGGCCCCCCTCTTCACAACGTGAGCAGCAGAGACGCGAAGTGGCTGGTGAGCGAAGAGAGCGGGGGGAACACCCTAGTATTATAAATACAGTGTGTGCGTTTGTTCTTTATATAATTCCACACTCTTGGTCCAATCTCAACAAACGTTTTGCACACATATCCCACTTTGTTAGGGAGAGACACCAGGCTACTACAAAATTTTGATGCTGGGCGTATCTTTGTTTTTTTTTGTTTTTTTTTAGTACAATGAATTTCAAGGACAGTGCCACCTGGTTGCTCACTGGTGTCATTGAGGTTCAGAACAAGAAAAACACCAGAACAGACTGAAGTTTGACTAGCAGACAAAATGACCAGAGCTTAACATTACTTACCCAGGCAACACTGGGTTCTTCTGCTGCTAGTCTGATACACAAAGCTCAATGTGTGTGTGTGTGTGTGTTCTTTATACAGTTCCGTACTCTTGGTCCAATCTCAACAAAGGTTTGCACATATGTCCGATTGTCAGAAAGAGACATCAGACTACTCTGGAATCCAAAATTTTGACCCTGGTGGTACCCTGTGGTAGTGGAGGGTCCTTTTTAGTGAGTTTTAAGGACAGTGCCTTTTTCTGGATTTTGAGCCCTGAAATAAATGAAATTAATGTCATTTGTCTCTGTGGAAGTAGACTTTAAGAAAAAACATTTATAGAAGTTAGATAATTCTGCCTGAAAAATACTTAGCTGGGGGAAACCCCAGGTGCTGCAGCAAGTTTTTTAAATATATTAGAAATTAGGTGTCTTGTTTAATATGTGACTTGAAGAATTCAGTTAGGTTGATTTAATTCATAAATTAAAACATCATCCTTGGTAACTATGAAAAGATACAGTAAGTACACTCATTTATGCTATTTATGTACGATAAATATTTTGTTATAATTATTTCATTTACTCAGAAGACATCACAGAAGTTAAAGTGCAAGGAGAAAAATAAAACAAGGATTAACTGAAACAATGAAATTGACAAACAAGCAGAAAACAGCAGATTCACCCTTTAAAATATATTTATTTTTATTTTTTTTTTCTGTTGAAAGCATAACAACTGGTTGTCATCATACTCACAATTAATGCATTGACAGGACATTAAAAGGAGCACAGAGGTTAAAAATATAAGTCTGTATGTTTTGCTGAGTAGTGACTGTACCTAGTCAGAAATAGCGGAAAGCATGTGAGTGTGGGTAACAGTGCAAATCTCCTCTGCCATTTACATAATTGAATGAGTCACTCGTGGAGACTCTTGCTATCGAGCAGCATTTTACAAAAATAAATAACTCTAATAAAGAATCATTATCAAGTTTCCAGATGTTGTTCAAATAAACATTATCCTAGTCATTCGTTTTTTTGAAACTCTCTTCTTCCAATGTAGAAAATCCCTGAAGCTGGAAAGGGCCGAGGGGGAAATTCTCCTTGGACATGCCATCAAACACAGGCATTTAAAATATACCAAATAAAAGCTAACATATTTAACAAAGAAAGTTGCCTCCCCCTCTTTGGTTTTTTACAGTATATGAATGCACACTTTCTGAGATCAACTTCAAAGACAACGTAAAGAATCAGAGGGGCCTACTCCCAAGGAACAGGATTTACTTGTAACATTTCAGAATACAAAACTGCTTTTACTTTACTGAAAGTATTAAAAGATTTTTTCTTTCACTTCACATGTAATCCTGCTGATTTACAAAGTGGGTTAATAATCATGAGATCAGTTTCCACTGCTTTTCATTCCAAATGAGGTATTGTGTTACACTATTTAACCACCACATGTATTCATTTGGGGTTGCATGGTGGTGGAGTGGTCGCTCTACTGCCTCCTAATAAAGAGGCCATGGTACTCAATCCAGTTCCTCCCTATGTGGAGTTTACATGTTCTTGTGGGTTTCCTCTGGGTGCTCTGGTTTCCTCCCACAGGCCAAAGACATGCAGGTTAGATGGATTGGTGATGTTAAATTGGCCCCAGTGTGTATGTGTGCATGTGTGTGTGTGCCAGTGTGTTCATCTTGCGATGGACTGGCACCCTTGTCCAAGGGTTCTTCATACGTTGCACACCCTGCTCAGGGTAAACTGGGCCTGCAAAGTGGATAGTCGTATTCATTTGTAATCAATTTAATGAATATATATATATAGGTTTTTTAATGACTTTAAAGAATTACATTGGGATTTAAGAAAGTAACAATTTTCAAACTATTATGGACCAAATCATTACAGTGATGGTACTATGTTTTACATTTTAAATTGAGACATCATAGGTTAAAGTTAACAATAATATGTGCTAAGGTGTGTCCTGATGTAATACTCTTTTGAAAATTTCAGTTATTTGGAGGCAAAGTCCTGACTGGCTTTAAGCTGTGCAAAGTCAATTTACTCTATTGTGTGAAATTATGTTTGTTCTTTAAATATGCATTATATTTATTATATTTTAAAAGAAGATATATTTTATTATGGAATACTCTCTGCTTTAAAAGAATGTTATTTGCACTTTTCTGATTACAAAATGACAACAGATACAGCTTTTTATGAGCTTCTGCAGCAAAAACAAATGTAAAGAGGCTCTTCTTGCTGTCCGTTATCTTAACCTGCAGCTGGGTTCTAGCAGATGGCCTCCAAAACATTATCAATAGGGGATAAAGGAGAAATTTACAAATGAGCAAACAAGCCACACGCTGAACACTGATAAGACACTGAGGAACTCTACCAAAGGAACAGACATCAACTTGCACATTTTCTCTCAGAAACACACCCACCACTTGCAAATGATCATCAATGTTCATTCAGTGTGATCCAGAGCTGTTCAGTGGATAAAGAACCAACACATGCAATTCCTGTTCTTGCTACAGACAAAAAATAAATCACAGACCAGCATAATGATATGACATGCCTTGCACGCAGATATTCACGTACAACAAATCAATTAAATAGCCAGGTGCAAATTCCAAGGCACAACACAGACAGAAAGACAAAAATAATCCCTGTCTAAAAACAAACCCTTCTCTCAGACAGGCATATTGTCTAGGCCTGCCAGAAGATATAAATACAGACTCACAATTCAATCCTCTTAATTTACAGTATGGCAGACTCAAGAGTCCACCTTCTTTGTAGCAAAAAAATCTGCAAGCTTTCATGACCGTCTGTCTGCTAACAGGACCTTCAGTAGCACATCACTTATTCCCACAAAGCATTGCTATCACAACAACATCCTTTGATTAGGAAAAAAAAAAAAACAAAAACCAAAACACAAGGTACTTTTCTTTTTGTAAGCATTTTAACACATTTTCTTCAATAGAAAGACAGGGGTTTTAAGGACCTAGAAAAGAAAAGAGTGTTATATTAGTACAATAAATGCATCATTATTATATATTCATTTAATAGTATACTGATTTTCATTTCACCATCAGTCTTTCATGTTATATTTTTCTTTTGACAAATTTAGCACTGCACCATAGCTACCTAACAAGTAAAGGAAAAATTGCTCTAGTTACTGAGTCTAAATTCAGTGTAGTTTAATATCAAATTACTATTGAGATACCCCCCATGAGGGGTGGCACAGTGGCACAGTGGGTAGAGCTGCTGCCTTGCAGTTAGGAGACCCGGGTTCGCTTCCCAGATCCTCCCTGCGTGGAGTTTGCATGTTCTCCCCGTGTCTGCGTCTCCGGGTGCTCCGGTTTCCTCCCACAGTCCAAAGACATGCAGGTTAGGTGCATTGGTGATGTGTGTGTGTGTGTGGGCTGGCACCCTGCCTTGCTCCCTGTGTTGGCTGGAATTGGCTCCAGCAGACCCCCCGTGGCCCTGTAGTTAGGGTATAGCGGGTTGGATAATGGATGGATACTTACCACGAGAAACTTATTTTTGTGAAAGTTGTTTGCTTCACTTATCTTTCTGCAAAGGAAAACCATACATGTAACTTATGTAGACATGACAGGGCTAAGACAGAATAGTGAGCAGGCAAACACTTACCTTGTCACCTTCGGGAGAAGCTGTAGAATAAAATAATGAAAAGATGTCAATTTGAGAGCAATGCCAAAATTTACCAAAATATGTGAATTTTCCATATCACATTTGCATATTTATCACTGAATAAAAAAGTAGTAACTTGAGAACATCATATATTATAGTTGAGTATTATATACAGTATAATTACCTTTTGCAGAAAACACCCAATAAATCAGTTTGAGTAGGCCGTATGAAATAAAAGCCACAATAAACATTCCAACTGCATCTTCAATGGATGGTCCTGATGCTCCTGTGGAAATAACAACATCCTGTTTATTGAGTTTGTAAAAGTGAGTTTGTAAATTCTCACATATCTGGATTTTTACACAAAAAATACATTCCATGAGCAAAAAAGTCACACAGAACCTTGGCATATATTAGCTTAAATTACAAATAAAAACAGATTTTTTTATGATCAAATGTATAACTCTTGAGCTTGACCGAAAAACGACTCACAAAAGTAACCTACAGCTTAAATAATGTAATAATATTTGAGCCTGTGCAAGCAATTTACTGAAAATTAGAGGTTAGGCAAATCTTGGTCTACACTCTCATTTTTGAATTAGTTTGTAACAAATTAATTCTGTGTAGAATCCATTCATATAACAGATTGAAGGTGCACAATAACCTCCGGCAAAATATGCCGCAGGTATGTACATGACTCACACACAATGAATTCCTTTAGTTCAACAGCATTTCACACAATGACTCCCTGACACAACTTTTCAAAGCCTCCTACATGAAAAAAGGTTAGTGCTGCCATCATGTGGACAAAGCTGGAGCTATATCAGAAAGAAATTTGTTTGCAGCAAGATAAGACATTGTTACACATATAAAAAATAAGCCAAGACACAACTGACAGTTAGTTTTAGCATTAGTACGCACACTGAAGATCAGTAACATAGTAAAGAATTACCTTTACTGGTAGACAAAATAATAAGAATTTAGCAGCATCCCACAGAGTTCAAAATGCTTATGGCTCTATTCAAACAAGATATTCTGAAAGTGACAGTACTTCCTTTTCTAAGTTTTGTTTGAAACATAGCATTTCAGTATGGTACATATATAAAAGTTAGACAAAATTAAGCAGTTTGTAGAGCTTGACCTTTAAGCATATGATACAAAAGAATTTAAAGAAACACAAAGCAGAAGACCTTAACTTGCATTTACAATGTGAAAACACTTTTTACTTATCCATCTGTCCATTTCATGAACTTGCTTTACTCATTACAGTATTAAGGTGAACTGGAGTCTATACCGGAAGGACCATGTGTAATTCAGGAATGAACTCTGGCCTGGAGGCCGGTTCATTGAGGAGTCTGGGGACACGTTTTATTTTTAATACTGAATCTCAATCTTTTCGAATTTACCTGAAACAGGTCCTGTTTTGCATTTTTACTTTATTGTAATGTTTCTACTGATTCATCAGAATTTGCCAAGGAGAGAGTAAAAATAAACTAAAATCAATTCAATTCAGTTGAATGGTAATTACGGCCACAAGGTCAATTTTATATGTGCCAGATTAATTAATAGCATATCATTGGCAGGGGCGAAGAAGACTGGTATCCCTAGAGGGAAAACAAGCTCCAAACAAAGGGCTTCGTAGCTAGGAGTCAAGCCAGAATCCAAATGCTGTCAGGCAGTAATGCTGCCTGTTGTGCCATAGTGCAGACTTAAATAATTTATCCAGTTTTCAAAAGACCTTATCTAGTTTAGGCTTGCTTGGAGCAGATGCTCCCAGCAGCACTGAGAACAAATATTGGAGTCGATGCCAGTCCTCTAGAAAGCACAGTTAAGCATGCCTACACATACACTCACTCATGTTAGGCTAATTTATAGCTGCCAATTAACATAAAAGACACAACTTTTGAAATGAGTGAGTATATCTGAACACCCGGAGGAATGCCCACAGACATATACATAATGTACAGATTCTGCGCAAACGGTGACTGGGCCATTATTTTATCCCAAGGCTCTACAACTGTAAAGTTTGCAGTTTTCTCTATGAACATAAGCAGAATTGGCTATTGTAATGCTTTACTATGTATCTGTTCAAATCATTTGTTTATATCTCTACAGTTATGTTAACAAAATAAAGCAATGATCATAAATAGGACTTGTATGTACAGTTGAATAATTCTAATTCAAACCTACCATACCATTTCCCAAGCCTGCTTAATCCTGAGCAGGGTTATGGGATGGGGGTAGGGGACGGTTGGAGACAGACGAAGCTCTATGGCCCATTTATTCCTGTACAATAAGAAAACAGCAAACAATGCTGTTTCAATTAATAATACATTCTTTTTTTTGTTGAAATTAAAAGTGGGATAGTCAGGCCAGTACCCCAACTCTTGAACCCATGTCCTATCCATTTCTGACAATATATAGATCAATTCAACAAAGTATTAACCAAAATATAATATTCATCATATATAAAAATTTGTATGGTGGAATGTCAAAGGCTTCAGTCACAAACTCAAGAGGAAGATGTAGCCACGCCCATGAGACAAGAGCTTATGCAAAGAGACTTGGAAAAGTCCTGCATGTTTATGTCAGACACATTTCTCGTAGCGAGAAAGAAATGATACTCACTCACGGGTAGTTATACGTTGCATTGTCACAATGTAATTACAAACATGGAATCAAAATTCAATGCAATATTGATGAAAAGGTAAAAGCGAAAAGAGATCAAATATGTGGACATAGGTGATATGACAGAAATGCCCGTGCAAAATGCAGATCACGCGGTACAGCAGCAGCAGCAAGCCAGCAGCTGATCGAGCAAAGAGGAGGTAAAAGGAAAATGTATGTGTTTCCCATTGTATCAGTGTTTAAGAGGGGGAGTCGGAGGATCAATCGCGTCTCCTTGGGGTGCGTTTAGACCCCCTCTTCACAGCATGAGCGGCAGAGATGCGAAGTGGTTGGCGCATAGAGCGGTGGAGGGGGGGATGGACAAACAAAGCAGAAAATAATGTATTTCCATAAATATGTAGAGCAACACTTTTCGGAAACGATCAAAGTATATCTTGGGGACAAATTACTTAATTTGTATGACTAACCAAGAACACAACTTACACAAGAGTATGCTGTACAAAAAAACAGGTTGTTGTCGCAAACAGAATTTAATCTTCTGTACACAAATAAAACAGAATGACCAATTATTAAGTCACGTCGTTCTTATTATAAGCATGGAGAAAAGCATAGTAAGATTTTAGCTAAAAACACAGAGAAAGGAGATGTGGAATGCATTTCTGGGGGCTAATGATACTAACTAATATTCAGAGAAAACTGATCTGCTACAGACTGATACGCTGGGCAGATCATTGAGGCTCACCAAAATCCAAGATACTTTGCATTTGTTGCGAGGCAAGAAAGCTGTGGGTAAAGATGGCTGATGCTTGAAATTAAAATATATATATATATATATATATATATATATATATATATATATATATATAT
>JANRMT010062796.1:40319159-40417603 GCA_026402145.1 Polypterus bichir lapradei
GCTGTGTGTTTATAGCTGTGTTTTGATATATAAAAATATATATATATATATATATATATATATATATATATATATATATATATATATATATATATATATATATATATTGTTAGATATATTAGTAATGTTAATGCTAGCTATATTTGAGGATGCTAGAGAAGATAAGATGGTACCTCAAAGCACCCCAATGCTAAGCATTGATTACTGTGGTAAGAGTAATTCAAAACCTTTTAACTGCCCCCTTAGAGGTCAGTATTGGTAATGAATAATTAAGACATTAAGATTCTACTGAATTTTTAATCAAAATAATAAAGTAAATGCTCAGTTCAATAATACTACAAAATTAAACTGGATTAGTTAAAGTAAACATCTATTGTCAAACTTTGAATGAACATTTGATGTGGACTACAACCCTTCAGTATGTGAGCTTCCAAAGCAGAAAATGTTTTGAAGTTGTAGAACAAGGATATCTCTTCACTCCACTATACAAATCTGTGTTTAGACTCAATACTTGTGCTAGGATCCAACTACTATATTCTAGAAGTCTCTTTTCGAATTAACAATATATATTCTGATTACTTCATATTAGCACACAGAATCAGAAATTCTGTTGATTATTGCCAATGCTTTTTGATATTGCTTTGGAACCACTGGCTGTTCATCATAGGCAAGAGTCAGAGATAAAGGGAATTATAAGAAAAGGAATGGAACAAAAACTATTTGTATTGAAGACATGATTCTCTTCATTACTGATCCAAACTCATTACTACCAATCATGATTAATATGTTGAATTAATTTAAGAGATCTCGGACGTGAAAATGAATTTGAATCAGACTGTACCTTTCCTGCATATTACATTAGACTGCCTTCCTAGAACAGTGAAAGTACTTTCAGAATTTGGCAAGAACAAATGCTGGTCTGAAATAAGACTGCCGTGTCTCTAATTCTGCCTACTTTCTTTCTGATGTTTTAATATACAGTATGTGAGGAACAATTTTATAATAGGATTTTTGTTCACATGGCTCCTATATTGTTGATTATGATTTGAAAGCATCTTAAGTCTCTTTTGAAAATGTAGTTTTGATTGTATTATTGATTAGATATGTTGCAAATATTACAATGTGGTCTTTAAGCTCAATAACATTACATTAAAATATATAATTTAGTAACAAAATGTATATGTACCTAAAACTAATTTTAATGTTTATTTTAGCATATACTCTTAAAATAAACAATATTAACATATTATTATATTTAATTCATGCTAATGTTTTAAAAACAAGCAGTTTGTAAGAAAATAATTAAAAGTAATACTTTCAAATATTTCAAAACAACAGTCATTAATGTATTAATTAGCAAACATCTTTTCAAAATGGTGAAATGCCACACTGTGTGGTAAAAAAAATCCAATACAGTATACAATAATAGTTCACTCGCCTGCAACCTGAAGTACAACGGATTTCTTGCTGCTGGCTCCTAGGTGAGTTATCAGACAGGAGTACTGGGTCAGATGATCTTGTGTTTCTGGTATGATGCGAATGGAACTGGTTTGAGAGAAGGTGCCTTCTATACTCTGACGGTGTCCAGAAAGTTGAGCTCCAGTCAAAAACTCTGCAGGTTCCCCATTTGCAGGTTTAGCCATCCACTTTATTTCTACATCTAGAGGGTAGTAGCCTGAAGCCTCACAGGTAAGTACAGCCTCATGGCCAGGGGCTGCCCAGAATGGTGAAGGTACTAAGGACAAACGTGGTGGTTCTGTTTAAAGACAGAAATAACATTAATGTCTAAGTGAACTTAACAAAAAAAAAAAAGTTTTTCAAAGTAATTAAAATCTTGACACTTAGTCTATATTTTTGTACATGTGGTTAGGATCAAACAGTTAATTGTGGTCTATGTGGAGTCTGCACTTTCTTTCATTCTACATCTCCAAAGATGTAAATGTGAGTGTTTGTGTACATTTGAGTGGAACATGTGATGGAATTCTGTCCAGGACTGTTTTCTGCATCATGTCCAGTGCTGCTGGAAAAGCCTCTCAATAATAATGAATTGGAATGAGCAGTTTTTGAAATGTTGCTATGTCAGGTTAAGTTGGATAAAACTTTTTATTTCTAAAGTATTGTTATGTAACAATATAATGTAATATTTTTAGACTGTGCTCATTTCACACACACTACCCTCCACTAAGTAACTGAAATAGGGTCCATGTACAATGGGTTGACATTGCTACTCAAGGTGCCATCCATTTTATAGGCTGAAAAAATATATTATAGAAGTTTTATACAATCCGGTTCTAAAACAAGACATGCAATATACTGTACATTTTATTTTGCTAAGTGTGATATTACTGCTATTTTTTATTTTATTCCAGTTACACTGCTTAATAATCTACCTGTGAAATATTTACAAGTGCATTCACTGTTGAAACCAGAGAAATGTAAAATTACTGAGGGTCTTCTGCTTGTCAGCACTTGAATAGCTATCAAATAGTTACAAAGAACCTGCCTGCATTTGTATGCAATCCTTTAATCTCCTAGATACCAGCAAATCTGCACTCCTTCTGTTAGAGAGGGAATGTTACAGCACGGCACGATCACTCAGAATCTTTATGTTCTAAGAAGTCATTTCTTCTGACTTTGACTTCTGTGGAGATAATAAAATCAAAACATGCTACTAAAATTAAACCCACATCATTACTAAACCTCACAGACTTACTTTTAGATCTGAGTAGTGTGGCCTGTAACTTTTGCCCATAAACTTCATTTGCACTAATCTATTTGTGGAAAATGCAGAGCATGATTATGATGTGGCCATATTACCTTTTCTCCAATGCTCAGTTGACCATTTCCATTTACACAAAATGTGCACTAGTGGTTGTATTTGTGTTTCTGCACCATTTGAGATATTAATTAGATTTACATACTGACATTTTTAATAAAACTGCTTGGTCACATACTATATGGAAATCATAGCATGCCACATTGATGCCACTAAATCTGTATTTATACAGTATTTGTCATAATACAGTAGCATCACTTTAGATTGCTGTTCATTCGACAATATCAGTAAATCGAACTGCTGTCATCATTAAGAGTCCTAAAAAATATGTCCAAAGAGTCACATCTCTTGCAAAGTTATCATGGCTTTGCCTTTTAAACATGTGAGACACATAAACAACAACAATAATAATTCTTTGCATTTATATAGCGCTTTTCTCACTACTCAAAGCGCTCAGCGATTGCAGGTTAAGGGCCTTGCCCAACAGAGCAGAGTCCCTATTGGCATTTGCAGGACTCGAACCAGCAACCTTCCGACTGGCAGTGCGGATCCCTAACCTCAGAGCCACCACTTCACCTGTCTGCCACATATTTTAATACATAACCCTAGGAATGCTGGAATGTTACTTTTGCACTTAACTTGAGAACTATACCAATAGAAGCATCTGCTTTTAATAAATGTTTCTGTTCCTTCCAAGACGTCTTTGAGGTTGAGTTTTAAATAGGTTATAATAGATTGTGTATGGGAATGAAGAGTGTAGAACCTCCACTATACAGAATCGGTTTTAAGAGCTAAAAATTATAAAACAGGTTACTCAAATTCAACTCAGTTCTAAATATAGAAAGATGATTTTGTAGTTCTTCAGATGTACCATTTACCTATAATTTCCAGTTCCATGGCAACCTGAGCCAGCAGGTAAGGTCGGTAGATGGTGCAAATATAGGTACCTCCATGGCGAATGGACACATTTTTGATAAGCAGTGAGGCATTCCTTGACCCATGCAGGTTGGTAATGTCAACTTCAACATCATCTTTTGTGATATATTTTTCATGCAGTTTGTCTAACTTGGCATCATAAGCCAAAAGGAGTCTCCCCTCTCCTCTGTATTGGTAGCGCCATTCAAGGGAAAATTCAGAATTCTCTTCCTCTTGTGGAAGAGTGAAACCACAATCTAGTAACACATCTTGTTTCAGCTTTGTCCGAAGAACTGGAGTGTGAGTGTAGACATTCATAACAGCTGTGAAAAAAAAAATTATACTTTAATCTCACTTCTCTTTATATAGGTAAGATTTTGTCATAATATAATATAATATAATATAATATAATATAATATAATATAATATAATATAATCTTCTTCTTCTTCTTTCGGCTGCTCACATTAGGGGTCGCCACAGTGGATCATCTTCTTCCATATCTTTCTGTCCTCTGTATTTTGTTCTGTTACACCCATCACCTGCATGTCCTCTCTCACCACATCCATAAACCTTCTCTTAGGCTTCCTCTTTTTCTCTTACCTGGCAGTTCTATCCTTAGCATCCTTCTCCCAATATACCCAGCATCTCTCCTCTGCACATGTCCAAACCAACGCAATCTCGCCTCTCTGACTTTGTCTCGCAACTGTCCAACTTGAGCTGACCCTCTAATGTACTCATTTCTAATCCTATCCATCCTCGTCGCACCCAATGCAAATCTTAGCATCTTTAACTCTGCCACCTCCAGCTCTGTCTCCTGCTTCCTGGTCAGTGCCACCGTCTCCAACCCATAAGACATAGCTGGTCTCACTACTGTCCTGTAGACCTTCGCTTTCACTCTTCCTGATACCCATCTGTCACAGATTACTCCTGACACTGTTCTCCACCCATTCCACCCTGCCTGCACTCTCTTTTTCACCTCTCTTCCACAATCCCAATTACTCTGTACTGTTGATCCCAATAATATAATATAATATAATATAATATAATATAATATAATATAATAAAGGAGAAGTGTCTGTGTTTTCTGTATGTCCATCCTGTTGCTATATATCTGCTGTATGCCATTGCCATGTACTATATTAAAGAAGAAAGTAAGAGGTTTAAAAGGAAGGATCAGGAGAATTACGTGGTTGAAATAAACAAAACTAAGGTCAAACCTGCAGAAAGTATTCAAATGACAAATTGTAATGCAAAACCAAAATTCAAAGTCTTAATTTAAGCAGGGATCTAATACCTAAAGAACAAAGAGAGAGTTGCATGTAATTGCTAGTAAGTCTATCAAATCTCTGATAATTTTGTGCTTATGAGGTGTGACCTTACATACTGTTGCTCCTGATAATATCATCAAGTCGTACTCCCAGTGCATAATCAGAGTGTTACCGAGGCAACAGGCAACACAACGCTCTTAAAATGGAAGTGAACATAAAGTCATTAAATTAACAACTATAAAATAAAGTCCCACACCAAAAGAAAATAAGAAGAACAGGTTGTCTGGGTATGAAAACCCCAGAAAAGAAGTAAAGAGGAATTTTTAGGCTTATGGAAGACTCAAGAAAAATAAACTAAAAATGTTAATTACAACAGTATGTGATTTGTCAAAGGAGTGCTAATATTTATGATGTGCCATCTGTTTGAATGAAAAGTGCAATGAATTTTATTACTAAATGCATTATAAACTACATTCCAATAGATATTAATGCTGAATATTACTGAGATCTACATTGATTACTTAGATTTCAACCCATCTTAGATGGATAGCACAGATAATATAATATAATATAATATAATATAATATAATATAATATAATATAATATAATATAATATAATATAATATAATTATCTACTGGACTTAAAGTTTTTATATTCAGTCACCTGTGGCTTCTGTTGTCCCTACAGGTAAAAGTAAAATACTGGATACAGCCAACTTGTTTTTCAAACCCTGGATGGATGAGGATAACCAATCAGCTGTAAGGTAAGCAGGACTTGTGTTTGGACTTGTTAGAGACAGTGTCCAGTCCACCATGGCAGGATGAGGTGTGAATGGGTTAATTTCACACTCTGGCTTTTCAACTGCACCAGCCACAGGTTGCAAAGCTGAACTACAAAGAGTACCAGTTGAATCTGTGAAATTAAATACAAAGAGACAGTTATTATTGCAGACAAGAAACAGAATGGTCCCTTATCAACAATATCATATAAAAATGAGTTTCTGTTATTCTTCTTACCTACAATACGGTAGACCCGATTTGGATTGATGCCCACTGGAGGGTTCTGGGTATTATAAGCCAGGTTAAATCCTGTGGTTATATACAGAAAAGATTTCTCCTGGCTCATCGCAGATGGGAAGCTTCCAGCTCGGCTAGATTTTTCCTCAACATACCAGCACTCAAGAGCTGGGCATCTTGCAAGGCAAAGCGGGGCTGCAGAAAGGTACAGACCACGAACATATTATAAAATCATTATAAACTGAAACAACCACAATCAAGGTAATAATGTTCACAGTATTACTACACAATTTACAAAAAATGAAAACAAAATAACAATGATAAAGTACAGCACTTGCGAACTTCAAGGACGTTTTGTTTGAAAACTGTTAATTCCTGCTTATTTTGTCACTTCCTGTTCACCTAATGGTTCAAAAATGTAACCCAGGATTTGACCGTCTTCAGAATGTTGCTGTTAACTACACTACACAGTATCTTGTTCCGTATTTCCCAATATTTGTACAAAATATACCCTTAATCAAAAAACCATCTGCTGTGTATTCTGTGGCCAGGGCCATGGAAGAGCATCAACCCAGCAGCAGGACCAGTATCTGCTCTTTTGTGTGAGGAGAAACAGGAGCAGCACTGCCAGAAGTCTACATAATGATGTCCAGCTGGCTACTGGTATGCATGTTTTTGACCAAACTGTCAAAAACAGACTCCATGAATTCTGACTCCCTCATTGTGTGTAAGAAGTGTTTCAAAACTTTTTTGATGAATTTCTGTCGTACTGATACTAACTAGCTGTTAGGTTTTATAACTTAAGAATTGCAACAAGTTTGTGTTTAGGTCTGAGCTCTTCTCTTGTGATGATCAATTTTGCAGACTTCTCCTATAATACTTGTTCCCAAACAACTCTCCAGACTGATGTTTACTTGATTATATTGACCTCTTCTATAAGTCACTTTGTATAAAAGTATCTGCTAAGCAAATAAATGTCAATGTAAAGATATACTCTGTACAGTCACAGTGTGTCCATGTCAGAGTACTCCAGTTAACTCCCATATCCAAAAGATGTGCAAGTTAGGTTGACTCGTTACTGTAAATAAGCCTAATATGAGTGTTTATGGGTGAGTGAGTAGGCCCTGCTTAGAATATCTGGCACCATGCCTTCCTGAAATTAAATCAACTTTTTCAGAAAATGAATCGCATTACATGTACCATAGGGTGGCGCAGTGGTAGCTCTGCTGCCTCGCAGTAAGGACACCTGGGTTCACATCCTGGGTCGTCCCTGCATGAAGTTTGCAAGTTCTCCCCGTGTCTGTGTGTGTTTTCTCCGGGTGTTCAATTTTCCTTGCACAGTCCCAAGACATGCAGGTTAGGTGCATTGGCGATCCTAAATTATCCCTAGTGTGTGTGTGTGTGCCCTGGGGTGGGCTGGCGCCCTGCCTGGAGTTTGTTTCCTGCCTTGCACCCTGTGTTGGCTGGGATTGGCTCCCGCAGACCCCCATGACCCTGTGTTAGGATATAGCGGGTTGGACGATGACTGACTGATGACATGTACCATTAGTCTTTACCTCTATTTGCATTCAATTTAAGGCCACATATCTGCCTATATCAGAATTTTGCTCATGTACCCTGTTATGAATCTAAGTATATTGTATCTTTTAATGTACCCAATCAGCCAATTTGACTAATTTGATGCTTACTGTATATTTTTAATTTAAATTGTATATCTAAATTGAAAATTAGAGAAATTATTATGAAAACAGGACCTTCAGCTCATCAGACTTGTCCATCCTGTTTACCTAGGTTGTCTAAAATACAATTAAGTTGAGATCTGAAGCTCCCTACAATACTGCTCTCCACCACACTGCTTTATGTGAAAGAAAACTATAATATTTATATGAAATCAGCCCTTTAAAACTTTTCAACCTTATTCTTGTGTTCTTGTTAAAGAATTTATGTTAAAAATACCTGAGCTCTACCATTCCTATTCCTTTCATAATCTGAAACTCTTGTATCACGTTGGTCTCCTAAGCTCCATTTGCCTAATTTGTAAAAGGTAAAGACCATAGCCCTAAGCCCATAATTAACTTCTAGTAATTTTAAACAGGTTTCTGCTCACCATAGCTCATTGTTTTTTTGTGTCAAAACCAATTCTGCGTCCATCTGCACAGTGCTACATTGATCTCCCTTATACTGGGGGTAATCTTTTTAAATCCATCAACATCAGTGCTTATAAAAAAAAAACATACTCAATACAAGGAATACTTGTTTTGCTCATCTAGCATTTCGGTTTAGTTATACATGCAGAGACTACAGAAATCCGGAATATTTTAATAACATTAATCATTCCAAATCAATTGTATTTCTGCAAGGGACAATGAAGGGTGAATGTAATAGAAACATTAAAAACAGTGTTGAAAATCACGATGGTGCACAAACATACATCAATTGTAAATTTCAGATTATCATGCCAGTTTTTTTCCAAACCTTCACAAGTATCAACCAAATACTCCATATAATAATAGCTTTAAAATCTTGCAGTTTTATGGACTTTCATTTACATGCCTGCTTAATCTAATCCAGTTGGGTCGAAAGTGATGAGCACAAAGAAGTTAACAACCAATGATGGGCTGGCTGTCTATTCAAGGGCACACTCATTCATGCAAAATCAATTTAGGGTTACAAATCAAACAAACACATACTGTACATCTTTGGAAGGTGGGATATCCTGGATACAAACTCTTGCGGACAGAGAATCGTGCAATTTTACCTGGACCGTGTAACCCAATAGGGATTTGGCTTCAGCTTTTTCAAACCCTGCCTCTGTTAAGTACTTTTGAAAGTAGAAACTGAATTAAAAGTAAAACTAAAACAACAAGCAAAAAAAAAAAAAAACTGATGACAATGCCACACCTCAGTTGGGGATGGCAGACATGATGTGGCATATCGATCTGCCAACTGTGCCAGGAGGCTGCTGAAAAAATGCCCATGATACAAAGCTGAACACGGGTGGAAGTGACAGAAAACTAATGGGCAGTAAGTTGCAACTCTCTAAGGGTGCTCATCCTTTTTGTCTGAAGCAGGGATGCATAATAAAATAAAGTGCTTTGTTTTAAATCAGCAAATCTTAACTATGTATCATGTACATTTCAAGATAATGCTTCGCAAAATTACAAAACTTACTCAAGTATTATACATGACTATCACTTGACTGACATCTGTCAATCACACCAAAGAAAAGATAATCAGAGTAAACTAACAAAAGCTTCCTAGAAAAAAAGTTTTTTTTTTTTAGATACCGCATTGCTTTCATGTGTATTTATCATTGTGAAAGTTTGATTTTTGGGGAATAATCGTTGGCCTGACGTAATACGACTTACACTTCACGTCGACGTATGCTAAATCGAAAGTAACATTTTGCAGGCTCCGTTGGAGGACTAATTGTGTTCCAAATTAAAAATACGGATCACTGCCTCGTCTCTCTTTGTCTTCTGAAAACGTAACACTAAAATGCTGACCGTTTCTAAGTGAACGTGTCCCTTTGAAAATGCGGCCGCCAGCGTCCATCGACGAATGAGTGCGCGCTCACGAGGCATGTAACTAGCTACCTGCCCGCAGTGCGCGCTCTCACACCGCGACTTACTTACCCAGAAGAGCTGCCAAGCAGGCGAGCAGAGAAAGTTTGTAGATTGTGGATAATTCCGACATTGCGGGAGAGAAAGAAGAATAGTACCGAAGCAGGGAGTCGCTCGGGTGCTTTTAAATATGATGGAGCTGGTTTTTCCCCGACACTTTCACTTTCGTTTTGGTCAGAATCTCTCTCTTTTGTTTGGACGCCAGGTGGTGGCGCTGCCAAACTTTTAGAAAGATGGGGGTTCAGTTTTACTGCCTATCAGATTAGGGAGTGGGCAACAGGGGTAGTGTGTTCTTTTGAAAGATAAATATAACAAAACTGGTAGGTTACCAGGAATAGAAATATGAAATCGTTTTGAATAATGTTGGTCATTACTACTACTAGTACTACTACTACTAATAATAATAAAACAATAAGGTAATGGGGACACATTATTGTATGCGGCATAGCACAATGTTTTCCTCACAGTGAGGGGAGGTGGTGATTGGCTCTTATCATAAAGTGCAATTTTATGTGATGTTTTATTTACTGATCAGTCACTAATCACAGCTGTGTTTTTTCCCTTATATTTGTTTTTAAGCTATGGTCAAAGGACATTGCAACCACCTTGCAATAACTGGGAAGATGAAGAAAGAGCTCCAGAAGAGTCACCTCATAATAGTAACACATTAACCTACTGTGAAACTGTACAAGTGGATGGGTAGTCTCTTCAAGCATCTCTTGCTGCTGAACCAAAAACACAGGGGTTGCCAGCCCCTCCCTTGTCCTGCTGCAGGGAGTGCATACATTTACTTACTTATGGTTAAGGTTAGGGTTTGGGGAAGTTTATCTTAATCCATTTTTAAGTCAGTTGTGTTTATCTTTTCTCAGTAAATTGATTAAAATCATTTGACTTCTGAAACCAACCATGATGGGCGTGTTGGAGTGATATCAGAAGGTGTGACCTGCCCACCATTAATTGGCACTACTAGAGTGATGTTGGAGAACATGGGCTACAATTAGAACCTTATTTTTAGTTACACTGCTTCACACTGAAGTCTTGAAGTACATTTATATTTCAGTCCACACAGAAATTCCTACATAACCAATTACTTATGTCATATCTACATTCAGTTTCTCTGACATAACATCCATCCATCCATCCATGCATCCATCCATCCATCCATTATCCAACCCGCTATATCCTAACTACAGGGTCACAGGGGTCTGCTGGAGCCAATCCCAGCCAACACAGGGCGCAAGGCAGGAAACAAACCCCGGGCACGGCGCCATCCCACCGTAGTCCATGATAATATATTTTGAAAAAATTAACAAAAATCAATAGAAACAATTATGCAGTTATTATTATTGCATAACATTGCTTAGCTGTAAGTTTCTAATGGGTGGAGTCGGACGAGGTCTTGGAGATGGATTTTAGGTTTTGCCGTGAGTTTTATTTTCTCCATTCTCCAGCCAGCTGGAGTTTTTTGTTTTCCTCTCCTCCCTTGATATCTGACCATAACATTTGTTTATTAAAAAGAACATTTTGTTTCTTATTTCGACTGTCTGAGACCACTTTTTATACGTAAACATCTTTAGTGTTTTACTTTCTTCTTGTATCTCTCCATGGCTGTTATTATTGAAAAGGACTCTCAGCTACTTTCATATATGAAAATGTGTTTTATAAAGAAATGTTGTTGTTACCGAACAGTATCAGATGAAGGTCAGATTACAGTAACAAATGGAATGCCAGTCCATTGCAGGAGAGACACTTTCACTCACTTTTTATTAATTTGGTACGTTTACCATCACTGTTCTGCCTAATATGAGCACTGTGAGAATGTGCAGGTTTTATAAAAATGTCAGCTTGAATGGGAATCACCCCCGGGTTGCTGAAGCTTTGAAGCAGCATCTCTTACAGCTGTGTCATTGAAAACCACTATCATTACTCATACAAGTATAACTCTTGTTAAATAGGGTTAATTCTTTTAAACGCTACCTGATAATTTTTAATCATATATCTTCTAAATATGTCAGTGACATGTAATTATTTATACAAAATGGGAGACAGTATCATAATAACCTGGAGTAAGTACAGTATAAAAGAATACTGTTTCAGCAACCAGAAGACCATAGGCAAGGATGTGCTAGTACAGTTTATCTTATCTAAGAGACTTCTGCACTGGTGACTGCAGAGATCCTGCTCTGTCAGTATGAGTAGACAGTAGTTGCCAGCAAAACATCAGCAATATAAGACAAATGACAGGAGGACTGGTAGTTACCCAGTTAGATTTACAGTATTTAGACTACTCGTTACTAGTAGTTAAGAGGGCAAGGTCAAGAATAACTTTAATATCCCTGAGTGGGAAATTTTAATAGCAAGTGAGTTAATACTGAATAACAAAAAGAATGCAGGGTCTTGCTATTTATTGCAAGGGCGGCAGACATGAATACTGCAATGTATAACTGCTCGTGAGTGAATATTGTTTCTTTCTATCTACACAAACTGTGTCTGACAATAGCAGTCATACAAATGAGAAATGATTGAAATGTGTGCATGGTTGTAAATGTTTGAGATGTTGGCAGGACTTTCCCAAATCTCTTTGCATAAAGTCTTGTCTCGCGGGGCTTGAAATTTTCTCTCATGAGATTTCACTTTCAATAAACAACCAATCATTTAATTCTCACAGACACGTCTCTTCATTGGGAAGAAACACTACTTTTCCCTAATGGCAACACAAACTAGACAAAATACAAGTCTCCGACTTAAAGTTTAAATCTGAATGATATATTCGATCTCTTTTTGCTGTTACATTATTTCCCTTAGTAATAATTTCCGTTTGTTTGCGCTAATGCGATCTTTACTATCATTTTTTTGAGACTTTAGAATTTTCGTACTTCCATTATCTCTAACCTGCTCTGCAAGTGTGTCATGCCAACGTTTTTGAATTCTTTACGATGTTCTACTTTGTCACCTACACTTTATCTTTTATTTCCAGCCCCAGGCGTGGTTACATCTCTTGGCACAAAGTCTCATCTCGTGGCATGTGAAAGTGCCTCTCTTTAAAAGATCATGTCTCGTTGCAGGATAAAAAGTCTCATCTCCCAAGATTTTTTTTATTATAATAGAGAGATTTAACTGGGCTGGCAAATTTGTTAACTACCTCACTGAACAGACAAAAAAAAATAGGCATAGTAGTGTCCATTGGAGCTACATTTTTGTATGCCTGTTTTTCCCACACCTTTAATAGTCTTTTGGATGAGTTAGTAAATTATTTTACTACTATTGAATCTATTTCAAGTTTTATTCTTAGGGTCCAAGGAGGAGGTGTCCCTTTTACAAAGTGTATTTTTTATCAATTATATCATGTATCTCAGATTTTATTGAAAAAGTCAGTACATTAAATGCATTGCTCACAGCATGAATTATAAAAATAAACCTAACAAAAACTACATATAACTGAATACAAGTCATGTTTCCTGACTACTAAGATCACCACTTTCAGATCCTCCATGGGACCTTAATGGCAAAAAGCTCTTGAACAATACTAGTGCTCATTAATATTGGTAAATGTCCTTGGTGCTAAACAAATCTGTAACACAAAGTAACCTTTGTATTCATATTTCATTTACTTTATTTAGATCTCTAGCACATGGGTCAGTTATTTCTCATTGTGAAATCTAGAATACTAATAGACACTCTCTTGGTCAAGGTCACATACTGGGAGGGTTTAAAGTAGCAGCTTTGTGGTTTGCAGTTGGGCACCTTTATTACAGTTAATATCACCATTTCAATACTAATTTGAAAGTAGGTTTTATTGAGCAGTTAATATGATACATTGACAAACATGTATAGATTTGCCCAAAATCTTAGAAATCTCAAATGAATGCTTTAGAATCTCCTAAAACTAGAACTAAAAACATATCATGGATAGTGCAAAAAATAATAAAATAAAATAAATATTGAGGAACTAAAGTCCTTTCAAATCAATGATCCTTGGGGGACACTTTCTTTATTCTGTGATGATTGTCGAATTTACAAAACATGACATAAAGGGATGCTTAACTTTTCTTTTAAAGAGAAAAGATTTCTTAATTTTATCATTTTATTCCAGAAAATCGGCCATTTAGATGATACTACATCTGCTTCATGGTAGTGTTTTGCTGCCCCCCTGTGCTTAAGATGGAACAATTTAATTCAAATGTATCACTACCTAGGGTGCCATCATGCCCCAAACTGCATGTGCGTTCTTTACATAAAATCAAGACACTGGGAATTTCAACAGTAAATTTAGAAATGTTTAATACTAGTTTAGGGGGATAAAAATCACATAATTTACACTAGTTGACAAAATCAAGCTTCGCTGGCACACTGACACCTTATAACAACACTGTTGTGGAAGGACAGGCCCCATTTCTTGAAAATCCTTAATCGCCTTAGGTTGGATGGGTTATGGTCAAGGTATACATTGGTATTCACATTGATAAAAACTTTCATTTTTGCTTATGTGTGTCAAGCATTGCTTTATTTTTTAGCAATTATACAATTAAACAATAACAAAATACTTGATTAATCATATAATGTTTGGTACCTGACTTCACTTTTTGAGCATCACACATTTTAGTGTTTGGCCTGGAGCACCAGTCTTTGTTCATTTTAATAGAAATCATTTATTTACTTGTTTTTACTTTTGATTCTTGACTTTAATGGAGTCTTATGTTATTTTAATTGTTATTAAATTATGCCTACATTTATGTAAACCATTCTCAGAGAAACATGTTACAGTTGCAGTAATTGCATTGCAGTAATACAAATTAAAATGAATCATACAAGTTAAATCAGTAGAAAATAATAAAAGTGGAAAATAAGTAAGTATGGCTTTAACACAGGAGAAAATATATGTGCTTTGCTTCCTCAAATGCCAAAGGGCTGTGATTATCTTACACATACACAAGTACTGTAATTTCAACCAAAAAACAGGTTTTTATTGTAACTATAAGCAGCAGAAAATTTATAAAGGCACAAAAGCTTTGAGTAAATATTTTTCCAGCTGCACTCTGTCTTTTGAACTAATTCAATTCAATTCAGCTTATTTTTGTATAGTGCTACTTACAGAGTGCAGGTGCAGAGCTCTGTGAGAAGTTCGCAGGTAAAATACAAGTATAAATTTTTCAGATAAATTAGAATACACAAAGACACAGAATTGTTTACACACAGTTGTTTGAAACTGATTAACCTAAATGTAAACTAGCAATATATGTCCATTAATTAATTGTTGAACCATTCCAAGTTGACAATGGAGGAGAGAAAAACAAAAACTCCAGTCAGCAGTGTCCCTGGAGAAAATAAACCTCTGGGAGGTCCACAGTCAATTGTAACAGAGAAAATCAAAGACAAATTCAGACACAGTCCTAGAGACCTTGGCCAACTATGCACCCACACATCCTGGGCACTCTATAGTAGAGTCTGTGATGGCAGAATCTTTCCATTTGATGATTCCAAGGCTCCTGATGTGTCAGATGACTTTTTCATCCATTGTTCAAAATCAACACCAAATATTGTTTTTGTGCCCATTATTTATTTATTTGTTTATTTATTTATTTTTGGTTGAGAATTCAGTTAGGAAGAAAACAATCTGCAACTTCATAAAGCTCTGTCTAAAAGCATTCATCAAGCTTGACTGTAAGATAGATAGTATATTGCTGTCCTTCTAGAAGAACAATTTAAAAGTCAAAAAGATTTCCTAAGATGGGAAAGGCATTGTTGGTGGGATACCCATATCTGTGTTGAGGGAGTTGGCTAGTATTGGACAGGTCACAGCATGACTTGATTAGTGTTTCATGAATCATGACAACGTCTTTGGAAAAGATAACACCAGTTCTCTGTTCTTGGTATTAAATATCTGCAGTTTTTATGGATTACCTTCAGCATCAACACTTTTCCAGTCTTGCATATACAGTACCTGATAACCATAGAAGTGGTTCTTCAATCATCCTTATGAGACTTGTGTGTTGAGCAGAACAATCTCAACAGTTTATCTCACAGCTGACTTTCTAGCAGCTTGCTGGTCAAAAGTGGCTGTGGGTGAAACTGAAGTGACTGTAGGTTTCTCCAGATGGATCATATGAACAATTTTAGGACAAAATAGGTTGGTCTGGCATTAAAGAAGGACACCATAATCAGCTGGTACTGTATATTACCATGAAGAAGGCGAGTGAGACTGAAATAGTTTATTCCACTTATTTTGTATATATTGGCTGCAGAGACTTATTATGATTTTATATGTATAATAAAATGGGCACGACTTGGACAAAATAAAACTTTCCAAACGACAAACAGGAGAACTATGCTGGTGAGGCCTGAGGAGAAAAGCATCCTACTCCTGTGAAGAGTATACAGTTGAAAATCGGTGACCTCACCACAAGACTATGCTGCTCCATGGACTTTTACCTCCTTTTTTTTTGGTTACAAACTGGCATTAAACAAACAAGCTAAGTGTATCTTATCTGTAATGCTTTACTTTTTTGTTTGGATATTTCTGCCATGGATAGTTAGCAAAAAGGAGTTAACAGTTTCAGTAAGGCTAACATTTTAAGTTGAACGCATTCCCAGAAATATATACATGCCATCTGAAAACATCACTAATTAAGTAACCATTTCATGCTTTTAAATTCTCTTTATTACTCAGACAACTGATGTCTATTTGTTTGCATGCCTATGAACAAATCTTCTGTTTCCAAGACTTGCTTAGGAACTGTTGCTGAATGACAGTCTTTGTTTGTGGTAAGTTTAGACAACCTACATTCCAACCTATATTTTTCATAATTATTTTTCATTGGTGTAACACCAAGGTAATATCCTAAGTAGGAGGTCAAATTTCAAGCTTGCTTTTAATGTGTTGCATTCACTTTTGCCTCCAAGTCAGTGATATAAATTAGTTAGGCTAAAGGGTTGCTTCATATTTTCTAGAGAAATTATTCAGCCACAGTCAACATTTACAATACTGTTATATTTACAAAAAGCTTAGAGCTGCTTATTGTACATTTTAGCTTGGAATCAATGTTCTGAAAAATGCTGATTTAACTTCATATACGTTTAGCCATACAGTTTTGAAAGATAAGCCCAATCAGATACGTGATATATACAGTATCTGATGTCACTTAGTTACAGAATATGTTTATTTAAAGTGATTTAAAAGTTAAGGCAGGATATGATTATTCACAATGACGTACAAGTTGAGGCTGTTAATATTGGTTATAAAAAGATCAAAAGTTATCCTTTTGTCTCCAGTACTAAGTTCTATGCTCACAGCAAGTGTAACATATACATTTCCCTGTCATGAAGCTTGGTGTTGAAAGCACCATATTACTGTCCAGCAAAGTGGAGAGGGATTATGGAGAAAATATATCCTATCTGGGATTTTGGAAACTTTTCCTTATAAAGCAGAACATGATAGTGGCTTAGTGAGGATAGTGGCTTAGTGAGAAACAAAATTAAGAAGCACACAAAAAATGTTTTTCAGTGTTCTGGAATAGCCTATAAAATCTTCAGATCTTCATTCACTTTGTTTATTGCAGGTGTGACCATTTTGTGAAATGGACACCATCATATTGCTTAGGAAATGATCATCTAGGATTACAGAGAAAAAAACAGAGTTAGAATGTGTTTTTGGCATATAAATGTAGTACCTTGTTGTTTCTGACTATGAATTTGGATTTAGATTTTTGGTCTGTCACAGGCCCAATGATGTGCACCCTTACAATCACACACCATTTATGGCTGACAGATAACTTATGAGTCTTTGGGGGTGTGAGCAGAAAAGTAGCCTCAACAAAACCAGTGTTGTTGAACTGTGTAAATTAACAATAAAACCAGTCCAAAAAGTAATTCAATAAAATTTTGAGGAGTGGCATGAGTTGAAGATTGGAGTTTAGCAACAGCCTCAGATTTTCTCAAAAAAGTCCATGCATTTCTTGATCAGTCTTATTCAATTGGAGAGCTACAGGTATGTGGTTTACCTTGGCAACATTGATGCCAAGTAGGAATGAACCTTTAGACAAGATGCCTGCTTTCCATACCTGAACCTAAGAATTCTTACATAAAGACTAATTTTATTTGAAAAATGATTTTATTTATAATACATTCAGGAAGCTACGTATAAGGGTGTTTTTACCTAGATATTATTCAGTTTTTTGTGAAGACCGACTCTAACTGATACAAAGTGATGGCCATAACATGATGATTATACAATAAACCAAAGAAAACATAATGTAAGCTGGGAAAAGATAGTGAAGGTTTATTATATATTAATGACTTTTAAAAATTACAATTTCAAAATTTTTTCCAGAAACAGGCTCTTAAAAAAGCGGCACTCACACTAGCAAACTAGAGAAGATGCACATTATAAAAAAGGTGGATGTGCTTGCTGAATTTTTAGTAAGTGCTGTATACATTTGTGCTTCCCATTTTGATATGATTTTGGGCAAGGGTAGGACGATGAAGGTTCTGTGCTGTGTAAACTGGAAATCTAGCTTGTTACTGAATAGATTGTTTTTATATGAACATACACTAAGGTGACCGTTGACATGGAGGATCTCAAAACATTACAGAGAGTTTCTCGTTTCTCGCCAAAGTTGCAGGATGCGGTAAAGCATAACCGCCGTCAAAACACCGCGCACGCGCGCCGAGTTCATATTATTGTGGTGATGAGATACATTCAAAAAAGTGAACCAGCTTAAACCGGGGACAAAATGGGGACATGTTTCTGAGTGAAAACAGTTGTCCGAAAAAGGGGACTGTCCCCGGAAAACGGGGACTGATGGTCACCATAACATACACTTCTAGTTCGTTTGAAATGAGTTTGATTTCTTCTCCAGAATTACATTTTTTGGTTTCAATGTTTACATTTATTAAACTATTAAACAATTTAAAACCACATTTTACTGTGCTGCTGTTTGTTGGCATTCGTCCACTCAGTAATGACACTTTTCCTATGTGTTGTAGTTACAAGTGACACGCACTCACGCTCACTCTTTCACCGTTCGCTACTTCGTAAATCAATCCTGAGAGAAGTTAGTCTCACGTGGTTAAAAAGCCGTTGACTCTTCCGGGTCAGGTGTCAAATGTGTAACTGCAGGGGCGGGATAGTAGCCCAAGTTTAGGCCCGCCCTGCCCAGACAGAAAGGGGGTGTTACTCTAAGAGTGGCTCGCTCTATATCTCGTGTGATGAGCGAGCTCCTCGTGGAGTGGCCTTTGACGCTCGGCTTTCTCCGCCCCTTTCCGAAATCTCCCGAAGTCCTGAGTAAACTTCGACCCCGGCAGGCCCGTCTGGTCTGAGAAGTTTGTGTAAACGTGAGTGCTTGCTGAGTTGGTTTGAGCCACGTCACTGACAGAAGACGAGTAGTGCTGCTGATCACTGAGGGTTCTGATTGAGAAATGTGCAGCAGAGCCAGCTGATCGACAAGACGCTCCCATTTCGACTGTACATTTTTATAGATCGTATTTGTGAATCTATTATTTGACAGAAATGATAACTTTAACCATGATTGCGCGCGTCCAGGATGGACTGCTTCTTGCCGCTTCAATGCAGGAGAGCGAACAGGTAAATTCCTAGAGTAATTGTAAGTTTATTTAACATGTTTAAATGTGTCATATACTTTCTAAATAACTGAATTAAAATGTAAAGTTACTACTTAGGAAAATGAAAAAAACGACATGGTGTTGCCAGCTTAGACGTGGACTGGAAGGGGGGTGGGGTGCGGATTTGGTGAGACTCTTCCAGCGTGGAAGCCTGGTGCGGAAAATCTAGTGCGACAGATGCGAAGAGGGGCCTCTGGTGAATACAAGAGCTTTGTTGATAATTAAATACAAGCATTTCTTTCATTATTTAACCGTCCTTTATTCAATTTATTGTAAGAGCTACCGGAAGAGGTAATTCGTTGCTAGAATTTATTAAGCTTTAGTAAGTTTGTAAAATGGGAACGCGGGTAAGTCTTCACATGAGATTACAGTTTCACATAAGTACATATTCCTTTCTCACTGCATGCTTTTAATTTTAATATGAAGTCATGTGGTCCTGTGGTGGCTATCACTCTCATTTAGAGAAGTATAGGGACGACATTTTTCGGGGTCTTTATAAATAACAAGTCAAAGCTAAAATATTTTTTTCACATTCCATGTTAACATAGCCCTGCAGGCACAAATAAAATTGTAATCTTATGAAGTGGCCCGTGGTCAACAAGTTACCACAATGGTTACCTCAGTGTATTGGTTACAAAGAGGTGTCACGTTAAAGTCAGACGTTATTGTCATGTCAACCATATGCAAGTACCGTATGCAGAAAGACAAAAATGATGAAGCTCCGGGCTCACAGTGTACACATAGTACAAATAAGACGGGGTCCACAAACAGACAAAACCATGCAATGTATTGTTTAAATAGGCAATATTCAAATTCAATTAACTGCACGGTTCCACAGATCAGTGCAGTGACTGATCGTGATTTACGATGCTAAGGTATGATGGAGGGTCCTGGGTGACCACATTGTGTTGAGGAGTCTGACAACTTGTGTAGAAAAAGTTACCACATAACCTGACAGATCTGGCTTTGATGCTGTAGTATCTTTTTCCAGAAGGCAAAAAGAAAGAAGAGTCCATGAGATGGGTGAGAAGGGTCCTACACAATGCAGCAGGCACTGTGGATACAGAGTCTGCAAAACATGTTTTCCGGAGAAGGGAGAGACACCCTAAAAATATTCTGTGTTGACCTCACTATTCTCTGCAATCTCCTGTGGTCGGACATGCTGCAGGTGCCATACCAGACCGTAATTTAGCTGGTCAGAACACTGTGGATGGTGCCTCTGTAAAATGTGGTGAGAGTAGGAGAAGGGAAGATCGCCTGATTCAGTTGCATCAAAAAGTTTAGTCTTTGCTAGACCCTTTTATTTAAGGATGTGGTATTTTTAGTCCATGTGCGATCCTCAGTTGTGCAAACCAAGGAACTTGGTACTCTTGACAGTCTATATGGTGAAGCCATTGATTCAGATTGGGATGTGGTCAGGTCAGGTTTTTTTTTTCTTCTAGAAGTCAATAATTAATTCTTTAGTCTTATCAGTGGTAAGGGATAGATTGCCATCTCTGCACAAAATAGCCAGCTGTTCCACTTCCTTAATATAAGCATGTTTTCCACAGCTTCTTGTAGGTTTTGCCTATTTGCCCAGATTTTCATTCTCATTCCAGATATGTGATTTGTAGATTAATACTGGTACAGTTTTAATAAGTGAGTATGCCCAATGGTGGACTGTGAGTATCCAGGCATCTTTTGCTACTTGTGTATTAATATCTTACCACTGTCTTCATTACTGACTCCAGTTTGTGTGTTTTGGTTTCCTATGGATACTTTGAATTTCTCCAACATCCAGTACATGAGCATGTTGAGTTAGCTGGCAAATACAAATCATATGTGTATTTGTGTGATCGTGCCCTCAAATGGACTGCAGTCCCATCCTAGGTTGTTTCCAGCCTCTCATCCACTGTTTGTTGGATACAGCTCACTGCAATCGTGTACTGAAGACAATGAGATCAATCAATAAATGAACAAAGTGTTCAGAATGGAATGTGCAGGAAGTGGATCATTTTATTATCCTGACAATTGATAGTAAAAAACATGTAAAGCCTGGGGCCTTGCTTGATAGCAATTTAATCTTGAGCAGCGGAAGGAGTGATTCAAGTTTGGGGCTCCATAATTAGACCATGCACTAATTTGAAAATTATAAATAGTTAACAATACAATTGAGATGATCCAATTCTGCCCCAGGCTACCATGTTGAAATACTTCAGAACTTTTTCAAAGCTGCTTAATCCAATTCATTATCACAGTAAATCCAAAAACTTACCTGGAAGCATCAGATGTAAGGCAGAAATAACCTCTGGACCAGGACCAAGTGTCACTCCATCGAGCATCTTCTCATACGTACACCTACATGGAGCCAGTTTTGATGTAACAGTTACCCTAACACAGATAATTTAGTAATGAGAAAACTGTGATATGTGGAGGAAAACCTGTGCCGAGTCATGCAAGGACAATGACAAGGCACAGGATTGAAAACCTGTATGTTGTAATCTTGAGGCAGCAGTGGTAATAAACACTTTACTACCAGGCCATCTGACAAAAAGAAAAAAATGAAAAATTAATTTTATTCTTGGGATCTTAACAGGTAACAGTTTGTTTTTTGTATCTGATTCAATGTTTTCCCTATTTAAGTAAAAAGCAAGAAGTTAGACTGATCACTTGACAGCACTTTCCCAGTGTGTTTTAATGTTCTTTTGTATGTGAGTTTGCCTTATGAGTTCCACCACAGTCTTGTGCACTTAACATCACTTTTGTGTTGAACTCTATTAATTAAATTTGATTGTTGATTACCTCCTTCATGTCAAGCTCAATTACAGAGGCAGCCGATACATAATTCAGTTTTTTCAATTTATACAATTAGTTACTGGCATATTCGATAAAGTGATTTTAGAAATGGGCGTATGGAAGGATATTTTAACTTGGAATTTATCTTTATAAAAATCCTCTCAGTTGGTGCTAATTTACCTTTAATCCTCTTAAATACATATCAAATGTATTCTTTAGTATGTCTATGTGCAGTTGATTTTTTTTCTGAATAATGGAACAAAGTTCATTTGGAGTAGTATGACTGTATTTGGAAGAATTTCAACAGTCAACTCAAAATGTAATAGAGTAGCTGTAGCACAGCTTTTGTGACTCTCTGCTACAGTAATCGTTTCAAACTTTCTGAATTAGGCAGTGGACTTCTGAGAGATTAACATTTGACTGTTTTGACAGCCGCTTAGAGCAATTCTTAATTATTTAAACAAACCTGTGGTACACAAATTTTTGTATGATGTCACTTTCCTTTGGATTCTGTAGATGAATCAAAGAACCAGTGATAAATGTTAATATCATGTCAATGTTTCTCCAGACAGGTAGAAATCTTCAGGAATATCAGAGCCAAGCGAAACAACTTTTCCGAAAGCTGAATGAGAACTCGCCGACACGCTGCTCCCTGGAAGCTGGTCCCATGATGTTCCAGTAAGCTCTCAAATGCCTAGGTGTCAGTCTGTCACCTATAGTCATTTTTTTTTAAAGTTTGTTGCTGTGGCACCCTGTATATGCCCAGTTAGAAGTTAACATTCTTATAGTAATTCATGATTGTCTGTTATTTATTTTTATTAATATGTAATTTTACTAGAAACATCCTGTATGTGAGTTCCCCAAAGTAAAGAAATATGAAAAAGTGCTTTGTTTAGAGTTAGGTTAGATTTGTAAAATGTTTTCATAGAGTACTGCATTGAAAATATTTTTCTTTGTTATATGTAATTTAGAGTAGCACATTGATTCACATTGCAGCCTCTGGGACCTGGGTTAATTTGTGATCCAGACACTGTCTGTGTGGAGTGTGCATGTTCTTGTCCTGTGTAAATTTAGGTACTCAAGTGTCATCAAATTCCAAAGATGTGCATGGTGGGGTGATTGGCATATCTAAGCTATACTGTGATATGCAAGTGTATCCCAAGGTAAGCCTTTTACCCCCTACATTATTAGTTCCTACCTTTGCCCACTACAGATAGGAAAAGCAGATTATGAAAATGAATAGATGGATGCAAGTCTAAAGTGCACTTGCATGGAAAAATGGCCTTCCATGGGACCAAGAAATAAATACACAAAAGGAATTTAATTTTGTCACCAAGTCCTAATAGCCAATGTTTGAATAATGTGTGGAAGGTGTCTTACCTAATCCCTAGTCCCCCTAATCAGTAATTTTGTGTAAGACTTGGCTTTGACCCTATAGCCAGTGCAGATCTCTTTATTGCAATCAGTCTATTAACCGTTTTCATTTCTTAAAACTGATTTCACTGCCTAATTAATGGTGTTAAGTACTTTAAGTGTTGAAGTAAACCTTAAAGTAAACATATAGAAACATAATATTAAAACATTTTATTTAATATTGTGTAGGTCCCTGTTTTGTCCTGAAAACAGCTCTGACCCGTTGAAGCATTGACTCCACAAGACGGTGTTCTGTGATATCTGGCACCAAGACGTTAGCAGCAGATTCTTTAGTAGGGACTCCATAGATCAGACTTGTTTTTCCAGCACATTCCACAGATGCTCAATTGCATTTAGATCTGGGGAATTTGAAGGCCAAGTCAACACATGAAACTCTTTCTCATGTTCTTCAAACTTCCTGAACAGTTTTCACAGTGTGGTAGGGAGGGTGCATATGCTTTATAGAACACAGTATGTATCTGCTGAAACAGGACAGTTTGCAGAATTTTTCTCCTGATGCACAAGCATTCTGTTAGGATTACAACAACATTTATTTATATAGCACAATTTCATACAAATAATGTAGCTCAAATTGCTTTACATGATGAAGAAAGAGAAAAAAAGACAAAGTAAGAATTAAAATAAGAGAACACTAATTAACATAGGTTAAGAGTAAGGTCCGATGGCCAGGGAGGACAGAAAAAACAAAAAACACCAGACGGCTGGAGAAAAAATAAAATCTGCAGGGGTTCCAGGCAATGAGACCACCCAGCCCCCTCTAGGCATTCTACTTAACATAAATGATCAGTCCTTATTGTATTCAGGGTTCTCATGGAAGGACTTGATTATGACAGTCACGTGGACTTCTGGCCTTTAATCCATCAATGTAGGGACATCACGGCGCTTTGATTAGGTGGTGGTGGCGGCGCAGATCCCCACCATAGAAAACCGGAAAAAGAACAGAAGAGAGAGTAGGGGTTAGTACGGATTTTGGAGCCACCATGAATTGTAATGATAATTAATTGAATATACAGAGCATCAGGATTAAACTAAAATGAAGTTATAAGAAGGCCATGTTAAAGTAATGTGTTTTCAGCTGGTTTTTTTTAATTGCTCCACTGTATTAGCCTGGCAAATTCCTATTGGCAGGCTATTCCAGATTTTAGGTGCATAACAGCAGAAGGCCGCCTCACTGATTGTGCATCAGGTTTTGTTTGTATTTTGTTAATGATAATGACAATTAACCGATTTGCTGGTCATTTGACATTAAATCTTTGTAAAGTTGTACTAATGATGTCTCTCTATATTGTTTATTTTCTCTTTGTGTGTAGTTTCCTGATTGTTCAGGGGGTTTGCTATCTGGTATTGTGTGATGGCTCATACCCAAAGCGAATGGCCTTCGCATATCTGGAAGAGTTGCAGACTGAATTTAGTGAACTGTATGGGAAACGCCTTGCTTCAGTGTCTCGCCCATATGCCTTTATTGAGTTTGGTGAGCAATTATTTTTCCTGTTTCCTAACTTTAATAATGTCTATCAGCAGAAGACTGCCTTTATGCATTTGCTTTCTGCACTTGCATGCTTAAGAGTTTCACTTTGCAGAACTTGCGTTTTTTTAACATTTATATAAGTTTGCATTTGCAGTGAGATTGAGCAACACAACTATACTAGTGACTAATATACTTAACCCATTTTAATAATCTCTAGCACTAACTCAGCAAAACCTTCACCAGAAACTAGGGCTACTGTTCGATTAAAAAAATTAAATTGTACAAGTAATATTTTTAATCAAAATTAGCTGCATGTTAATCACAATTTATCATATTTCCTTCAAGCATATTAAAGACTCTGTGATTAATTTATAATAAAAAAAAGTTTTAATGTTCATTTGCCTATTAACTTATTTTACTTAGTTTATTGAACAGTTTTGTGTAACAGAAACAATACCCAAAACTCAGTGACCAAACATCACCCCACATCCCCTGGGTTGCTGTGATAATTTCGGAAAACCAATACATGTGGTTTGGAGTGCTCTGTTGCAAGATTACTTTTCAAAAGCACTAACAATTAGTCAGACAATTAGATATTATAAAACAGAACCATAAAATAATGGTTCAGCTTTTGTGCACAGTTTTCACTGCTACAGCTCAGGTTGTGCTTAACTGCATGATACACACAAATCAATTCCGTCACTGTTACCTAGAGAGGAGAAGTCATTACTCAAATTGAAAATGTGTACAAGTTAGGCGTTTAAAAAGCAAAAGAGAGACTGAAAGAAAAACTTGTATATTTGCTTTTGCATATGTTTTAAATTGCACATTGTCATACAATATCTCATTTATGAATTATAAAACAAGTCTACTAGTATGGCGGAGTGGTGGCTATGAGGCTGGCAATCGGAAGGTTGCCGGTTCGAATCCTGTAAAAATGCCAAAAGGGTCTCTGCTCTGTTGGGCCCTTGAGCAAGGCCCTTAACCTGCAATTGCTCCGTCCTGGGTATGAAATTAATCTGCATCCGTCCCTGCATGTAGGCCCTCCAAACCTGCAGGGAAAAATTTGGAGGTTGGTGGCAGAATTGGCACTCCAGCCACCATAAAAAACCTCACACTGTTCCACTCCATCTGAACTAGTGTGGTACTGAGGTGTCACCCATTGCATGACTGCACTTGGTCCTAATCTGGATCCTGAGTTGGTTTGTCGTGTGGTGGGTGCAGCAATGCACTGTATCAGTGTGTGCTCCTAACCTCTCTCTCTCTAACTATTTTAACCTTCATCCCAAATGGATGGAAATACTAGCATGGTCGATGTACACTGATTATTGCTTAGTTTTATTGTTAAAGTATAATATAGGCAAATGTAGGTTATAATGTTGGACACATTAGGTAACATGCAATTAATTCAACAACATGCCACGTTTGCTTTGGGGGAAGTATGAGTGAGATACAAGGAATCGAGTGATTCTAAACTGTGTCATTCGCTCTTTAGGTGCTCAGAATAGGTAGCACCAACACATGCTGCTTCAGGTCAGGTATCCCCCCATGGGTGACCGAAAAATCTCTGTGGCAAACATATTCGTTGCCAGGGACAGGACTGACCAGCTGACATTCTGTTTTACACTAAGACAGTACTTTGACCTTATGCTTCAGGGATGAACTTGCATTAGCAGACATCACTGCATTTACTGTCTTGTTCTGGATGTTCTGCTATACTGTGCAATACAATGCTTTTTTTGTGTTTTTTCCTTCAATATATGAATGCAGCATAATGGCAAGGATGGTGCTGACACACAGTCTTACTCAGTGCACAATGATTGTCCTTCTGCAAAGTTAGAGCGACACGAAAATGAAACTCCTTCACTCCACTTGCATAACCGCTTTGATTTTAATTGTTCTCATGTTATTGTCTGCACTTTGAAGAGTTATTGTATACATGAAATGAGGTTTACGAAGATATGGGTCTGATTGTGAGCATTACTGATTCAATACTGTACGCTGTATTTTATGTTCCAATACAGGATAATCCCATATTACAAGAGACGAGTGGCGTCTCTACTGGTTTGTATGGATGAAGACCATTATTAAGAATTAGTGCAGGAAACAGTCAAGCGCTATTAGTAGACTCAGAGTGATTTGGCACTGTTTCTTTCTTTAAGTGTGAAGCACAGTCAAATTGACCAAACTAAATTATTGCATTTTAGGGTTCCGTTAAAAAAAATAATCTCAGAAGTTTTTTTTATATGTTAATTGCATACATTAACTGTGATTAACCAGCAGCTCTACCAGAAATAATACTCTGTGAAAGATTCTTTATAATTTTAATATTTTGAAGACTTAAGGTCTGTTTAGAGCAATATTGGTTTGCTTAACAAGCAAATCATAGTTCTCAAAAGTGCAGCTATCTGACCAGTAGCTACAGGTGCTGGACTATAGGGCAGTATTGAGGCTAAAGAAAACATATCTTTCTCTTGGTAATCAATAAATTAATGATCTAGACATTAATTTGAATTATGTTGATTTTAATATAAGCCTGTTGAAAGTTAACAGTTTCATTCAAGTAGACATTTAAATGTTTCCTGAGTATTTTGAGTTCACCAGGAACAAAAAAGTTTATCTGAGGTCAGAAAAGTTTTTATCTGTGTGTGCAAATTTTTTATTATCAGACATGTCTCTTATAAGTTTGTTTGCTATTTGCTGGTAATTTCAGATTGTCACTTTGTAGTAGAATTGGCTCGGTTTTTAGCAAGTAAATAAGTACCAAGCAACTTCCACTTTAAGCTAGAGACATGCTTCCATAGAAGTATTTTTAGTTTAGAAGCTGTCTCTTTGCAAGGCAGAGGTTTGTTCCACTACTGAATCTTTGTTTTGTTTATAGACACCTACATTCAGAAGCTAAAAAAAAATTATCAAGACTCATGGTCCCGAAGACACCTAACATCCGTTAATACAGAGCTGCAAGATGTCCAGCGGATTATGGTAACTAATATTGAGGAAGTCTTACAGAGAGGAGAGGCCCTGTCAGGTATGAGAAATACTGGCATATTACTAAGCCTTGTGCAATCTTATGAATGAAATCTTATTACTTGTCTCTTTTCTTCAGACATTGAACATTTCTTAAAGAGAATAATAGTTTAAAATATGTATCTTTTGAAAAGCTCACATAATTTGTGTTCCTCTCTGATATTCTAGCATTGGACTCCAAAGCCAGCAACCTTTCTGCACTTTCCAAGAAGTATCGGCAAGATGCAAAATACCTCAACACTCGATCCCTGTATGCCAAGATTGGAGCTGCCAGCGCAGTCTGCATTGTTCTATTCCTGTATGTTCGGTTTTGGTGGCTTGTCTGAAGTGTAACCGTGAACTTTTTAATTTCATGGACCATTGAGTGGAATCTTTCTGAATTTCTCTGAAAGTTTCTAGTTTTTTTGGATGTTCTGGACCACATGCGACAAGTTACTTTGACTAACAGCCTGTTTATTAGGCTTTCAGTTTAACATCTTATATTAATTTTGTGGGGTCACACTGAGAAACAAGGTGAAATATGTGTCACCTCAACACAAAGCTGACACTTCTGGAAAACAAAAAATAAAACTTTCAAGATTAGAATGGTATGTTCAATAGTATATAATATCTACCTTTGGATCTTAAGTCAGTCAATTTATGTACTGCTATTTTTTTCCGAAAAGAAATTAATGCTTGATATGTTATACTTTTTACTACCAAATGTGTCCACCCGTTTAGTTTACAGTATTGACAGATTTGAACTGTAATTTTATAGCATTGCATCCTTAGTAGGTGAGAAGCAGAAGATGATGGTCGTGTGAAGGAATGTATGTATTTGTTACATCTGCTTATGGGCCAGGGTTAAACATGATTAACAGCAGACCTTATATGTGGGGATTCTTATCTGAGGGGTGGTAAGCTGGTTGTGAGGCAGACTGTATAATATAATATATATATAGAAGTTGGTGTTAATTTACTGTGACCATGGGACTGTCAGCTATGTCATGTGTTGGGATTCATGTTTGACACCGGACACTCCACATCTTTTAACAACAACAACAAGCGGTTCTCAATCCAGTTATTTTTATGAATAAATATATATTTATGCAAAGGCTGTCTTTGTCTGTTGTGAAGAATGTAGAGTAAATGTAATTTGTTGTTAATTTAATTTATAACCAGTAAGTTTTCAAATCCTAGCTTTATATAATAATGTAATACTGCATTTGCCATATTTTTGACTATGTCACTGTTTACGATTTTGAGCTTTTAAATACTATTTATTTTTGGGCTAAATCTTGGCTTATCTCCTTTAGTATTTACTAAATTAACCACCAATTTAATGGCCTGTTTGTGTCAAAAGTTAGAAAATACGCCTCAGTTAAGTATTTTTCACAAACGTCATAGCAGAAATTTATGAGCTTCAACCAGAAATGGTGGGAGTGCTTCCACTGAAGTCCAGGATATCCTCCAGTCCATCTTCATCTACCCTTCTAAAATTAACCTTTATTATTCCATCAGAAAATGGCAAGATTGCTTAGAAGAAAATAACTGGGACTAACAGATGTAACATGATTACAGCTGGTGATATTCTTTGTCAATTTAAATAACACAAAGCCTAAATATAAGGAACAGCAATGAGAAAATCCTGCAGAATTTGCTTTGCAGTGAGTTTATTGAAATTTCAAAAATGTTCAAGAACTTTGCCAAACTCCGTAAAATGCTTTGAAGTCAATGGGGAAAGAGAAACTGAGCTCGTTTTGAGTGGATTTTAATGGTACTGTGGTGTTTTACATGTGCTTGAGGTCTAGGAAAGTGTCTGGCAACTACGCTGGATTGATTGTTGTTGCCAAAGATTATGGCAGCTGTGAAACAGCAGTGCTAATCACTGTGCCACCATTTCCCAAACAACAAAAGACGCAGATGGAATGATAACGCAAACAAAATACAACAGCGGGTCGCACACCACAAAGTAGGAGTTGTGGGACTGGCTCATTCCATTGTTTGACGTTGCAGTTCCAGGCACAGCTAGAATGTCTGTTTCTGGTCTATCAAGAGGATAGAAACTTCTTGTAAATGGAAATAAATCTTTTGATATTATTATTTCACTGGGTCTCCTGTGTTCTCTGATCTAAGGAGGAGGACTCATTTATGGCTTGTTTTGACCCGTAGCTGTGGTGCATGGCTAATTATGCACATAATAGCCATGTGGTGCTAGGGGGTGGCGAGTGAGTGAGCACAATAGATCAGTATTTTATATCCAGTGGTAGTCCTCATAATATTCTCATTATGGTCAGCTAATGTACCCCTCAAATGAAAATACCGCAGGTTTTCTTTCTTTTTTTATACATGCAGGATGAAAATCCTGCTGGATTACTGATTGGGATGTCACTCATACGTGAAGCAGATCGGGCAGTGAACTCGCAGCACGTATGCACTGAAGTTCTGCGTATGGATGTAACAGCTCTGTGAAGTCTCACTGGCCTCGCAAAGCATCGTAGGGCACTGGGAAACAAATGCTTGTCTAAATACAAGTATTTGGCAAACACAGCATATTCACTGTGAAAAATGCTTTGGCGAATTGAATCGGTGAACAAGCTCACCATGAATCAAGGCCATTCCATCCAAAGGTGAAATGATGAGAGACTGTTCAGCGTGTAAGGGGAAAATCGATGAATGTTACGCCATACAAACAGAACCTCTATAGAAAGGCAATGGCCAAAACATGTTGGCTGCCATGATCAAATTCACTTTCCAGATTATAATATTTTAACTTAAATTTTGCTGTTGGGTTCCCTCCCTATGGCCTACTTGGCACAATTCTGTATACATTGAGAGGAAATTAATTTCCTCAAGTAACTGATTAGTTTTCTTTGTGTTTGTAATGTTTCTAATTTTAAACTATTGTTCCAACCAAACGGAATATAGGGAAGGAATGCATTTTTCGTTTGAGAACAAGGTTTAGGTTTAAAATAGGAAATCGTAGCTGTACATTAACTTTTAACCATTTTTATACATGGTCCTTACCTGCACTTTTTCTATGCTTGAGTATATTTCCATTTAAGCTCTAAATGATACAGTGTTAAAAGAAACTTGTCTTGGTGTCAAAGAAATTCAAAATCTGTCTTTGACTTTGCAGGAGATGTGATGCATGAAAAGAGATTAAACATTTGATATTTATTTATTGCAAATTCAAGTCATAATTTAGTTTAGCATGCAATTCTAAGATTTTTTACTTCTAATTTCAAAGAATAATTACATGCCTGTGTCTGCGATTCTTTAACAGGAGATAGAGTTTTAAATTTGGGGACCTGGGCTCAGTCCCCCATTGCATAGATTAATTTACTTTCTTTTTACCTCATATTGGTTGTCAGTAAAGACATTTTTAGAGAGTTGCCAGTCATTGAGGCCCTAACATTGTGGGACTAGGATTCAAATCTCAGTGGCTATATTTGTTTAATTACTCATAAGAGAGAATATTTCCCCTGTGTTGTATGTGTGCCGTTATTACATTTGGAGCAGATTAAAATGATAGTTTGTATAATGATTTTCTACCTCATGATGGTGAAATGCATAAAAAAGAAAATGGTTGGATACACAATCAAGTGTATCAGATATAAATTGGGTGTTTAAGTAATATTGTGCCATTTTTTTTGCTAAATAGCTACATTATCTCTCTGTGAAAAACAGAGTCTAGGACAGAGTAAAGTTTTCACTTACTAAACTTTTGTAAGTTACTATATGATCTGTAAGCAATACTCGGACACGGCCAGAGAATCCAAGGGGGCACAAGTGATTTGTTCTTAACTGAAAGAGTCATGTAGGAAAGCAAGAAGCTAGATAAAGTTGGGCAGAGGTCTAGTGGTATTGTCGTTGGACGTATTCCTTGGGAGTTTAGAGCAGCTGAGAGCTTCTGACTGTGCTAGAAAAATCGATTGCAGAAATGCCAATGGTGCAAAGTAGGGCAGGCCTCCCAAGGCACTTGATAGGTTTTAGAAAAGCATGTTGCGTACTGAAATAACTCCAAAGTAATTTCAGGGAAACATTTAAGCTACCCAAAGAAATGCAGGCATGGAGAGAGCTAATAGGCTTAAATTACCATCCATCTACACATTATTGAACCTGATTAATCCAATATTTCCTCTGCAAATCCTATAAAATGATTTACATTTACTGTACATTTAAAATCCTTCAGGGTTGTAGTGATGAGGGCACAGGACCACAGGAGAGCAGTGAAGGGAGAGATAATAACTACTGTTTTAAGAACTACATACAGTGTATGGCATTCAGTTTGAGGACGCTGGGATCTGCAGCCAATTTCAGTAACGTCGGGTGCATTCACAGACGCACGCATACATCCAGTCATCAGTTAACCTAATATGAGTATCTTTGGGCTGTGACAGCAAAATTAAAATATACAGAGTAAAGCAGTGCAGACCCAGGAAAAAACTTACAAACCCTGTGCTGGCATGGAGCAGCATTTGAATCTATGGTAATGGATCCATGAGGCAGAAGTACTGACTATTGTGCCACTCATATTAAGAACCCCAATGGCAAAAGTACAGTAAGATACTAGTAGCTAAAAAAAAAATTTTAAAGGAATTGGAAAAATAAAAGCCAAAGTGGTACAAAGAATGGGAATAGTAACAACAAATAATAATAATCAGCACTAGGACAGTATTATATTAAAAGACCTACAGTCTTTATAATATAGTAAATTGAGCCTAGGCAGTGACACCTTTTCTCTCCAGCAGATGGCGCTGCCATCAGGTAAATGTAGCACTCAGGTTCTCAAGCCAAGTGTGAGAAATTCTGTTACCCTTTGTGGAGTTTCCCAAGCTACTGGAGGGCAAAGTATTCATGACATGGCATGGTATGTTACAGTTCAAGGCAAGTGCTTTTCAATCCTCACTGGTTTAACTTTATGGCTGACATAGGATGTAGGTTCCCCTGGCATTGTTGTGGTGGGGTGGTGTGGAGGGAGAGTTCTATTTGTACAACCCTTGGACTTCATGAGGTCATGAAGAACCCTGGAAATGATTACAAGCAATGCCAGCAAATAGCAAGGGGCCAGGGCTTAAAAAACCTCTTATGGGCTGCACAGTGAGATAGGATATGGAAGGTAGCAGTGAACAAGGAAGGAAGTAAATTCAGAGTACTGAAGGGCTGTGTTGTTGTGACGAGGGTGAAATGGTGAGTAAGTGGACCAGCCACACAAAGCACCACTACTATTGATGACCCTAGGGACATGGACAACGCTTATTGCTTCCTTGTTAAATAGCAATCCTGGGGAACATGTTAAAGAATGGAAACTAACAAATGTCTAATTTAAAAAAGGTGATTGGGAAGACCCTAGCAACTAAAATCCAGGTTATTTTATTGTGTATAACAGGTAAGCTAATAAAGACAGAGAAACGGTTATTCATTATGGTTCTGATGGCAGACAATATTGGTTTACAGGATGAAATACGATAAAAGTATTTGATTATTGTTGTATACCTTGACTTTCACAAACTTTATATATAAGTTGGCATTACTGGCATTGGCTAGTAAGCAGTTAAGTGGCAGGGAATCATAAAGCAGTGTGTAGATGGTGCAGAATTAGTGTAAGCATAGAACTGTGTTTTTATGAACAATTAATATTTTCTGAATGACCTTAATTTAAAGCTACTAATATACTGTGATTATTGCTCTTTTGAATTTATATAAGTGATTCAGACTGAAATATTTAAATATGGAATAATCAGTTGTGGATAATATTGTACAGGGTGGGCCATTTATATGGATACACCTTAATAAAATGGGAATGGTTGGTGATATTAACTTCCTGTTTGTGGCACATTAGTATATGTGAGGGGGAAAACTTTTCAAGATGGGTGGTGACCATGGTGGCCATTTTGAAGTCGGCCATTTTGGATCCAATTTTTGTTTTTTCAATAGGAAGAGGGTCATGTGACACATCAAACTTATTGGGAATTTCACAAGAAAAACAATGGTGTGCTTGGTTTTAATGTAACTTTATTCTTTCATGAGTTATTTACAAGTTTCTGACCACTTATAAAATGTGTTCAATGTGCTGCCCATTGTGTTGGATTGTCAATGCAACCCTCTTCTCCCACTCTTCACACACTGATAGCAACACCGCAGGAGAAATGCTAGCACAGGCTTCCAGTATCCGTAGTTTCAGGTGCTGCACATCTCGTATCTTCACAGCATAGACAATTGCCTTCAGATGACCCCAAAGATAAAAGTCTAAGGGGGTCAGATCGGGAGACCTTGGGGGCCATTCAAGTGGCCCACGATGACCAATCCACTTTCCAGGAAACTGTTCATCTAGGAATGCTCGGACCTGACACCCATAATGTGGTGGTGCACCATCTTGCTGGAAAAACTCAGGGAACGTGCCAGCTTCAGTGCATAAAGAGGGAAACACATCATCATGTAGCAATTTCTCATATCCAGTGGCCTTGAGGTTTCCATTGATGAAGAATGGTCCCACTATCTTTGTACCCCATATACCACACCATACCATAAATTTTTTTGTTCCAACAGTCTTGGAGGGATCTATCCAATGTGGGTTAGTGTCAGACCAATAGCGGTGGTTTTGTTTGTTAACACAAACACAATTGGCAGCACATTGAACACATTTTATAAGTGGTCAGAAACTTGTAAATAACTCATGAAAGGATAAAGTTACGTTAAAACCAAGCACACCATTGTTTTTCTTGTGAAATTCCCAATAAGTTTGATGTGTCACATAACCCTCTTCCTATTGAAAAAACAAAAGTTGGATCCAAAATGGCCGACTTCAAAATGGCCACCATGGTGACCACCCACTACTAATGTGCCACAAACAGGAAGTTAATATCACCAACCATTCCCATTTTATTAAGGTGTATCCATATATATGGCCCACCCTGTAGTTTAGGTATCATAAAAATGAAGTTGTTCATGTTTAATTAAAAATCAAAACTTTTAGAGACTTATGTTGCATTTGATAAATATTTCTGTAGGACATAAAGCCGTTTTGATTTTTTATGTTGTGGTAGTGTGCAACAATTCAAGAGTACAAATTGCTGGGCTACTGAGCGAGTGTTTGGGAACGTAGTGCTCACATAATCAACTGCAAACTTGGTTATTTAACAAAAGATCCATGTTACAGTGTAAGGTAGTGAACTGAAAGGATCTCCGCTACAGGGAGACTAAACTTATTGGGTGCCCATGAATTTTCATGACAGGGTTACAAGGAGCCAGTGACTACCCTGGGACTGTATGGTGCAAGGCAATAACCAGCCCTGAATGAAACTGCAGTTCTTTGCAGGGCGCGTACCCACACAGTCACTTACAGCACACCAAAGTAGCTAACTAACCTTACCTGCACATACTGTAGTTATCTCTCCATCCATCCATTTTTCAAAGCCATTTACTTCTTTAGGAAGGTCAGTGGCGATGAGCAGTCTTGTGTGGGCCATCAGTTCATTGGAGAGTCCACTTTTGAACACACCCACTAATATGCATATATTTGGGATGGGTGGGATTTGTTGTATCCATGGAAAACTCAAAAGAGAATGTGTGATACAGACAATGAGTGAGCCTGCAATTCTACCCAGGTTAATGGAGATCTGCTATACTATTTTAGTTTCTGTCTGAAATTGCTAGTTACATCTAAAACCTTTTTGAAAAGTATCAGAAAACTTTACATAGGTTTTATTTCTAGCTTAAATAAGCATGTATTGTATTTCAACATATACAGTTCTCACTGTAAAACTGGTCATGTTTACTAGATAATAGCTAAGTATTGTTATTTTAAACTTGTACACCCGTTGCTTCAAGCATGTAGATTTGGTTCTAGGAAATTAACATAAGAAATGTGGCAAATGAGACAAGACAATTCAGTCCATCAAACGTGTCTGTTTAGCTAATAGCTTAGTTGTCCCAAATGAATACATGTGTGTCTTTTACGTATTCAATACTGCAGTACTTTCGTGCTTTGCACTGGAATCCTTATCAATGTTTAAACAGTATTTGCATGACATACTGAAGCAACTTAACTTTTAACAACCAAACCAAACTTGATGAACTGAATGTTTCCACTTTTTTTGTAAATGTATGTTCTTCTTCATGAACATTTAGTATGAGGACTGGTTCAATTGAGCATAACTGTCTACTGCACATTAAATATGTCATTAAATAATTTTAATAAATTATAAAAAGAACATATGTAGAGGTCATTATACACAAATTAAGTAACAGCGACTCTACGGCAGTATGGCTAACAGTTCATTCAGTGAAACCTGAAAGGTGAGAAATGTTTCTGAATTAAGTCTGCTATGAGGAATAAGGCCAGAGTCCCAACGCTGATTTCTATTTACATGGCATCATGAGCTGATTGGTACCAGCAGGTTACTTCACGCTGACCCCACCTTCAGAGACATTGTTGAGGGAGCTGATATTGTTCTGTAGGCCAGAGCTTTTCTCTCTTTGCTTTGGAAGTTCAGAAGGGGGTGCTGTTTTTTCCTTAACATTTGATTTTAGAGGTGTGGAGGTAGAAATTCCAAAGGGTGCTGGCTGTTGGATGGCCGGCACAGGGCTAATATTATAGTGCCGCAGCATATGCTGAGAGCAAGAAAAAGACCTTTGCCTCTCGACTGGGTGTATTGGCTCCTGGGAAGGCTGAAGGGAGCGAGCTGTGGTTGTCTGTGATAGTTCTTGTTTCTCGTGTCTGGCTGCTGAGGGGCTGTTTCGAGCTTCCTCCTCTGCTTCTGACGTCACTTCTTGAACAGTGTCGATGGAATGTGTTGATTTGGTGTGGATCTGTGGTGTCACCATAGCCATCATTGATTGATTGTACTGGTAGTGCCATTGATGTGGTGAGATACGGCCTCCTCTGAGAGCCACACGATTACTGTAGGAAAAACAGAAATAACCATTTTAATAATCTTCAACTATATATATATACAAGTGGTTCAGTGGCAACTGGGCAACACTCAGCTTGGTAAAAAGACAACTCGGCGAAAGACAATTCAGTGAAGAAACAACTTGGCGAAGTACAACTTGGCGACATCCTTTACCAGTTAGGTAATAGTTAGGTTCAAAGAGATTTTTTTAATATATTTAAATGACAACATGATTTAAAATGTTGAAAATAAGTTTATATAATTGACGAATGAACTTTATTCTGCAGATGGAACAAACTCTATCTTACATTATCTTCTGCAACCAAAATTGCTAATCCTTTATATAAATTGTATTGCTTGTTATCATATGATAATGTTATTTAGAATACAAAAGGTGACCTACGAGTACGGCTTAAGGAATATTTTTACTCTCAACGTTTTGGAACTCTTATAAAGCAGGTGATTCTGTGGATTTTCCGGCGTCCTACGTTGTCATTTAAATATCATAAAAAAATCTCATTGGTAAAGGATGTTGCCAAGTTGTTTTTTTGCCGAGTTGTCTTTTCGCTGAGTTGCCCCTGAACATATACGAGTATTCATTTTGCCAGACCTTCAGGAGCTTTCATCAGCTGCATTGAGCTTAAACAGGAATGGAACCTGTATGGAACTGCAGTCCACCAGAGGCACCTTCATTCACACAGACACACACACACACGCACAGTTACTTTACTTTATTCATCAATTATATTAGATTAATATAGTATTATCAATCATCCTAACATGCAAATCTTTAAGATGTGGTAGGGAACAGGGAGAAAGCCCATGTAGAAACATGCAAATATGCAAACTTTATATAGGATTTTGGAGCGCAGGACTAGCAGTAGTACCCACATTGCAGCCATCCTCACTAATTCAGAATTTAAGAGTGATTTTTTAATAAAGGTACCCTAATAACTCAAGGTCTTACTGATACCTCTAATTGACCATCAAGTACTTACTCACGACCTTGGCCTCTCATTCCATGACTGATACTGTTTTGACGATAGCCTGCAACTCCAGAAAATGAAGCACTTCTGCCATAAATGTTATATGGCCGCCCATTCTCCATTTCATTGAAATCGTCTGGGTAGTGATGGCTCATGTGGACTAGTTGGGGTGGCATGTAAGGAGTGCTTCCTTCACGCCATGGCCCAGGTCCTCCATAAACTCCATACCGTGGATCCTTTCTGTTCTTATTGTTATTCGTTGAACCCTTTGTACTAAGGACATGCCCAGCAGAAGCAACAAGAAGCAGCTTAAGGATGTCATGATGGGAGCGCTCCTGAGCTACATGACGAGGCCGCCATCCATAATAGTTTGGCACCTCTTGATTGGCTCCTTTCTGGAGGAGAAACTTTGCTGTGTCATAACTTCCCTCTCTGGCAGCCAAGAAGAGAGCTGTTTCCCCCTGTGGTAGAGATAATAAGATGACAATTAGAGTGATCTGACCTTGTAGTTGATTTCAGTGAATGAGTCAACTTCTTGCCTACTGCCTAATGATGGCCAACATCTCTGACCTTGGAATCCTGGAGGTCAATGACAGCTGCCTTTCCCACCAAGTAGCGAGTGGCAGGCAAATTATTCACTGCCGAGGCCCAGTGTAGAGCTGTGCGACCTAAAATAATGAACAAAAATAAAAGAATAAAATGGGATAGTTTAGACAAAATCAACTTACTGTGCTGTAGGGGACGTGAGTATAAGGAAGGGCTGCATGGGCAACCCCAAAAGATTATTTCAATCTAGACAAGAACAGGTCATTCAGTCCAACAAAGCTCACCAGTCCCATCCACTTAATTCTTCCAAAATGACATGAAGTCTAGTTTTGAAAGTCCCTAAAGTCCTATGGTCTACCTGTATCCAGTAGGGGGCGCTCTTTCTCCCCGGGACATGTTTCTTAATGCAGAATTGACTAGAGCCAATACCATCTCCCTTGTACTCATGGTAGAAAATAATTACAAGGGAGAAATATGGTACAAAAAATGTATATGTATTTATCTTGCTTTAAATGTAACATTTCATTCCATTTATATATATATATATATATAAATGGAATGAAATGTTACATTTAAAGCAAGATAAATACATATACCTTTTTTTGTGAAGCAGAGGGGCATCTCAGCTAAGTGGGTAAAAGCTGACACACAGATGTCCCGTCCAGTGAGGAATGTCGTCTGCCTAGGTTGCTTCTGATGTTGTGCTGGATCCTCGTCATTATAAACTCTCACATTCATGTCAAATATAGGTAAATACCAGAGCATTAGCTGGTTATAAATACCTTTACCTATTCTCATCATTTATCACAGACTCTGGGTTTGTTCACACAGACATCAGCACTTTTTTAAAATAACCTGCTTACGAGCTCCTAACACACACTCTCTGTTAATCTAACATAATTTACAGCTGTTACTTGTCCATCTTTGGCCGTCTCTCTCTCAGCTGAATTGTATGGCCTTGTGAAATAACTTTCACAAATTAAATTGGCAAAAATAACCTTCTTATTACAAAACCACACTATGTGTTTATGGTTCTCTGTGTAAAGAAAAATTTCCTAATGTTTGTGCGAAATTTACCCTAAACAAGCTTCCAACTGTGTCTCCTTGTTCTTGATGAAATAAATTTTAGAATAAAATTCTTGAACCTTTCTACTAATTTCCTTCATAATTTTAAACACTTCAACCATGCCACCTCTTAATATTCTTTTGCTTAAACTGAAAAGGCTCTTTCTTCATAATTCATCTCTTGTAGCCCTGGAATGAGCGTAATCGCTCTTCTCTGGACCTTTTCTAGCCCTGCTATGTCCTTTTTGTAGCCTGGAGACCAAAACTGCACACAGTACTCAAGATGAGGCCTCACCAGTGCATTATAAAGGTTGAGCATAACCTCCTTGGACTTGTACTCCACACATCGTGCTATATATCCTAACATTCTGTTAGCCTTCTTAATGGCTTCTGAACACTGTCTGGCCGTTGATAGTGTTAAGTCCACTATGACTCCAAATTTTTCTCATAGAGTGTACTTTTTTAGGTGCTAAGATATATTTATTTAAATTCTTCATTCAAGACTTTTGGTTCCATGTGCAACTTGAAAAGTATGGACTTATTCCACTCATAAACATTTCTCAGGTTAAGAAATTTTAATGAAATTTAACATTTTAGATTAAATACTAATTTAAAACTAATAGCTTTACATTAAAAAAAATTGCAATTTAAGAAATCTTCTACCCAATTCTGAAAAATACTCTCAAACATGAGAGAACAGCATGTTTAATTGTAATTGAGCTTTTGAATTGAAGACCCGGTTATCCAGTCATTCATTGGTCAGGAGCCCTGCCTAGAAATAGCTTATTTATTGGCTACTAAGGTACTTTATGTGATGTTAGCATTGCAAAGCATGGTCTGAGAAAGGCATGCAAATAGTGATTTGAAAGGTAAAGAAAAGCAAGGTGGAAATTATACCCCGTATTTGTGCATACCTGACTTGCTTCAACAAGCAGAAAGTCGCATCATTGGTGCAAACTCACTAACGCTTGTTAAAAACCTGAAAGCACTGCAGTTGTGTTTTAATGGGCAGTGAATGAAGAGAAAGACAGGTCTTCAACTCAAAAACTCAATCCTCTTTGAAAATGCTTCTTTCTTGTGTGCAAGAGCATTTTCCGGTAATGATTTATTTAACAATATTTTAGCAGAAATGCATGGCACACGGTTTGTGAGCATACAACTAGATACCTGTCATTTTTATTTATGGATGTTATTTGATTTTTTTCAAGCTGGGTGTTCAATGAAACCCATTGTATCAGAAACTTTGTTGTCTCTGTTCCCTATGATAGCATATGAGATTAAAAAATGTTTCTCAGTTATCATTACTGACAACCTGTCATTTTTGAGGGGAGTAGTCCTTTAATGGTCAAATGTAGTATACAGTATGTAATGCCTTGTGTCTTCCATCTGCTAGCATGTAATTGTCCAACATACTTGATGCTATTTGTGTAAACTGTATCTAATAATTTGTCTATATTGGATGCATGCTTTGAGTCTGATTACATTATTACATTTTTCAGCATATGTTACAGTACAATCCAAATAGCTCATTAACTGAAATTGCTGTAAAAAAAACAGTTTTTATTGCATTGAAGGCATTTGATCATACTCAGTATATACTTTAAACCTTCAAGTGCATGCAATATCCATCAATGTATTTCTCACTGATCTCAACTGCCTTTTGCTGCAATACTGTTGTAAAGTAAAATGTTAGGAGACATTGTGGAAATTTCCCAAACAAGTATAACTGAATTCATTAATATATGCTAAACCTATACTTAGTGGTTTAAATAATAATTCGATAGCACCAGACTTACTTAAATGGAGTTGAGTGACAATTATGTTTGATATTATGTTGAGTTTCATGAGCTATCAGAGTTTTCGGACCCACCATTTGTGGCGTCCTGCTTTGTACTTTACTAATGTCCATTCAAGAGATTTAGGAGAAACATAACAAGAAGATACTTGTATGTACAATTTGCTCTGAATGTTGGAAATGCTTTAAGTCATAAATGACATCATGATTGCAAAATGCAATTGTCGGCACAACTCATTTATTTTGTTTTTTTTTTTTATAATTGAATGAGCTAAGGGGTCAAAGTTACAGTGTGTTGCAACTTTGAAACTAAGCAACAAATGTATTACTGAAATCTTTTCTACAAAAATACTCTTGCTTATATTGGGACAGCAAATTGATTTTTTTCTTTCATCTTAACGACCTTTTTGTTCAAATGCTAGCAAAATGAACACACCTGAGATGAATTAACCCTGAAAGAAGAGAACAATGAACTAATAAAATGTAGCGATAAGATGACCATCACTAGAGAAAGTCCTGTACTTTAACAGTAATGGCCACCGCATAAAGGATCTGAGGGTCACTGTGCTTATGGGTAATTTCAAGACCCAACAGCAGCGGAGAGAATGGGAATACAAACCTATGCTTAAATTCAATACTCTACAAATGGTCTGAATAGAGACAAGAGTTTTATGACCAGATATGTGGACTAACAGCTGACTACATCAGAGGTCTACAGTATCTTACAGACAATGCCGGACTTTCTCTTGTGATGGTTATCTTATCTCTATATTTTATTAGTTCATTGTTCTCTTCTTTCAGGGTTAATTCATCTCAGGTGTATTCATTTTGCTAACTTTTGAACAAAAAGGTTGTTAAGACGAAAGAAAAAAATCACTTTGCTGTCTCAATATAAGCTGGAGTATTTTTATGTTACACCTATCCTGATGAAGAGGCCTTAGCTGCCTCGAAAGCTTGCATTTGTAATCTATATAGTTAGCCAATAAAAAGTGTCATTTCTCCCTACTTTCTCCTGTATCTATCTATGGCTAACATGGTACAACACTCTACTGCTATGAAATCTTCTCTGGCAGACACCATTTGGATAAGTGTGAAGTGTACAGCAAATAGGGTCATAGGTTTAAAATGAACAATTAAAACGTCACTGAGATTTGCTCTTTAAATCATTATGCAGATGTATTTGTCATTTGTGATATATCGAGTTGGATTTAACTTTATACGTGTGTCCAAAAAGTATTTTAGCTTTTGCTATGAATATTCAGACATTATTGAGAATGTGCTTTAACCTAACAAGACAAGACCTTTTTGCAATTTAAACATCCAGAGAAAAACTAAAAAAGAATACAGAGCTGAAGATCAGGCTTGAGATTGTGTTATACTGTATGCTAGAATGTCCTGCTTATAGACAAGAGCAAGAAGCATCTAATAATAATAATAATAATATTTTTTTACATTATAAAGCACTTTCCAAAGTGATTGGGCAGCCACTTCAACCACCACTAATGTGCGGCATTCCCCTGGATAATGTGACGGCAGCCATTTTTGTGCACTAACCACACATGAGCTATTAGGTGGTGAAGCGGTGCGAGACACATAGCCAGTTACTGACAGGGGATGATTTGGGGCACAGTATGACTAGGCGGAGGATGGCAATTTTAGCAGGACTTTGGGATACCCCCTGCTCTTTATGAAGGATGCCCAAGGATCGTTTATGACTAAAGAGAGTCAGGACTTTGGTTTTACGTCTCATCTGAAGGACTGTACCATTTTTACAGCACAGTGTCCCTGTCATTGCAGTGGGGCAGACACATAGACCTTACTGGCCTCACCAGCTCCTCTCCCAGCAGAAATCCAAACTTTTTCCCCAAATTGTCACCCATCCAAGTGCTGGCCAGGCCCAAACACACTTAGCGTCAGGTGGATGACCTCTTCTGAAGTGCATGTGGTATGGCTGCTGGTACTTTATCCTTTATTGGACTAATTCTTATAAGCAGTGCTTAAATAATATGATAAAAAGGGCAACTAACACATTCCACTGTCACCATGCTTAAAATATAAATGATACCTTTATGAAATTCATTGACTCTTCAAGCCTTGAGGCCTTGTTTCTGAACCCGCTGAAGATCCAAGAACTTGGCAGTAGATGAGAAACTCGTCCATCTGGCTGTTGTATTGACAGTGTGCTACCTTCCTGTGCCTGGACACATCTTTGTTTTAACACATTACTAATCATAGCACCAAAGAGTGGTAATGTTTTGGATGTTGACTAGCACATGCAAGTAAGGATTTCACCGTACTCTGTCCATGTGACAATAATGACTCAGTAAACCTATAAATCGTCATTATAACTCTGTTAAGTCCTCTCTTTTTTATTTCTCATGTTTGCATGGTTTGCTGTTCTGTTGTCTATTCTGGGGCGAGTGTGTTTGTGAACTCTATTTAAGAATCAGACAATCAGTTAAAATAAAACAAACCTGTCTTAATGGACTGTGTGCCCCTGTAAAATTCAGTGTGAAGATGTAAAATCTATTCATGGATGCACACATTTCCCAATTTTTCCCAATGGTGAGCACACCATTTTAGTTACAGCATTTGATTCTGTCTATGAATTATTTCAGTCCTGCTTTGTGTCCTCCTCCACCTTTAATTAAAAAGTCACTGTTATTAAGTGTTCCTCTATAGGCAGAACTATACAGCCATGACATCACTGAAAAAAAAAGACAGCAGACAAAAATGCATGATCTAAAACAGCCAGGAGAAAGGCCTTGTCTAAGATGGCAGAAACTACCAAGAGTGCTGACCGCCGTCCTGACCATAGGTTGGTTTTAGCGCTCCATTGATTTGTAAAGGGTTCAACTATGACAATCAGAAGCAAGTACTGTTGCCACTTGATTCAGAAATAGCACAGCTAACCAGTTTTACATCATCATTAAAGTAGAAAGACGGAAGTCTCCTGCTTAAGCACTTGAACTGAAAATACAGAAAGACTCCAGCAGAAGAGCATCAGCTGAACCTCCTGACATACAGAATAGCCGAGGTTAGATTTACAGCTATAGAGATGGTGGTAAGCAAATACCGAGGAAGACAGAAAGAAAGACTGGAGACATGAAGCACCTCGGTGGTCAGCAGCATTCACTTCAGCCCCGGCACTCAGTAGCTGGGACACCACGTCGTTCATGCACAGCCTCACAGCCAGAATCAGTGGTGTGGCCCCGTCTGGTCCCTCAGCATTCAAATCTGGCACGCCTTTCTGCAAAAGAGTCTGAAAGACAATAAAAGCACGCCACACAGTTAAAAATCGCTGTACTTTTTAGTGTTGTCTCCATGAAGAGCAGAGCTTGGCTTTGATAAAAGTGAAACTTACGAGGCACAACGGAACTGAGCCAGAAGAGATGGCTGCATGCAGTGAACCTCGGTCTGCAGATTCATTCAGTTTCACATTAGAGCGCTTGGTCAGATTATTGGTGGCTTTTGGCGGCTCTCCTAATTAAGAAAATCACAATGTGACATACAGGCTCTGGTCACATTTTAAGCATTCATACCATTATTCTTTAAACTTCTACTTCTAATTCTTATACTGTATATTGGAAAAACATGGAAGTACACATGCTAAAATATGACTGGTAGTAAGTAGCTTGAGGCCATACATTGTTAACTCTACCATACAAAGGGATGTGGGAATTTAAAACAGAATAATGGGGCATACAGTTAAAGAAGAAACCTTGATGTCTTTTCAAAAGCTGATCTGAATGAGATTTTTTTAGATAAACTATTAGACAACAAAGGCCTAAATGGCCTCCTGTCAACAGTCAGTCAGTCAGTCAGTCAGTCATTGTCCAACCCACTAACTACAGGGTCACGGGGTCTGCTTGAGCCAATCGCAGCCAGCACAGGGCACAAGGCAGGAACAAATCCCGGACAGGGCGCCAGCCCACCTCAGTCTCTCAATAGTCAGATGCGTTAAGTTCTGTCTGGTCCAAGTGACTACACAATGAATGCTAATGTTCTTGCTGGTTTTTGAGTCTTCTTTCTTTTACTTCTAGCACAAAGATTTCCATAAAAACTTGCTGGCTTCAAAACAGAGTAGTTTACACAAACAAGAGAGACAAATGGAATCTGCCCTGTTGTCTTCTAACCTGTCAAATTGCGTTAATACTCTTTATCCACGAGACTTTACCTCAAAATCAATCATAGATTGTACCTAGTTTTTTAAACTCTTTTATCTCTGTGTTGCAACTTTTGACTGGTGACTGAGGTCGTGATTGCTTTGCACTGTAATTCTTGTGCTGCAGCGGTCGATGATCTCGGATGGAGCTGAAGTCTTCTTCGTCATTGAACGTCGCCGTTATGGATGACTCATCCATGGAACTCTGGGTAACATCAGTGTCATCCCCGCAGTTGGGCTGCCGTCTAAGAGGCCTAAAGATATGGATGCAATTGTTCAAATTTACAGGACAAGGAAAAAGAAGTACTCATGTAGGAAAATAAGCATACAGGATGCAGAATACACGTCACCATAAATGGGTTTTGAAAACTATCAAACAGCAAAAAAAAATAAAAAAGTTTTTCAGTGCAAATGCATAGCATAGGCCCTGTTTAAAAGGGTACTAAAATAGAGCTGTACATCATATTCATCACTTTTGAGGTATAATCTGTTTGTCATGTCAACGAGCATTACAATAACAGCTCAGTGATATGAATTATTATGCGTTCGAGTCATCATTTAGCTGATTTGGCTGCATTTCCCTACTTGATTAAGGGTGTCGTCACTTCCCAGTTTCTCCAAAATGCTATATACACGTGGGGCAGAGTAACTGTAAATATACACAAGTTTCCCCATCAAGTTTTCTTTTATAAATCCTGACATTTGCACGGAAGGTTGCATTTGCAATTTTCAAGCCTCTTTTTGGGCACATACAAGCTTTATAAATGAGGCCCTTGGCCTTTAAATACTCCATAAGGACTTGGAGCCCAGTAATCAAAGACGGTCAACCTGACTTTGGAAATGTTGGAATTTGGAGAGTAAAGTTGCTCCAGTCCAGAGCACAGATGAGTGTTGATAAAGGAAATGAATTTGGTGAAAGCTGATTGGTCGGACCAAAGGAAGCAATGGTTAAGACAGGGTAAGAGAGGAAGATGGTGGTGAGTTAGGAGAGTGCTTCTGTTGTATTGAAAATATGGGTAAGTGGATGAGCCCACCTGTTATGTAAAAATTATTTCATATCCTAAGGTAATTAGATCCAGAGGGGCAGCTTGGATTTTGTTTTACTTTGTTTCATTTTGAAATTTTTCAGTTCTCCCTACCTTTATGCGTTTATAAAATAATTTACCGGTTTCTCTGGCATTATTATAGGTAAGACGAAATAAGGACATCTTATTTCAATATATGTCTACAGACACACATGGAAAATAAACGTACATGGGCGCTGGGATGAAGAAGTGATACCTTCTTGTTTGAGAATCACAAGAATATAAATTTGTCTTTACTTGCTGTGCTGTTAGTACTCACTTCATGCCAATGGCATCCTCTCCTAGAGGCTCTCTGCGTTGGCGTCGACAGTGCTTGCCTTGTTTCTTGGACCTGTGCTTACACCTCATCTGTTCTTTGTCCTTCTCCTTCTGTTGCTTCTTTCGGCAAAGGGCAGCGACTTTTACTCCCAATGTGATCATTGCCACTAAGACCACGAAACCAGAAGCCAGGGCTACACCAATTAATATCCAGGGCATTTCACTTCCTGCAGTGTAAGAAAAAGTGCAAAATATAACAAAATCAAATCGACAGAGTGGAACAGTTAAGATTTTCTTTATAAAATTATGTTGACTCTCTAACTTTATTTTTTCTTGTGGAAAGTTTGGATTCATATTTGGTTGGTACCAAAACCTGAGCTTTCCATGCCCTTAAAGCATGTATGGCAGGAACTTCATATCAATCTATTGCAGGGCACATTTACAGTGGATAATTTAGAACTGAGGCATGCAAGGAAATAGGAGTCTCAAGATGATAACTGTATGAATGAAATCGGCAAAACCTTATTGAAAACCCTGCAACAGGGAGTAGATGTGTGGTCCAATGCTCAGCTATCCAACAAAACCCACCATTTCATTTAAATTATAATAAACTGTATATTCATCAATGCAAAAATATAGAAACGTTAAGTCTTTTATGTTTGAAGCTAAGGTGGCCATAGTTAGCAATGTTTAGCACGGCTGCCACACAGCTCCAGGAGTCTGGGTTTGTATCTTGACCTGTATACTTTTGGCATGGAGTTTTCACATTTGTGCCATTTCGTCAAAGCTTTTTCACTTGGTTTTCTGGTTTTACTTAAAGAAGCAAAAGATTTACAGGTTGGGCTGACTGGTAACTTAAAGTAGCTTTGTTCGAGTTGGAATACACATATGTGTGTGCAAGTATGTCTGGGATGAGCTGGCATTAGACTCTAACTTATGCTTGAGGACTCTGCAATTCTCCAATTGGATTAAACATGTTTGAAAATGGGGAAGCACGGTGGTGCAGTGGGTAGTGCTGCTGCCTCGCAGTTAGGAGACCTGGATTCACTTCCCAGGTACACCCAGAGTGGAGTTTGCATGTTCTCCTGTGTCTGCGTGGGTTTCCTCCAGGTACTCTGATTTCCTCCCACAGTCCAAAGACATGCAGGTTAGGTGCATTGGCGATTCAAAATTGTCCCTAGTGTGTGCTTGGTGTGTGGTTGTGTGTGTGTGCGCCCTGCGGTGGGCTGGCGCCCTGCCCGGGGTTTGTTTCCTGCCTTGCGCCCTGTGTTGGCTGGGATTGGCTCCAGCAGACCCCTGTGACCCTGTAGTTAGGATATAGTGGGTTGGATAATGGATGGATGTTTGAAAATGACTGAATATTTATATCTGCATAAGCAAATAACCCAGTAATTCTAGTACGTTTTAATAAATATTTGCAGTTTAAAAGTCTAATATGGCAGTTTATTAGGCAACTAATTTGTGACTGATTTGATTCACAAATTTGACTGTCTAATTGGAAATATGGGTAGAAGAGTGTTGTTGCCTCATAGATCCAGCATCCAGGATTCAAATCTAATGCTTTGTGGTTATCCACACACAGTTTGTATGTTGTTCTTGTGTCTGTGTGGGATTTGCTTTAAGATCTCCAAACACTTAGGGTATATTGATTGACGACTCTAATCGACTCGAGGGTTTGTGCCTGAGGGCCCTGTCCAGGGTTGGTTCTTGCTTTGGACCTGATGCTGTTAGGGAGGGACACAACAAACTGTATCGAGGGGCCCCATGTTTTGCATGCATGTTCCAAAGCATTGAGTCATCATAAACATGGAGGGGTTGGGAGCAAACGCTGATTACGCTGAGTACAAAGTGTTGCTGCACCCACCACGGCCTTGAGCAAGGCCCTTAACCTTCAATTGCTACATCCTGGGTTAACATACAACATAGACAATAATCCAACAATGACATTAGCAACAATTATAATGATCAAACTGGCGTAGCATACGAGACAAAGATGCGGCAAAATAAACTTAAAAAATCAACGTGACAACATGACTGCTATGGGTTACTAAAGGCTGAAATCATCTCTCAAATGGGCTCACAATAAAACTCTGTTGAAACTCCACACAATATAATCCTCCATTGTTCATCACCATCTGTGATTTGACAGATTATACAGTTTGCTCCTGGCATACTAAAAAACAATCCTCCATACTCTCTCACTGGAAACAAACCTCTCTGATGCCGTGCACAGATTGGATAGTGATAGTGCATTATTTGTATATGTTGACAAGGATTAGTAAACAGGATTCATGGCTGAACATATAAACATAGTCATTATAGTTTATTTTTGCTGAGTTATGTGATTATAATATTACAGTTTATTTAAGAGAAATTACTCTATATTTTATGATTTATGGGGTTTCATAATAAGAGTAAAATTATGTTGTCACTAGATAGATAGATAGATAGATAGATAGATAGATAGATAGATAGATACTTCATTAATCCCAAGGGGAAATTCACATATTCCAGCAGCAGCATAATGATAAAGAACAATATTAAAGAGTGATAAAAATGCAGGTATAACAGACAATAACTTTGAATAATGTTAACATTTACCACCTAGGGGTGGAATTGAAGAGTCGCATAGTGTGGGGTCTCCTCAGTCTGTCAGTGGAGCAGGATGGTGACAGCAGTCTGTCGCTGAAGCTGCTCCTCTGTCTGGAGATGACACTGTTCAGTGGATGCAGTGGATTCTCCATGATTGACAGGAGCCTGCTCAGCGGCAGTCGCTCTGCCACGGATGTCAAACTGTCCCGCTCCATGCCTACAACAGAGCCTGCCTTCCTCATCAGTTTATCCGGGTGTGAGGAGTCCCTCTTTTTTATGCTGCCTCCCCAGCACACCACCACGTAGAAAAGGGCGCTCGCCACAACCATCTGATAGAACATCTGCAGCATCTTATTGCAGATGTTGAAGGATGTCAGCCTTCTAAGGAAGTATAGTCGGCTCTGAAATTTCTTGCACAGAGCATCAGTATTGGCAGTCCAGTCCAGTTTATCATCCAGCTGCACTCCCAGGTATTTATAGGTCTGCACCCTCTGCACAGTCACCTCTGATAATCACGGGGTCCATGAAGGGCCTGGGCCTCCTAAAATCCACCACCAGCTCTCACTTACAGCTCTCACTGTAAACTACCATTTAGACTAGTTGCTTAAATAGACAGCCACTATACTTATTATTTGTGTGTATGGTTGCGAAAAGGCAAACTTTCTTTTCATTCATGTGTCATAGATTAAGTCTTTTTAGAGAAATATTAAATGGAAAAAAGAAAAAATAAAGGATGCCGATAGAGCCCAGTTGCCACATGTTTCCTGAAACGCTGCTTTCCGAGATGTGTGTTTTTCTGAATGAGTTGTGCAGTCAGATGTTGCTGTAATCAAATGTCTCCGTCAAAATTCTAAAATTGTCAAACTGCTATTTTACTTTAAAACTCTCCACGTCTTGTTTGCACCAGTTTCTCTGTAGAACTGTTTCATTAATGGATTTCATGACCACAAATGACTGCTCGATAAATTAATAAATTGAAATACTGTGGACTCCTTTGCCTCCCTTGCATTAGAGAAGTGAAAATCAAGTAATAATTCTGTCTCTAGTCAAATACTATATATATTCAATACATGGCTTTAAAGTTATCATTTGAAACGTAAGTGAATTTAACAAAATTACCTTGAGTTGAAGTGTCTTTTTTGTTGTTTGACACTTGTGGGCCTCCTTGTCTATTGTAATGCCAGTTTATTCCTCTTGCTGCACTCACAGGGAAGGGTAAGACTGGAACCTGACTTCCTCTCTGCGAATTCACTGCCATCAGAAATCTGGCCACCAGATTGGCAGTTGGGAAGCAGAAATGTGAATTTTGGGAGCAGGGCCTGTTGTCAATCTCCAGCAGAGCCAGGGACCTGTGTCAAAATGAAATATCTATATTCCGTGAATGAACACTTACACAGAAATAACTATGATCCAACGTATCAAGACCCCGGGGTCTGTTGTATATTTTCACTGACCCAGCTGCGTAGTTTTTTGGAAACAGTGTTGACTTTGGAGTTAAGGGAAATTCATCTGTGTTATTGAGGTCTGACTGGGTGAGACTGTTCAGGTCACGGTGCAGATCAAATGGGTGTAGGCCATGGAGGATGATGGCTGTCCTAAGCACTGTGGCAAGAGCCCAGAGGAAACTGATATTTCGATCCCTGATATCTTGTACTGGAATGGGAACTACAAGGAGTAGCAGTCCATCTGCAGAATAAGGGAAGACTTCTGAAAAACAGTCCACACCATCCCAGCCACAGTTTGCCTTCCTGCATCCCTGTTCACACTTCCCATTGCTGTAGTGATCTTGACAGTAGTGGTGATATTTGGATCTGTCGACACAGAAAGAGACAGAAAAAGAGTGATAAATCAGAGACTTTTAATTATGACTGCATTAAGAAAATTTATTAATGGAGAAGAGGATTTCTTACTCGCAAAGCCCTTCATTTGGATGGCAGTCAAACCCATCCAGAAGACATTCGAGGCTGGAGCATTCATGGTCACATGTTCCATCTCGAAATTTCTTCTCGCAAACTTTAGCCTGAGGGCACATTATCCATGGGTCACCAGAGTTCCTTTGAGCATTGGAGCTATTAGTATTATGATGTAATTGGTCTTCGTGGGATCTTTGAGCAGGCCCCATCAACCGAGTGCGGCATCGAGTTCCCGTGTACATTGGAGCACACAAGCAACGGACTAGAGGATGTGGTTTAGATGGTGCCCCCAGACTAAGACAGGTGCCCCCATTGAGACAAGAGTTAAACTGGCAAGATGTCGGGGGATCCTCTAGTGTTACATCCTTACAGGTGGGACCACTATAGCCCTTAAACAAAGAAAGAGGGAAAAAATTATGGGTGAACTGAGAAATAATATAACAGTTGGAAGCATCAACCCTAAAATATCAAAAGATGCTGAGGAAACCCTGCTATTCAGGTGGTTCAGTGCACCATGTGGAGCTTACAGGGGTTTCCAAATGGTCATTGACAGTGGGATTTGAGTGTTAGTCCTGCAAACAGCCACTGATAACGCAGTATGAGACTAGGGTCCCAGAATTTGACTCTAGAGTTGGCTGAATGTAAAGGATTAGAGATGGTGTCTTCTCTAGAGGTCTGCTATAGGTGCCTTCAGATTCAATATTCACCATTTGTACAAATAAACACAAAAATATGCAACGTATAGACAATAAATATGTAAGTACACTTAGAATGAATAATAGCACAATGCACACATGCAAACAGTGATGGCGGAGAGGTTAGGAGCACACGCTGATACAGCGCATTGCCGCACCCACCACACGACAAACCAACTCAGGATCCAGATTAGGACCCGAGTGCAGCCATGCAATGGTTGATACCTCAGCACCACACTAGTTCAGATAGAATAGAACAGTGTGAGGTTTTTTATGGTGGCTGGAGTGCCAATTCTGCCACCAACCCCCAGGTTTTTCCAGATGAGCAAAAAATATATTATAATGAAGTAGGTGTGTGTTGAGGCTTTTTGCCCTATATGGTTCATGTCAATCAAATAAACCACACATTTAGCAGATTATGATGTCAACAAATCATTTTATTGAATTGTTTAATTTTCTTTAGGGATGCGAATGACTAGAGGCCACAGTTCAACAATCAATTCCTAGACAGCTATGGCTGGGCTACATTCATGTTAATCACTTTTAATTAGTTATAAACTACTATGTTGTCCTGTCTGTTAAAACAAATCTGTGTCTTCATGTGTATTCTTTATGTAATTCAAAATTTGTAATTGTATTTACCTGTGAATTACTTCCTACACTCTCAGCCTACATTCAGCAAAGAGTGCTTTGCAAAAATTAACTAAATTGAAAATTAAAAAATAAACAGTCTCTGCCATTAAGTTCTTGCATTTTTATCTTCACAACACTGTTTGCAGTGTCTTAATGAATGCCTCATTCTTCCTGTAGTTTATTTGATGAAGATTTTTGCTGTCTGTCAGGTGAGGGTTTTGTTTGAGCACCACCCAGCCACCAGATGTCACTGTAGTGCAATGTTTAGAAAGTTTCAATAAATCAAATCTTCAAAATCTATTAATTTGCGTTGAGCCCTTGAAACCCCCATTTTGGCTCTTGGTACTGTTAGTGTGGGGTCCTACCTCTATAAATATTTTTGGAGAGAAAATTGGCATGATTGGCGGTGGGCTGGCACCCTGCCCGGGGTTTGTTTCCTGCTTTGCACCCTGTGTTGGCTGGGATTGGCTCGAGCAGACCCCCGTGACCCTGTAGTTAGAATATAGTGGGTTGGATAATGGATGGATGGATGGAAATTGGCATGATTTTTAAAGCATGAGACTTTCTGGCTTCTGCTTTGTATTTTGCAATAGTCTCCCTCTAATACAAAAATACAATAAATACAATATAGAGTTATTTCCACATCTAAATAGAAAGTGTTCATTTAATCAAACTTTGACGGCGGTCAGGAGTTAGTTCCATATGGCGAACTTAGGAGAGTGAAACACATGACTCTGCACATCACGACAATGAAAGTCGCTTTTACCAAGCTAACATAATTGGACAAATAATGGACACTAAATGAAGAAGTACTTAAAGGTGCTTATTTAGGGGAAATGGACACACAAACCCCACAGACATCCATCTGCCTTAATTTGAGCAGAAGTAAAATGTTACCCACTCGGGCCAAGCTTAAACATCCATCCATCCATTTTCCAACCCGTTGAATCCTAACTACAGGGTCACAGGGGTCTGCTGGAGCCAATCCCAGCCAACACACGGTGCAAGGCAGGGACCAATCCTGGGTAGGGCGCCAACCCACCACAGGACACACACACCCACACCCCAAGCACACACTAGGGACATTTTAGAGCCGCCAATCCACCAAACCTGCATGTCTTTGGACTGTGGGGGGAAACCGGAGTACCCAGAGGAAACCCACACAGACATGGGGAGAACATGCAAACTCCACGCAGGGAGGACCCAGGAAGCGAATCCAGGTTTCCTAGCTGCGAGGCAGCAGTGCTACCACTGCGCCATCGTGACGCCCCCAAGCTTAAACATTAAAGTGAATATCAAAGATTTTCTGTTTTCACATATTTTTTTTTCCAGGAGCAAATCTAATTAAATTATTCCATCTTTCTTTTAATTGTTAAAGTTACGATAGCACATCCTTAACTGCATTGCTCTCCAATGACTATTTTTCCACGTTCAATTTCTTAATATGTCACTAACTGCTGCTTTTAATTGTTTGTGTTATTTAGACATCCCTGGCTGTGCAGAGTCAAAATGCTCTGGTATGTTTTGCTTTTGTAAAATGTCCACATATATACGTTGTTGCTTTAGGCTTCAATAATCAGTATCGGATTATCCTGTTTTAGTTTAACTAACAGAAGACACTTAATGTTATGTAGCTAATTCAGCAACATCTTCCTTTTGCTACAATCAATGCAGAGAAACATTTAAACTGCTGACTAGAAAGTGTAAAGATGCCAGAAATGGAACAGAGAGAATCTTAACTTAATGGTTGTGTTGGATGTAAAAAAAAAATTACTTACACTAAAACATGCAGACACTAAAGCTGATGTCCCATTATGCAACTTCTAGTTATGGGTTACGTCAGATTTGCCACAGTTGTAATCTTGCCACTGTATCAAGTTAGTTTTAAAAGACTGAAAATTGCTGCCCATGTTAGATTTACCGATTGGGTGTTGACCTTTCATCACAGTTGCACTCGCCCCTTATTTTGGCAGCCAATAACATGCTGTCTGATGAAGTCGGTGCTGTATGAATGATTAACAGATATGGCAGTTCTGCCATATTCTTGTCTCTTTTTATCTTTTTTCTGTCATGGAACGTAAAACACGAAATATCTGAGAGACGAGCTTCTCTTATGTTTGTGAGGACCAAAACATACATGTTCCTTATTCTTCGTCACTGCGTTCTATGCATTGAACTTCTGGATGAGCATTCATTGGTTGTCAGCTCTCATGCACACACAGCCCGTACTTACGATTAAAGACAAAATCAAACTTGTCTGATTTTATCAGAGTGAGTTGAAAACATGTTGGACTAAATATGGAGTATTTAAATCTATTTATAAATATAAGCTCAATCAAATTAAATCATGCACTGTAATAGATAGGTTTAGGTCGTGTAAGAGTTAAAAATATTACAGGCTCATGCCTGTTCTTTTTATTTTCCTTTAATTAACTGGAAAACTACTACTATTTATTAGCCCCATGTTAGAAATGTAAGAAATGTTTTAAGGAACATGGAAAGAATAATAAGGGCCTCTCCGTAGGCCAGGTGGTAACCAAGTTTGGGCTCAAAAATAATGGCGGCAAGTAAAAGACGAGAAACCAATTATGCTTGCTTTGCAATAAGAATATATTGGTGGCATAATGGAAGCCTCAGGAAGGGAGGAATTTTGTCTTTTGTAGTCAGCTAATTATGAAAAATGTGAAAAAGCAAGGTTGTGATAAGAAATTGTAATAAATACAAGATGCACTGAAAGAAAGGAGCTCACTTCATTGAACTGAGACAGCTTTGTGTTCTTTTGCAATAAAGTCTCATTCTGATTGATCATCCAGAGATTGTGTGTCTTTTCTGTCGTTAGACTAAGTTTTTCTCCACAACACAAGTTGCAGAGCATGTCACATTACATGACTGGTTTCATGGGAACATGCTACCTACGGCCTGTTACTCGCTGAGATTATGTAGCTGAAGGTTTCAACTAAAAATCACTGCAAAAGTCACATAATGTGACATAGCCTTAAGAGACTAGACAAGGAACAAATCAGTCCGGGACAGGGAGAAAGGTAAGAATAGTAGGAATACCGATCACCAATCCAAAAAAACAAAACAAACATGCTGGTCAAGAAAGCTTAATCAAAAAACAAACGAGGAACATTGAAAGACGATGGAATCGCTAGGCTTGGATTTATCTTAGCAGTGTTTTATAAAAATTTAGAGCTCAAAGAATGCCATGACACCATCTTAAAAAAACATGCAGCGGTGATGTCACATGCATGAAACTGGAAATGTGACTGTCAACAGTGGTGCTGCTAGTAAACAATATGGCTGCCACACAGGAAATAGCGATGAAGGAAATAAAACCAAAATGCTCAAAATAACAATGATAAGATTAAATCACCTAGTCATTCGGTCAAAACTGAAAGACAGTAATCCTAAACTGCAAAATACTCACGATCATGACACTTTAGGTACATTTATTTTTATAGACCCTTGAAAAAAACTGCAATACATTCATTTTTAAATGTATTCACACATCCTCTGTGTTTATTCCACCAAAGCAGCTTACATCCTGTATGGCATGGTTTGGAGTATCTGTGCTTTTCAGTGATTCTGAACAGGCTATAGCTGGCTTACTCACCTCCGCACAAAGGCAGGTGAAGCCGAAGGGCATTGCTGGAGTCACTTTACACACTCCTCCATTCTGACAAGGTGCTGACGAACAGAAGTCAATCTGGATCTCACAGTGATAACCTAAAAAGAAAGTCAATTAATAAGTCTGACACCACAATATAGGGAAAATTCAAAGTACTTCTCAAAAGAAAATTTGCCAAGAAGTGGTGTGTGAATCAGTGGGCCGGCAATGGACTGGCGCTTCATCTATGAATGATTACTGACTTGCAACCAGTGGTACTGGGATACAAACATTTACACAGGGATGAGAATGTTGTATTTCTCAAACATAACATAACATAAGTCAAACCTTTTATAAAGAGAAGTCCAGTTTCTTAACATTTCAAATAGCAAATGCAGAATAAGGCTGACATATTAGCAATAAATATATGCAAAGGACTCAGCTGTTGCAGCAGGTGAGATGAAGAAATGCAGGGTCAAAATGTTTTAAACACCAGTCGGTGATCATAAACACGTCTAAATGCTTTTCTTGAGATCAGCAGACACACTAATTGGAGACAACACCAAGACAGCACCCCAGGACTGCAGACTTCAGACCCACTGCTATACTTAATGAACACTTTCTAACATGATTTTATGTTTTGAATTTCTGTTCCCTAATTTGTCTATTGTTTTAGCATCAGTAGATTACTTTTGATTTACAAATATGTTGATACAATAATAACAAATAAAATTTTGAAACTGCATTTCACCAGAGCAACATTAGAGGAGTACTTTACCTTTTGGAATTCATAATAATGAAGAAGATATTTCTTCAGTTCAATTCATTCTCATGCTACTTTAGGGTACAATACCGTGCTATTTTCAAAATCTTTAAAGCCACAGAAACAGCTCCAGGCAGAGCAACAGTACCATATGAAATTGCCAGTTAGCCTACCCACACTTCTTTAAGGATGCGAGAGTAAAACTCTACAAAGGCAAAATCTGGACGTGGGTCTTGAGCCCAGGATTCGGTGCCATAACAGAAACAACAACCACTACAGTACAATGATAATTCAAAAGCAACAAGACATTTGAAGCTTTCTTGTGCAATTACAGCTCAAACTCTGGTACAAGATTTTCTTAATATTTTATTTAGTATCACAAAATCACAACAAATGGTTATAACATCAGGTCCAGCATTCATTCTGTGCTAAGATCCGATCAGAAGAATGTATTAGGACAGGGGTGGCGAACTCCAGGCCTGGAGTGCTGCAGTGGCTACAGGTTTTCATTCTAACCCTTTTCCTAATCAGTGACGAGTTTTCACTGCTAATTAACTTTTTCCCCATCACTTTAATAGCCCTGTTAGAAGATTTCAGCCCTCTGAATTGATTCCTTTCTTCTTTAAATGACAGCCAAGAAGACATGAGAAGTGAAACGAGCTAAACCAGCTAAACTGGGGATTCAAACTCCAACCAATTTCACTCCAATTACTTTCTCAATGAGAAGCCAATTCTTGCTGTTAATTAAATCCGTTATTTAATTCCATGGCTTGTTGCTGCTCTCATTCTGCCATAGCACACATTTCGAAAACTGTTGTTTTTCTGTTCTTTCTAAGAGCACCGTCAAAATGTTTTGGTGACCTGAGAGATCTACCTTACCAAGACCATCACCTCTCTTCAATTTCAGATATTGTGTAATGGGCACAGGGGAGCTGGTCATGTGGTGGCTTGTTTTGTGTCTCATTAATGTTTGGCTACTAATAAACGAAAAAGAAACAACTATGGGGCCTGAGTCAAGTTAATTAAAAGAAGTAATCAGCAGCAAAAACTGGTCACTTATTAAGAAGATGGTAAGAATGAAAACCTGCAGCCACTGCGGCACTCTAGGCCTAGAGTTCGCCACCCCTGTATTAGGAAATCCATTTGTCATATTGATTACAATCCCAAGATCTGAACTGATGACTGAATGTAAAACATTTCAGTAAGGAGTGAACAGTCTTTGAAAAGCTCTGCTTGGGTGTTTCTGATATTTGAACTGATCACACTGGAAGAAAAACCATGTGACAGCAATAATGAACTATTACAGCTTAAGCAGCAGCTACCAATCCATCAGATATGCAGAGCTGGGCTTTCAGTAGGTATACGATGTTGTAAGCCATGCCTCATTCTATTTTTGCCCATACCTGTGTAGCCTGGGTTACATGAACACTGGTACTGGTTGTTTCCAGGCACACACTGCCGGGTTCCAGGTTTGTGACACGGATTGGATAAGCACTCATTTATATCTCCTTCACAGCGCAGTCCTACGTATCCCGCTGGACAGAGACATTCATAACCTCCAACTTTGTCAACACAAGATCCCCCGTGGTAACAGAGGGGTTCAGCCTGTGGCAGACAGTCATCATGATTGACTTCACAGTAGGAGCCTGTAAAAAGGATTGAATGGAAAAAGCTACAGTAATAATAATAACTGCATAATTGTTTCTATTGATTTTCTTAATTTTTTCAAAATGTATTATCATGGAATCACAGAAATAGCTGCAACATCAGGTTCTTTATTAACTGCAGTCTAAAGTACAGATACAGTGTGGCTTATTTTATTTTATTTGAACAGTCATAGTATGACATGTGTCCTGCAGTGGATTGGCACCCTACCCAGGATTGGTTCCTGCCTTGTGCCCTGTGTTGGCTGGGATTGGCTCCAGCGGACCCCCGTGACCCTGTGTTCGGATTCTGCGGGTTGGAAAATGGATGGATGGATAGTATGACATGGTGGCACAGAAGTCTGAGCTGTTGCCTCTTTGTAATGAGCATGAATCTATGAGAAGTTTGCACGTTCTTCCTGAGTTTGTGTAGGTGCAGGTTGAGTTAATTGTTGAGTCCAAGTTGCTTTGAATGTGAGCATACATGAGTGGTCCTGAGATAGACTGGCACCCTGTCCAGGGTTGTTTTCTGCCTTGTACCCACCACCGCTGGTTTGGGCTCTGGCCCCCTGTGAGCCATAACTGGATTAGGTGGATCTGACAATGCTATGGTAGGTATCTGAAATACAGGTATGCTGGCTTTATTGCAAACTTTAAACTGGGCCTGAAGAAAGGCTAGAAGAACATCCAAAGTTGATTCCTTGCTTGAACCTGATGATGACAAATCTCCAGCCACTGCAATCCTGAATGGCTTTGAGAATTTGCTGTTAACTTATGGTTGCTTCTGTATATAACCAAAATCTGCATTTGTTCAGTGCTTTGAGGTGCCATCTTCTAACAGAGAAATTGCTTCATAAACAGACCAATTGCCAAAACTGTGTCTATGATTAAATACATAAAGTCAAACTTTTGTCAAACTGTCCCTCACAAGACACATTTTTATGACTTAAGAAGAGAAGCCTATAAATGTAAATATAGTACAGAAGTAATGAAGCAGGATTCGGTGGAAACTTTAAGATTGTAAGATGCCATATAGTTTTAAGCCAGCCTTACCTTGAGTGCCGTTTGGACAACTGCAGCGGAAGTGGTCAATGAGGTTTAAGCAGGTGCCACCATTCATGCAGGGATGCGAAGCACATTCATCGATATCAATGGAGCAGTCTGTGCCCGTAAAACCACGAGGACACTAAAAAACACACATATATTTGTTGGAGAAAAACCAAAACTTTTTATATTAGTCAGTCTTGCATTCACATGGGTGTAGGGGTCAGGACATCTTGCCCACTTTTTTACAGTGCATAGCCATCTTGTTACCAAACCTGAAATGAGTCAGTACAAAGAGCAGGATGACTGAATAGAATGACCTGCGTGATTTTAAGAGTCTGTCACTTGGTCTAATTTAAGGAATGTTTACTCTCCACAGACACAGAACTGCAAAATAAATTAACAAATAAAAAATTAGATAAAAAAACTTCAATAGTAATTTTATAATATACAGCCAATTAAATATATCAGGTCTTCCAGGCCATTTCTAGATGATGTCTGTATCATTAGCATGTTTGAACTCAACGGTAGTTTAAACACAGAACATACTGTAGATTCATAAAAACTTACAGCTTACAACCTTTAATAAAAAAATTGCAGTTAATACAGTTACAAGAGTAACTTATAGACAGATTGATAACTAGATGTGAAAGGTGATAGATAGATAGATAGATAGATAGATAGATAGATAGATAGATAGATAGATAGATAGATGTCTAGTGTAATGTTCAGAGCCATCATGAATTGAATTGCTCCCTCCTCGTTTATTTCTTGCACCTCTCAGTATGAATTTTATTCATAATTCTTTTGTTTAAACTTTAAGGTTGTTAGATTTTATTAAAAACTAGCCATTTCCCACGGTATGGAGTAAGATCGTTGTACTGCGGCTCCACCCACACAGTAGTGTAACAGGACAAACTTTAAAAATCAATAAACAAAAAGGTATCACTAGCTAAGCGGAGCCAAGTTACACTCCAAAACACAGAGGTAGACCGACTCCCCACTCTTGACGTCACGCTTCCACCTCCCCTCAACCCGCAGTCTCTGTCTCGGATTAGAGCGAATATATCGCTCCTGCAAGTGAACTATGATTCCTAGAGCGATGAGAGAAGTTGCAAAATCAACCAGAATGTTCAAGCAAATTCTAGAAAAAAGCCCGATCTAAATCCGTTAAGTAGTTCTCTCGTTCGTAAGCTAAGCGAATATAAAATACACCTCAAGGCTGGTGTGTGAGTGAGGAGGGCCCCAGCTCTCCTCCCCTCGGCCCGCTGTGTGTCCCTCAGATACATGCTAATAAATAGGTACCACAAGTGAACTATGGTACATAGCACAATGAGAGAAGTTGCAAAATCAACCAGAATCTTCAAGCAAATTTTAGAAAACAACCCGATTTAAATCCGTTAAGTAGTTCTCTCGTGAAAAGTGGACAGACATACAGACAGGGTTTTATATATATAGCAATTCTACTCACCCTGCAGGTGTACCTCAGGCCTCCCAGTGATGTACACACGCCATCATTATAACATGGCTTCTTCAAACACGGATCAATGCGCTCCTCGCAGTAGCTGCCCTGATAACCTTCTGGGCATTGGCAGTAATGTGACATAACAGTATCAATGCAGAGGCCACCATTTTGGCAAACAGTGTCCCGATTCAGTCCTGAGTAAAGCAGAAATAAACAGCAGTCACAGAAGGGACCTAGACAGCAACTCCAAACATTTGTCTAAGATATGAGACCAGCACTAGCGGAAATGTTTCTACTATGCTTTAAACATCCATTCTGCATTTCCATCTATCTGCCTTTGGAAGTGTGAGCTGGAACACAAGGTGCAATGCAGAATCTGGCTGTGGATAGGACACCTTTCCATCATTAGTCACAATCACTCACAACAGGGAAATTTAGATTCACTAAGCAGCCCAACATACACGCCTTAAGAATGCTGCAGGTGAAAGTCTACAAAGACATGGGAAGAGCAATAGTAACTGAGCTGTTTTCGCTTTCTACATCTTACCTTTTTGTTTAGCCACCCAATCACAGCCTTCTCTGATGATGTTACATTCAGGACCTCCCCAGTCAGGTGGGCACTCACAGTAGAGGGTGCCATTATAGTTTACACAGTGTCCACCATTTTTGCACTGGATACCACCACAGATTGAAACAGTCTTTGAAAGAGGAGAATGAAATCAGTGCAATGACCGTAGTGACACATAAAACATGTAAATGGCAAAGTTCAGTCATTACCTGACAGTGGCTTCCGATGTAGCCAGGCGCACACTGGCATATGTAGGACCCCTCAGGGGTGTTTACACAGGTGCCCATGTTCAGGCAAGGACTGGACATACATGGAGTCACTTCAAACTGACATCTCTCTCCAGTGAATGCTGGAGGACATTGGCAAGTCACTGCCGTCAAAGTCGGGTAACACTGGCCGCCATTTAGACATGAGCTGAGGGACAGAAGAGATGGTGAGGATGCTGAATTCACATCTGGTCCAAGAAATTGTAAATATGAGCTCCTAATACAAGCTCAGAAAGTCGGGTAATAACTATAAACCTCACATTTTCATTAATCCTGATTGTTGTTTTCCTATGGTCACTAAAAGAATGGATGTAGTGAGCACTGCTTAAATTAATATACCCATAATTTAAATACAATAAGTCATACATTATTAAGGATTCAATATATCATGTTAAGCCCAAGTTCACATTTACTGCCATGTGTTCATAGTCCAATGACATTCGTACTTGCAGGTGTCCCACAGACTAGTGACAGTAGTACAATGCAAAGAGCAAGAAATAAATACAAACACAGACAGTGAATACAACACCATACTTTAAATATAGAAGTAAATGAACAAGAAATTCTCATGCAGTCTTATACGTGGTTGTTGAGCAAGCTTGTGACCTATGGATTAATAACATCCATGAATCTCATGATGCAAGTACTAATGGTTTTGTATCATTTACCAGAACAAAGGAGGGAGAAAAGTGACCGTTGAGGATGGCAGAGGTCTTCAAAGCATACATTTCTAAGGCAGTATGTGTGTTCTACATGTCCTGAACAGAAGGCACCCATGTGCCAGTTATATTCTGTGCTGGTATCACCACCATCTGTATTGTTTTGCAGTCCTCCTCTGAACAGGTACTGTAACATGGCCAGGGCCTGATCCATCCTAGACCTAAACAAACTCCAGCTTAAGGCCTCCTAGTCTGAAGCAGACTCTCACAATTACATAATTCTTGTTATTTGCTACCTTTTTAAATGGATATTATTAAAGTATAATTGGCACAACCCCACATGGGTTCATTGTGCATCTTGGCAGCATTTGTGTTAAGCTCAGTTCTTACACAGCCCTACTCTCTGTGAATACTTGTCAAATAAGGCCTTTGCAGATCCTCCTAGCTTAGGGCCTCACCATGTCTAAATCCTGCACCATAATAACACCAGTGAGGACAGACTTCACTTTACAAATTGACAATGGATATCACAGAAGGAGACATCTTCTTTACCATAACTCAGATCTTTTGTGTTACTGCAGGTCATCAATGATAGTAAATCCAAGAAATTTAAAGCTACTTGTCCTCTCCACAACATCCACTCCTTTGAAGATGGGGGTTTTGGTGACTAATTGGTGAGACTTATCCCCTGTCACTATCATTACTGGTGATCAGTCCTACTGTAATGGTGCCATCAGCAAATTTAATGGTGGACTTGGGGATGTGTCATTGCGAAAAAACAAGTACATCATGGGTCTTAGCACACTACCCTGTGGAGCAGTGTTGTATGAAGTACACAAGTTACTCCAACTCCAAATCTAACCCTAAAAGGGAAGTCACCTTTCCGGAAAGTGAATTTGATCTGATGGAATCTTATCTTAAATGTGCTCATGTCTGAAAAGTAAATGTAAATGTATGATCTCTCCCTGTTTACATATATGTAAGGCAATTTTATATACAGTATATAGTGGCCTCTAGGAAGAACCATTAAGCCTCAAACCCCAGATGCAATTGCCCAGGCAAAACCCAAATTCATAATCAATGTTTTTATTTAACACAGTATATTTCCAAAAACATCTTTTCTAATTACTCCACATAAACAAATCCTTTCCTTTATTCTTCTTCTACTGTTGAATCCCCCTCTCCTTCTCCTTCTCCTCTCAGACCAGCTGCTTCCTTTATGCAGGACCCAGGAGTACTTCCAGGGCTGTAACACTGTTCCTCAATGGCACTTTTGGGTAAGGGGGAACTCCCATGAAAAAGGGACTGTTAATCCCGGCATCACCACCTGGCAGAACTCATGGAGCCCATCTAGTGTTTTGGGGGAGTAAATATCCCAGGTAAGTTTCCTCCTTCGTCCCTCCATTGTACTAGCATTCTGTCCAGTTACGGATCCTTGATCAAGTACTTCTGGGATGCTAGCATATCCATTTCTGTCCATTTCCTGGCTGCAGAAATGACTGCCCTGGCTATATATTGGGTCGACCTCCCAGCCAGGTAAGGAATCTTGAACCAGCCCAGCTGTCTTTGAAGCTAAAATACTTCAGGCTAACTTCTTTTTACATGTCAGTCATATTGGAATCACTGAAGTATGAGCTAAAAAGTACAATTTAAAGCGGTGACATTAAGAGGGAGAGGACATCTAAATGACCGTGTCCTAATTTAGTGTGAAGAATGCTAATATAAGAAGCATACAGGCTTTCTGTCTTTAAGAAGTAGCTAATATATTTCTGAAAACTTTGTTGGAAGCCTCTGAAAAGCAAGGTCCTTAACCTGCAATTGCTCTTGCAGGAAGAACTTGGGGGTTGGTGGCAGGACTGGCACTCTAGCCACTGTAAAAAAAGTGTAGTGTTAAGGTGTCACCTGTTGTACGGCTGTGTTTGGGTCCTAATTTGTAATCCTGAGGTGGTTTGCTGTGTAGTGGGTGCGGCAACAAACTGTATCAGTGCTTACACCTAACCTCTCTCTTCTCCTCTCCTCTCCTCTCTCTGAAAATATAAACTGATGAACAAAGAAAAATGTAACATAATGAGTGGCACTCCAGGTCACTTAACATATCACAGCGCCTGAGGCCATTAGGAGGATTTCAGTCACATGAACGCTTATGTGGAGTTGAAAGACAGCCAAAGCATAAATGAGCCTGGTGATTCAGGACATGCCACTAGGTGATGCTATGCACACATATAATAGCCTTTCAAGGATTTAGGTACGTAATCTCTGGGATTTCCATTAATATGAGTAAACAGTTCCTGAAACATTAGTGGGAAGGCAGAAAAAATATATGTTGTCTCTGCCTTAGAGTCTCTATAATTAAACCACATAGAAAAGCAGCCCAGTACTTCTATAGTAAAATGATGCATAAAAAGAGTTTTTTGATAGCTCTTACTCATTGTATGAACAAAAGACTAATAGTCAAAGCATATTGTCACACTGCTTTTGTTGTTTAAATCTTCATAGACATAGAATTTGTGTTATTCTCAACTGTTAGAATTTTGAAATGATTCATTTGCTTTGAGAAGCTTGCACAGAACAACATCATATTTGTATTCTGAGGATAAAAAATAATGAAACAAGGAACCATACTTTAAATATTCCAAAAATCAAGTACAGAGGCCCAGAAGCTAAGCAACTCTCCTTGCCTCTCTATGGAGCCACAATACAGGGTGGTCCAGATCTAATTATGCAATTTTCATTACTCTATAACTTATTAAGTTTATTACATAGAGAATTCACAAAAACATTACATGACATTACATGGAAAATCAGTGAATTCATTCAATGTAAGTCCGTTTTCGTTTATTACAAGATATTTCGAACAATTCTTTTGTCTTGTATTGTTTTCCTGCATTGCATTAAAAGTTGCATAATTAGATCTGGACCACCCTATAGTTAGGAACTAAGAACAGAGAAGCAGGGCTGGAGTAGAATTCCACTGTATTTATTTTTTGGCTATAAACAAGTATACGCCATATACACCGATCTGCTCCTGTAAGAAACATATTTCTGCTGTTGGATAACATTTTATGTGTATGTGTGTGTCTTAGACAGCAACATATTTGGAGTTTTTATAGTCAAAAATATATGGCATACTGGGACCCAGACTGACAAAACTGCTCTCTAATAAAGATGAGTATATTTCAGATGGATACTGGTGGTAGCTTTGTTTGTTTACCTGGCACTGCACTGTGGTCTTGTTTCTTCACAGTTTGTTCCACCATAACCAGTGCTGCACTCACACAGGTAGCCTGCATTTCCATCAAGTCGACAAGTTCCTCCATGCTTGCAAGGGAAGCTAGAACAAGCATCCAGCTCCTGCACATCTTCGCAGCTATCACCAGAGTAGCCTTCTGGACATGCACACTTGCGGACTCCTTTGACAAGTGAACACTGTCCACTATTCTGACATGGGTCTGAATGAGTAAAGAGGGATGTGTGATTAGTCAGGGCTGCACTGCCTCTTTGCTTTAAATAACAGAACTCCTTGCTGCTCTTTGTTACTTACTGAGCTTGCACTGGTCCAGCTGTTCTTCACACAGGGTCCCCGAGTAGCCTTCCAGGCAGGAGCACTCAAACCCACCTACTCTGCTCACACAGCTACCTCCATTGGCACATGGATGTGAATCACAGCTGTCAATGATGATTTCACACAGGGTACCTGAAAAAAGACTAAACTCATGGATCTCTCGGCATATCAGGCAACACTTAATGAACCTCACATTGAGATGTTCAGAATTTATTACCTGAAGTTCCAGGTTGGCATGCACACTCATATTTCTGATTTCCCAGATCTTTGCAAAGTCCTGCATTGGCACAGGGTGAGCTGTGGCAGGGATCAATGCTGATATTGCAGAGCTGTCCAGTATAACCAACTTGGCATTGGCAGGAGACCTCACTCAGTTTTACCACACAGGTTCCAAAAACACAAGGATTACTGGCACATAAATCTTTTGTTTCACATTGCCGTCCTGTGAAACCTGTGGGGTTCAGCACACAGAAGATATCAGATACTGTTATACTAGAGTATTATCTGCAGTGGGTTGGCACCCTGCCCAGGATTGGTTCCTGCCTTGTGCCCTGTGTTGGCTGGGATTGGCTCCAGCAGACCCCCGTGACCTTGTGTTTGGATTCAGCGGGTTGGAAAATGGATGGATGGATAGAGTATTATTCATCATCTGTGGATCTTTATAATTTAATAATTTTTCTGGTATGAATGCCAAGTGTAAGACAGGACAACACCTGAACCAAAGAAACAGCACTGACAAGATCGCAAGCAAGAATTAACAGGATTAACCAGCTGTAGCAGACTGGAATTCTTTCTAGGACATATTTCCTATCATCCTTCTATTGCTAGGTAGATAGAACATCCTATGGCCTGATGCTGTCTACGTTTAAAAAGAAATGAACTGATTGTTGGACCTCTAATGGTCAGATGAATGGGAAATGTCTACCACCCGACTAGCCAAGTGTTTTCCATTGTTTAAAATCTTTCATTTGTATGTATTTGTATGTGGTGTCTTAGCAATGTGCTAATATCACCAAAACAGCACTTGGAATTAGGGTAAGCCTGATCATTTCATTTTCAATAATATTTTCAGAAGGAACTTGGAATCCCCAAATAAATTTCAAGGCTGTCTAGGCTGGCGTTACGTGACACACACTCTCAGATTTATTTTTGTTCTGCTCCCGTCCTTGTCGTAGTGAATATGAAAAGAAGTCAGTTACAAATAGTTACATATTTGCTGTAAAGAACTTGAATTTGCTAAAAATGTATATTTAACCAATCAGTCTGCTACAATAATACTTATAGGCTTTGTTTCGATGGTTCTAACAAACACTATCAGCAAAACATTCAGTCTACCCACTAACATTCTGTAATTCTGCTTCCTTACAACTATTAACGTTAATATTCCTGAGACAGTGTTAGTAATTCTATATAACAAATCAGCTATTCTAGGAAGCAGAACAACTGTGAATGGAGGATTTGCACTAGGAGATAAAAAATGCACACCTGAAGCATGCAAGAGACTGCGCCACCAAAACCGAAGGGCAAAGTAAAACTCAGAGTCGTACAATTGAATTGCTTGAATTGAAAGTAACTACAGGTAAAGTCCTTGAGAGATTTATTAAGTGGATCCACCGAGGGATAGCGAGTGATACAAACGTTACAATGTTTATGACGTAATTTCTCGTGACGTCAATAGTGTGACTGAATTGGCCACATGATAACACTCAGAACATCACGTAAGCAATAAAAATAAGAAGTTCCATCCATCCGTCCATTATCCAACCCGCTATATCCTAACTACAGGATCACGGGGGTCTGCTGGAGCCAATCCCAGCCAACACAGGGCACAAGGCAGGAAACAAACCCTGGGCAGGGCGCCAGCCCACCACAGAAAATAAGAAGTTGTTGAGTCAAAATAAAAAACAAACGTTGAAAAAAAGAATCCTCAATGTATCAAATCAGGAACTGAATAAAATTATATGCATAAAATGGCTCAATAAGACTACAGGTGGTGCTCTGAACATGGACTCTGTGTCAATGAAAACACTTCCAAGGAGTCCAAGGTGATAAAGTGGATTGATTTCAGCTTTAATACTCATGTAGATAAAACACTGTAGACAAAGCATCTTAGTTTCTAAATGCCAACTGTAGTTGTTTTGATTTTATTTTAGTCAGCCCTTGCTGTTGTACAAATTTCAGTCACAAGCACACGTTACATCACGGTGCCCTGCATGACTTGCAAAATTCAATCCACAAGTGAATTATCAAAGAATATGGAAAAAACTGGAAATGGTTCTGTTGGAAATAGTGGGAAGGAAAATAAACACTAAGCGCAGCAAAAAGAGCAATTAACAGTGCAGTAACATGCTTTATGTATTCCATGTAGGTAAGAACCAACGATCTATTGATTTAAATAATGTACTAGTGACATGTGTAGAGGTTTTACTTGTAACAGGCCAGCCTTGTTTTGAGTCCTGGTAGGACCTGCTATTATTGGAATGCGTACAGTAGAAGTCAATGACGTAATCATTATTGTCTTGTGCCTGAATTCCTGATGCATCATGACATGAGCTGTCTGGGTGCCCAGACTTAGGTATCTAAAGGAATTTAAGCAATAAAAAGTCAAAACATCAGGGGTGTGCCACTTACCTGGCTGACAGTTGCAGATATACTTTCCCATCAGATCTAAACAGTTGCCACCATTCTGGCATGGGCGAGACTCACACATGTTGAGGTATCTGTCACAGCGTGGGCCGGTGTGGCTAGGGGGACATCTGCACACAAATGAGCCAATTGTATTTTCACAACTGCCTCCGTGCTCACAGGGTCCTAGTCCTTTAAGTGCAGAGAGAAATCAGACATGTTAGATATCACGGTGCTCTTTGCTTTACTTCATTTCACCATGAACAGCTTTGCCATTTAGCTCTCAGTTTTTTCTTGGAGTTCTTAATGACTTGGTGATGCCTCAATGATTGTTAATATAAGAGAAAATTCTTCATGATTACGCCTGTGATTAATGTGGCATGAATATTTTAGTGTCCCTGAATGGATGCTACTGGACCATTTTCATTTCATGTGGCCAGGTAAAATGTTAGTTGATTAGCAGAAAATACTACTTTATGATCATGTGAGTGAGCCTTTATACCCGATACCCATATGGAGTAAAATGTGCTAAAATTTAAAGTCTAAAAATGCATATATATCTCAAATTATTGACTTGTGAAAAGATGCCCTTATTATCCATCCATCCATCCATTCATTATCCAACCCGCTATATCCTAACTACAGGGTCATGGGGGTCTGCTGGAGCCAATCCCAGCCAACACAGGGCACAAGGCAGGGAATAAATCCCAGCCAGAGCGCCACCCTACCGCAGGGCACACATACACACACACCAAGCACACACTAGGGACAATTTAGGAACACCAATGCACCTAACCTGCATGTCTTTGGACTGTGGGAGGAAATCAGAGCACCCAGAGGAAACCTATGCAGACACGGGGAGAACATGCAAACTCCACGCAGGGAGGACCCGGGAAGCAAACCCGGGTCTCCTAACAGCCCTAATTAACATATATCATATATCATATATATGGGTCATATATGAAACATACTGTATTGATACAGATTGTTTTTTCTTCTATTCACTTTTGTTATAATTTGGCTGTTGTTCTAAAATAAACTGATGGACAGATGTCATTTTTCATTTATGGTAATTTGTTTCTACTTTGTTTTTGATGTATTTGGCCAAATCTGTATCCTGATATGTGACAGTTCTGTATTTAGTAAGTGGTGTAATCTATTCTTGCATTTGGTCTTGTGGTTTGTTCTGTTGTATTGTATTGCTGAGGTGGCAATGATAGATTGACCATCGAGCTCTGTTAAGAGAATTACTTGTATTCTGTTTTGTGTGTTGTATTGCATTTATTCCATTTTTTGACACCCATTGCATGCCTAACCTACCCCATAAGGGGGTCTCTCTCTGAATTGCCTTTCCCAAGATTTCTTCCAGATTTTTTTTCTTGTCTTGTCAAGGTTGTGGGGGCTGTCAAAAAACAGGGCATGTTAAAGCCCAATAAAGCATTCCTTGTGTGATTTTAGGCTATGGAATAAATAAATGGTTGTTGTTATGAATGGGTTTGGTAAAAGCAAAAAAAAGAAAACAGAGGAAAGAAAAGATTTTGGTAATAAAGATAAGTTAAATATACAGGTTTTCAGTTGATCCCAAATTAACAAATTGTTACTCAAGTGGAGGGCAGCACTTGTGGAAATCAGAAATAACCAAAACAGAAATGAAAACCTGTAGTCAGAAAAAAAAGACCAAAAATCTTAGCACTTTGTAGTTGGCCATTCCTGAACTCGTGCTAATTTATAACTTAAAGAATAAGCTACAGGTTGGATAAACTACTGAGTGTGTTACCATCTCTTACAGAGCAAAGACTGTTGCCGTCTTTGAAGCTCTTTCCTAAGCTCTCAAAATATTAGATAAAGTAACCAGCTCTTGGTCAGTTTAAGTGAGATTATCTTATTTTCTTTACTTTTCTATATTAAAGTTAGAAGGAAGTCTGGACATTTTCTTGGCATTCAGCATAACTGGATCCCCATTTAGCTCACAAATTTTAAAAACCATTAAAAATGAAGTTTATACTGTAGTATCTTAAATATGATATATGTCCATCCAGCTCTAACTCAGCTCAAACTTTTGTATATAAAAATCAATGAATACTTTTAAAATTATCCGGTTTCACTGATGAAGGTGTGAATTGTGCAATGTGCATTGAAGTAATCATCCAATATGGCGCTACAACAATGAACTTCCAGAAATTATAAAAAACGACTTACTTCATACACTGTGTGACTTTCCAGTAAATCCACTGTGACTGAAATGATACACTTACTGTAGTATAGCACTACTTAATAATTAACTGTTTTATTCAAAGATCTGAAAATAGTTTAAAATCAAGAATTGATTACACAAACATCAAAACTGTTACAGACCTGAGAAAACGTGCGTGTGTGTGGGGGACATGTTGTTTAACAGTATCCAAATAAATAAAAAATGAAAAAACACATTCTGAGGTAGTAGTGGTGTGAATCCAAAAATAATTTTACACATCTTTTCTTTTTTTTTTTAAATTTCCTCTGTATTCCCTATGCTAATGGCACCTGTAGTTTACGTGTAATTATTGATGCTTTGTCAATCCATAATGCCTTCTTTCAAAGCTGCTTTTAACATTTTTTAATTGAGCTATACCAAAGAGTAGATAACAAGGTGACAGGCCCGAGTATACTGTATTGCGGTGTGCTCCTAATCTACAGAGCTCCATCAGCTCACCCATGTTGCACTCGTCCAGGTCCATCCTGCAGTCTGCTCCAGTGAAGCCGCTACGACAGATGCAGACAGCCTCGCCGGTCACGAGATTGATGTTACAGGAGGCATCTTCATGGCATGGCCTGGAAAGGCAGGCATTGTCTATGTCGCACCTCAGACCTTCAAGAATAGACATACAGTAGAAATGAGTTTCTTATGTAGGATGTTCAAGTGACAATTTGATGCTGTTTAAAAGGAAACTGGTGACAGAGCTGAATGAAGTCAATCAAATCGTCTCGAGCTTCAGTTCCAGAAACACAACGTAATTTACTCAGCTCTTATTGCTTAATGATGGCAGTCGTCCCTTTTGGTAAGTAAATTGATTTATAATGTTAAGCTTGATTTTCTGGATGTAGCAGTAAGTCTGCATATTATAACATGTATGAGTCTGTTTCATTTTAATGAGATTTATTATATTTAATAGCACAGTTTATCATATAAATAATTTTGCAATATTCAATATATTTCTCAGTATTTTGTAATCTCCTCTAAAGCACTTTATAAATGCTTAATTTAACTGTTTAATTCGTACAATCACATCAATATGATGATTCTGCATTTACTTATTTGGCTGATGCCTTTATCCAAGGCAACTTACAACATTTATGATACAATTGGATGCATTTCTTTTTTTGGTTCTCCAATAGCAAGTCAAGGGTCTTGCTTAAGGTCACATAGTGTCAGTAGCGGGATTCGAACCCACAATGTCAGGGTTTGAAATCCAAAGCATTAACCACTACAACATACTGACTGATTCTAGCAGGTCCCTGCACACTGCAACATATGTCTGCATGAAATCAGTCAGTCAGTCATTTCCATCCATCCAATATCCAACCTGCTATATCCTAACTACAGAGTCACAGGGGTCTGTTGGAGCCAATCCTAGCCAACACAGGGCGCAAGGCAGGAAACAAACCTCGGGCAGGGCACACACACCAAGCACAATTTAGGATCACCAAAGCACTTCTGGGAGAAAACTGGAGCACCCAGAGGAAACCGACGCAGACACAGGGAGAACATGCAAACTCCACACAGGGAGGACCCAGGAAGCGAACCCAGGTCTCCTTACTGCAAGGCAGCAGTGCTACCACAGCGCCACCGTGCCGCCCTTGCATGAAATCGTTGTTTATATTCATGAGTGGTTTCTAATTAAAACAAATGTATATGCAAAACAGGGGGAAGTTAACAAAACAGTTAGATACAAACCTGGCACACAACAAGAAACATTCAAAGCAACATAAATGAAAGAACACGTTTTGTGTGTTATATTTGTGACAACTGGTCATTTCACTGTGACAAACCACTCTGCAGAACAGTAACAGCCGTATCACGATACATTAATTGTATTATGATGATAAGCCGCAATGTTATAACAGCAGATTGATGCTAAACAGAACAAGCTGTCCCACTTTCGGTCTTGTAGTTTTCATCACTGGTCCATTATAAGGACCTACGCCAAAACTGCAATTTCGAGTGATATGTTTCAAAACAGTTTTTAGTGCCAGAAGCAATGCACAAGAACACTTCACATCATTTTTAAGAGCTTCCAATCAATTGTCCCATGTTTCCCGTTCCATGTGGGGCTCTCACTTCTGGCATCAAGCATCCAAACTACCTCAGGCACCTGGGACAGTGACATTTGGGGAATTTGACCGAGGTAGTACACCTGTCACACTGTAATGCAAATATTCAAAGGTGAACTCCGTGAGGAAAGAAAACTCCCTTGGAGCAGAAAGGCCAATGCTCTCTTTTCCTGCTTGGACTTCTCTGCGCACACTAAGCATCTATTGTTTTGCGTTGATCTCATGCTAAAGTACAGTACAACTGAGATCCTTTCCATTATCTAAATGAAACCTATGAATAAAAACAAAGCTGACCTGCATCTAAAAAAATAGCATAACTTGCATAACTAGTGTAGCAGCTGTCACAGGCAGCTGGGGGTGCAGCTCAGCCGGGACACCCGAGGGGACCGGAGGAGGGCTGGTGCCTCCTCCCGAACACGTGGGGGCGCCCGCCCTGGTTTTGTTGGTGGCCTCAGGTAGGAGGCTTGGAAGCCCAACCCTGTAGGGGCTTGTGGCCACCGCCTGGCGGCGCCCCGGTGCCTGAAGAACCTTGGACCTCAGCACTTCCGCCACAGTAGGAAGTGTTGGGGGGAAGAAGACAGGGGACACCCGGAGGGCTTCCGGGTGCGCAGCCGGCACTTCCACCACACTGGGGCGTGTCCGCGGAGGAATGCCGGGAAGCAGCTGGAGCCCATCCAGGGTGTGATAAAAGGGGCCGCCTCCCTGCATTCGAGAGTGGAAGTCGGGTGGAAGAGGACGGAGCTGGAGAGAGGTCTGGAGGCAGCCAGAAGAAAGGCTTAAAGGACTTTGGGGGATCGGTGCTGGAGGCACTGGGTTCATGCACTAAAAATATTTGTAAATAGTTGTAAATAAATATGTGTGTGGTGGAAGAAACGATGTCTGTCTGTCTGTGTCCGGGTCCCGTTCACACAGCATAACTAGACAGTGGTATATTATAAGTGTAGTCTAATATAGTGAAGGCAACCCAGCCACAGGGGATGCACAAACCAGTGTGTTTCTTCATGCCGGTCTCAAGCCCAGATAAATGAGGAGGGTTACGTCAAGAAGGGTATCCGGTGTAAAACTTCCAAATCAATATGCGGACAGATGATCTGCCACGGGAACCCCTAATGGAAACAGCCGAAAGAAGAAGAAGAGTCTAATATAGTGAAGGCCATCCGGATTATGAGAGCAGAAAGGTGCAGCGGCCATTCGAGAATATGCCACTATGGCAAGGGATGGCAAGATTTAGAGAGCAGAGTACCATAACAGTAGCATAGCATAACACTTATGTTCAGGCTGTCATTCAGGCCAGCAGGTTTATGAAGATAGATAGCTGGGCCACTATACCTGCATTTTGGGTATATACCGATAAGTGGCTGGCCTAAAACAGTGACAATCTGTACTCGATGTTCACGATTTAGTCATTTACTACATCCCACATAGAATAAGCTGCGATGCATTGCATGTATCCCCAGCCCTGCACAATTAGTAAAATGTTTACTGGTTGTTAATAACTTCTGGACATCTAACTAAAGTGTTTCTGCAGTAAGAATATTTTAGTTTTATTGATACAGCATGGAGCCATGTTTAAATGTTCACATACTTTGGCTAGTAGGTTGTCTGTCATCTCATGAGTTCTGGGAATTGTTATGTTTCCAAGCAAATTGACAATAAATGGAAAGAACGTTTTATTAAAAAAAATTTTATCTGGTAAATATTTGTCCACACATTTAACAGAGAGCCGTGGACACATGGAATAAGTTACCAAGTAGTGTGGTAGACAGTAGGACTTGGGACCTTCAAAACTTGACTTGATATCATTTTGGAAAAATTAAGTGGATAAGAATGGCAAGCTTTGTTGGGGCGAATAGCCTGTTCTCATCTCGATTATTCTAAATTCAGGTATTGAGTGTTTAGGAATTTGAACTGGGATTCTGAAGCAGTAAGAAGCAGAAGCACTAACCTCTGTGCCACTAAACAACACATTCACCTGTTTTTGTATGTTACAGGGTTGTGGCACATGAACTTTTAAAGGTGCAAAGAAGGAACCAACTGTGGATGAGATGCCAGGTCCTTTCAGAACAAATTCATGACCACATCCACCATGAGCTGTAATAGGTCAATGTTTAAGATGACAAGTATTCTAATAGCAAATCTTTGAGATGTGTGAGGAACCCAGATAATTGCTATGTTCACAATGAGGGATATGTGGAACTCCACACAGGCATTGAGTGACCCATCTGGAAATGAGCCTTGGCATTTTTCACCCTTTAGTCTTTAAGTGAACTCATGCACTTTTGTGCAGTTTGGACTCACACATGCTCAATGGCTGCTACTTACTGAGCAGCAGGTTACCAATAATCTGGGCTGAAGTAATGCCATCTGACACCCTAAACTAAGTCCAACAATGGTTCTCCCTCTGCCCTTCAATTGCTTAATTGACAACACATTAAGACTTAATAAGTGCTAAAAGTGAAATAAGAGAATAAAACCTACCTCATTTATGTGAAGAATCAGTAATAGAAATGATAAAATAAAGAACTTAAGGGTTTGTTACACAAATCAGCCAATCAGTTAACAGCCAGTTGAAGCCATGAGACAGAAAAGAATGTGATATCTGATGACACATTCAAACCAAACTTTTAAACTTTAGTCACTCACCATGCATAAACATTTTCTTAACAATACAGATTAAAGTTGAACACAGCAGATATTGACAATTATATAAAGTTTGACTAAAGTTGAGTGTGGCAGTGAAAGAGTTAAGAGTGAAGGGGGGACTTCATAGTACCCCCCCTTCCTTTGTTGTCGTAAGCACTTGAGTAATCCTTGGCTAATGATAATGATGTATTTTTGATTTGAATTTATGTGAGGCAAAGGAATTGGCTATGGCGGCAGTGTCCTCCCAATGAAAAATTAATACAAATTAAGTTTTAGCTTATTTTGGCATTCAGGTGCCCCCCCCACTGCATATTCACATGTCCAAACTATGATGATGACTTCCTAGTAATGCCACTGGACAGGGTGTTTAACTTTTGTGGAATAACCATTGTGACACCTTATTTCAGGGACATACATTACCTTGATCACATATAATATAATACATATAATACATATAATAGAATATGTCTTAGACCAGAAGTTCCCAAACTCAGTCCCTGGGACCCCCTTTGGCTGCATGTTTTTGTTCCAACCAGATTCACAATAAATGATAATAATTGGTAATAACTGATTTCCTTTGCTGTGGTGGGCTGGCGCCCTGCCTGGGGTTTGTTTCCTGCCTTGCACCCTATGTTGGCTGGGATTGGCTCCAGCAGACCCCCGTGACCCTGTAGTTAGGATATAGCGGGTTGGATAATTAATGGACGGATGGATGATTTCCTTTAGTTAGCTTTTTTCTTATTCTGTATTTAGAAAAGCACAGCAGTATAATTTTTTTATATTATATTCCATTTAGAAAGATTTGTTTGTTTGCGATAGCTTTACATTCTTAACTCTTTTTTGTTGTTTTCCTATTATTTTCCCGTTATTCTGTGTAGTATGCCCCCTTAATTGTATCCTAATAGTGACAATTAAAAAGAAGCCAAGCAGACACCCAGGCGACCAACACTGCATGATGAAAGACTGCAATTACTTCAGCGTCAGATCCTCTAATTAGTCAATAATGGAAAGATGGCCTGTAAAATGTGCATTCAACCTAAATTGTGAGAGTAGAGCCCTATCTGTGTGTTGATCCTGCTATGCAAGTAATGATTGATGGGATAGGCGCCAGCTGCCCTGCGACTCTGCCCTGGATAAGTAGGTTAAGATAATGGACAGATGGATGGACGGATGGACTAAATGATGTGCCATCACACCCAGTGTTATGTGAACTGTTGAAGAAGAGCCATGGGAGATGAAAATTTTTTAGTCCGTAGCGCTGCTAATGGAAAGGCGGAATCAATATCTTGATGAATGTTAATAAAAAGTAAAAAAACATACATGTATTCACATATATGTCCTTGGGGCAGCACGGTGGCTCAGTGGTAGCGCTGCTGCCTCGCGGTTAGGAGACCTGGGGTCGCTATCCGGGTCCTCCCTGGATGGAGTTCGCATGTTCTCCCCGTGTCTGCGTGGGTTTCCTCCAGGTGCTCCGGTTTCCTCCCACAATCCAAAGACATGCAGGTTAGGTGCATTGGCAATTCTAAATTGTCCCTAGTGTGTGCTTGGTGTGTGGGTGTGCCTTGCATTGGGCTGGCGCCCTGCCCAGGATTTGTTTCCTGCTTTGCGCCCTGTGCTGGCTGGGATTGGCTCCAGCAGACCCCCGTGACCCTGTAGTTAGGATATAGCGGGTTGGGTAATGACTGACTGACTGATACTGTATATGAACTTATTTTTTATTAAAATGCATTAACACACTTACTTTCATAATTTCTCCATTGACTCCAAAACACCAAAACTGGAAGATTACAGTTCACTTAATTAGACTAGGAGTCCCATTAAAAACAGAAGGTAGTTGGAACAAAAACCCGCAGCCCCAGGGGGTCCCCAGGACAGAGTTTGGGATCCACTGTCTTAGACAACAGAGGACATGTCAAGGCTGAGTGATAAAGGCAGATCTGACTCACCAGTTTTTTCAGGAGGGCAAAGACAGGTAAATTGACCCATTTTATTGATGCAGGTGGCACCCTGGTGACATGGACTTGGAAACGGGCACTCACTTTGGTGGATGTTAATGGTGCACAGAGATCCTGGGAGACAAATTTTACATATAACATATTACTTAACATTCAATTGTTACATGTCACGTGATATTAATGTCATAATGCCTAAAAGAGTACATGACAGAGACAGAGACTGTGGTTTTGAGAAAACAAATAGTGTATTAAGCTGCTCTGCCAGATGTCATTGTAATATTCAGGATTGATAGTGAAGATGAAATAAATTACCCTGCATTGTACTCTATCTAGCTAACAAATTAATTGGAAATGGTACCAAGCCCACTGCTGCTCTCATTATATTCCACTTTTTCATTTAGATATTTAGTCACTAACTATACCTTTTTATTAGTTTGCTTCACACTTGTAATAAGATTCAGTGCCACCATACCTGTCCATCCAGGTGCACAGGCACAAGTGAAGTTAGATGGAGAAGCGGCACTTGGGTAGGAAGGCACACAAGTTCCACTGTTTGCACATGGAGATGGGCCAGCGGAGCAGGGGTTAGGATGCTGACAAAATTCCCCAATATATTCAGGGCTGCATCTAAAGGAGAGAGAGAGAGACAACAGATCAGGTCAGTGACAGAGTGTCTGTTTATTAGGTTTGTAAGGAGGTAAAAATAAGAGATCACAGTGAATCTAACCTTCCAGCTTCTACTCTTAGAGGTTGGAATGAAAGCAGACAGGACAAATATTCAATTGACTCATCCGTTCATCCTACAACCCATTTTTTGAATCTGCTTTTTTCGGGGAGCCATAGCTGAGTATGGCAGCATCAGTAGGTAGGATAGAACTTATTGTAGTGTTCACTAACACACACTCTTACTGTGTCAATAAAGAATGATCAATTGAACCGTATATGATGACTTTGAGATTTGGGATACAAGTGTATTATCCGAAGAAAAAGAAAATAACCAAGGAAATTACATAAAAAGTGACACAAGGCAGTGGATAGTGATAAATACAATAAAGGAACCAGTAGCGATTTGTAATGTGGGGAGCCGGAGTACTGCCCCCTCCAAATATTTTAAAAACTCCACCTAAAATTAGATAAAGTGAAATAATTATGAATAAATTGGTTTATTTGCACAACCAAAATTGGTTCTGACTTGTATTTATTTAATTTCTATGTGAATATCTAGATTTCCTGAGTAAAGGGCACCGGCCAAATGAGAGTCTATGTAAGTCCTTGATATTTCAGCAAGCACGTGACCTGAGGCTGCCTTTTAATTGGTTCCTTTCAGATTTTAACTGCGCTTTTTTAAATAATTTTTTACTTACTTAAAAAAATACAAAGGTGTTTATTTTGCCACAAGTACAATAAGTAAACCAAAAAAGTGTCATTTCAAGATCTCTAATGGGACTTGTGCAACTTTGCAGAATTTCAAAGTTTTAAATGTGTTGTTTTAAGTGAGATTTGGGTTATATTAACTTTAAATTATGAACAATTTACGACACATGACATGTGATATGAAATAAATATGTTCAAGTTCTGTTGTGACTCAGACAAATATGCATTTTTTTAAATGGTTTGTTTGCCACCCATTAAGGAGCTGAAATTTCAAACTCTTAATCTGTTGGTGTCCTGCAGCCTATTAAACATTAGAGATTTACCTTTCTTAGAAACAAAATGACTCAAGAGAAGCTGAATGCATTGGCAATGCTGTCAATGGAAAAGAGACTGGTGACTGAAATGACCCAATTTAATCAGAAAATAACGGAGAAATTTTCAGACCTGGGGCCTCATGTATAACGGCATGCGTAGAATTCGTACTATAACATGGCGTACAGACAAAAGCGGAAATGTGCTTATGCACAAAAAAATGCAGATGCATAAATCTGTGCATATGTCAACTTCCACGTTCTTCCGCTACATGAATCCTGGTCAGCGTGAAAAGTAACGCACGTGCACGCGCCTGCTGTCCCGCCCCAACTCCTCCCAGAATTACGCCTCTTTGAATATGCAAATCAATATAAATAGCCCTTAAGCTCAGCATTCTGTGAAAAGGCAATGGCAAAAGCAAGAGGGGAAAATAGAAGAATTTCAGCGAATAGCAAGTAGAGGCAAAGAAAAACGTACTATTTGTTGGTTTAAATAGTGGTACAAACAACAAAAGGAAGTTGATCGAGTGACAAAGCGTGTCAGAGAAACTTGAAAGCTCAAGTTCACAAAGTCACACAGTGCTCGAAATAAAAAAAGTTGTCACATATCAAAGTTGCCGTCTGAGTGTCATATGAAAGCTTTTTAGGGTACAGAGAAAAAAAGGCACACAATGGGGAAAAAGCATGAAATGTCAAGTTTAATCTCTAAATTTCCACTTTAATCACGTAGTTTATTTTGTCATTAAAGTAGAACATCATACACTTAATCTTAAAATCGTTTAATTTACTAGTTTCTCAATCCTATTGTAACTAAAGTAGCATGTTAAATGCTTTGTTTTGTATTTGATCTTCTGTGTGCTATTTGTGTGTGAATCACTACGTGCTTCCGGGCTTTCTCTTCCTCCGACAGGACACAGAATCCATTACATTCGTGATATTACAGCTCTCTGAATAATTTAAATACTGAGATGTATATGTGATATCATTTTCATGATGATAGGAGTTAAAGCATGTTATTAAACATGGGAACACGGTGGCGCAGTGATTGTTCATGTCTCACTCAAGATGCTTGCTGTGCCATGTGCTACCTTCGATGAAATACTTTATTGTAGCAGTACTGTCTCTCTTTCAACCGTACTAACCTCCAATTCCTATCCTTACTTTTCTTTCTCCAAATACCCAATTGCCACACAATCAGCTCTGTAATAGACGTTAAGCCATCTGTAAGCTTAGAACGCCGATTCTTCAAAACTTTTAAGGAACATTGAAATATCTTCATAGTGCGTGTTTAATTATTCTATCCATCTATCCTTCCAGTGTCGCGCCAGTCCCAGCAAGAATACAGCGCAAGGCAGGAACAATCCCTGAACTAGCTAGCGCTGTGCCACCGTGTAGTTAAAATTAAAGTTTTACCTGTATAATATAATAAACATATTTTGCTGCATTTCATTTTAAAAATGCTATCGTCATTTTTAAAGTGGCTCAGGTTGTGCAATATTATAACTGTAGTGCAAGTTTACCGTGATGTGATTGTGCTAATAAGTACAAACAGTTCTGCAAAGAGCACTTGATGGACTGATTGAGTACGTTTAGAGTCCTTGGGATGAAACTGTTTCTGAACTGCAAGGTCAGTACAGGAAAGGCTCTGAAGCGTTTGTCATATGAGAGCAGTTCAATAGACAGCATGGCTGAGGCAGCGTATGCTTGATGCTGTATACCAATAATTCTCTTTCCAATCAGCTTCTGTACAGCTGTGATTCACACTCAGATGCAGTGATATAAATACTCCGAGTGGTGCAGTGAGAGTAATATGGAAAAAGATGATCCAATGTGGGACCCGAGGTGCAGTGAGAGTAACAACACTAAAGCAGCTATTGTATTTGGAATAGTTTGACTATTCTGTGAACCATTATATTGTTACAGGTTTTACAATCAGAAGCATTAAACTAATAAACAATATGCGGTTAATTTCAGTGTATTTATAAAGCCGCGTCAGGGATGTGGATCTAAAAAAGAAAGGGTAACCACACAAGAACAGTAGCACTGCTTTGACGCTGGGTGGTGCCAGTCTGCAAAACCGAGCAGAGAACTTGCGTACAACAGGGTATGAGCTACCGTGGAAATGTGCGTGGCTTTACGCCAAGTTTAGGTTTTATACATCGCAATTTGAACGTGGAAACGTTCTTACACAACATTTTTGTGCTTATGCACCATTTACACATGAGGCCCCTGAAGAAAAGGAGGGCAAAATGTATGTTCAAGTAGTGCTACTGAGCAGTGTGTAGGCAACATTACAAATTGAGTGTGGATTTTCTGTTTTCTTGAGCTGTGAAATGTTCCTTCCATTTGCACCCCGTCCAAAAAAACAAAAAAAAACAAAACTGCACCACGTCCAAATTCTTTTCACCAGCCACCAGAAACCACTAACCTGGAGAAGAACTAAAGTTACATAATATCGAAAATGCTTAATGGTAATGCACACTACTGGTCAAAAGGTTTAGAACACCTCAGCTTTTCTAGTTTTTCTTCAAATTGAATTAGTTGAAATGTGATGAATAACCTAAAAACTGTCAGAGGATTAAATTTAAAGTTTAGGTTAGCAAAAACTGAAAAAAGGAAATATCAGAATATTACAAATGGGCCTCTGTCAGGGAACAACTAATAGGTCACAACCAACAGATGTTCTGCATCATTTAAAGTAAATTAAGCATTGTAAGTTGAAGCAAACAGTTTGCACAGCTGTCCCAACTTATGTTGATTACTTAAAAATCCTGTCTGTCTTAAAGCACAGTTGGAACTACACCCTTTAGAAGTAGTACTTGGACAATATTGCACTTTAGAAAGTTGTAAATTCCAGTGATAATGGCAAGAAAATGGCAAATAACAAATGAAATGAGACTAAGTATTATTGCCCTTAGAAGTATATGTATTTCATTTACAGGATTTGCAAGAAAAATCAAAATGTCAGTGAGTACAGTGTCCTACACAATCCAAAATCAATTGGAAACTGAAAGAAGCTCTGATAGGAAGAGACCTGGCAGACCCAAAGTCACAAACTCATCAGAGGACATGTTTCTAATGGTCAACAGCTTGTGTGATAGGCTCCTCACAGCACAACGGCTTCAAACACAGCAGTGGTTGAAAAAAGCAAGTCTCAGTTTCTACTGTGAAGAGGAAACTTTGTGCTGCAGGTTTGACAGGGCGAGCGGCAGCAAGAAAGTCATTCCTTAAAGGACAAAATAGGGCCTTGAAATACCAACTGTGGACTACTGCAGACTGGAAGACAGTGTTATGGACCAATGAATCAAAATTTTAAATTTTTGGTTTATCACGCAGGGTGTTTGTATACCGTTGAGTTGGTGAAAGGATGGTGCCTCTGTGTGTGCCACCAACTGTCAAACATGGAGGAGGACGTGTGATGGTCTGGGGTTCTTGTGCTGGAGCTGGTGACTTGCACAGAGTGACTGGCATTCTGAATCAAAAGAGTTACCACAGTTAGGCTGTTATTTCATCTAAAGGTGAATACTTTAATGAATCAAAACTTTGAATGAAACTTTGTACACTTAATTATTCCTTGACTTCATTTCATTTGCCATTGTCTATTTGTTATATGCCATGATTTCATGAAACATTAAGACATTAAACTGTGTGCATTTCCATAAAAATGGAAAAAACTGAGGTGTTTCAAAGCTTTTGACCGGTAGTGTATTCTGCAGTATCATGTCTATGGGTTATGTCTTGGTAAATATGAAAATATCAAACACTGAATAAACTACTTTTGAACTCAACCAAGCTAATCAACTTTATGCTTTATAATGCACTGGTGAGGCCTCACATGGAGTACTGTGTTCAATTTTGGTCTGAAGGCTATAAAAAAAGACAAAGTAGTGCTAGAAAAAGTCCAGAGAATTGCAAGTAGACTGGTTTCCGAGACTGAGAGGTATGAACTATGAGACAAATTAAAGAAGTTGAACCTTTTCAGTTTAAGTAAACAGCAGTCTTGCATAAAACTTATGCCTGGAGTCAGCCATGAGTAAATTTGGCTTAAAAGTGGATGGGAAGAATGAGATGGATTCCTGAGGTGGAGCTCAGAGTAGGGGAAGTGATTTAAACAGTGAAGAGTATTGATGTGCTTGTTAACCTCATCTGACAGACAGCAAGCTTGTGTGTATGATTTATAAACCTTCTATGGCTGAAATATGTCCTATAAAGACCCCCATTAAACACATAAATGTGCCCTGTGTGCGAAGAACAGTTTACATGTATTAAAAAAGAACATAACCTGTTGCAAATGAGGAACCTTCCTATAAAACCAGATTGCATTTTGGCACTCAAAGTATGGGCTAGTGGTAAAAGTGAATGAAGCACCATCACGGGCGGTAGCTCGTGTCTGTCACTCTCAGATAAGACAATACTGTCGCAGTCAATGTGAGGTTGACAGAAATGGCAGCTACAGCCATGAAAAGATGGCCTGTAAAATGTGCATTCAAACTAAATTGTGTGAGTAGAGCCCTGTCTGTGTGTTATCCTGAAATGCACATAATGATTGCTGGGATAGGCGCCACCTGCCCAGAGACTCTGCCCTGGATAAGTGGGTTAAGATAACGGATAGATGGATGGATGGATGGATGGATGGACTAAATGTGTGCCATCACACCCAGTGTTATGTGAGTTGTTGAAGAAGAGCCATGGGAGATGAAAGTTTTTTAGTCAGTAGTACACCTGAAACAGGAAATGTAATGACACAGACTCCAGCAGAAACATGGAGGAGGCTGCAAAGCATCAGAGTTTAACATCACTGTTTAATTGGAAATGCAAACATGCCATATCTGAATATGGCTGCAGCATTTTTAAGATTTAGTATATATACTGTATATGAAGTGAGACACAAAAATAACCAAACTGGGCTTGGGGCTTTCCTAGAACACCATCTGGAGGTCGGCCGAACGTGGATCATAGAACTATATCCCCTCCTACACGCCCTCTCAAAATGCCGACCGGCTAGGTATATCCTGTGAATAACCCAGTCAGTATTTGCACAACAATCGCTACACGAGTTGCCGCTATAATGTCAGGTGAAAAAATCGATAGCGAATCAACATCAAATTTCTCGTGAAACTGAACAAAAAGGGCACAGAAACTTATGGAATGATAAAAACAGTGTACGGTGATAACAGTTTGTCTCGAACACGAGTTTTTGAGTGGCGTAAACGTTTCAAGGAAGGACAAGAAAATGTGGAAGACGTTCAACACACAGGCTGAGAGGGGGGTGGGTGCTTCACCAAGACAACGCTCCTGCGCACAATGCTTTTTCCTTAAAGTAGTTTTTGACTGACAAAAACATTCCTGTCTTCGATCATCCTTCCTGTTCGCCCAATTTAGCTCCCTGTGATTTTTCACTTGTTCCCGAAAATCAAATGTGACCTGAAGGGAACACATTTTCCTTCAATGGATGAAGTGAAGACAGAAACGGCAAGCCTATTGAAGAGCCTCAACCAAGAAGACTTCCAGCACTGTTTCAATCAATGGAAGATACGTATGGAGTGGTGTAGAGATCGGGAGGGAGAGTATATACGCGTTTAGAATGCTGTAATTCATCAATAAATATTTTGTTTTTACCAATCTGGCTATTTTTGTATCTCACCTCATACTGTATACTGTATATAATACCTGCAATTTTACCATCCTATTTTATCTTAGTGTCAAGTCTTTTCTTCACTTTCTTTTTCTTTCTCTTTGTCTTTTCATTGCTTTTTTATTTACTTTGTCTAAAACATAAGGAGAAATTGGACCCTGCAATGTCTATAGTGGACAAACTGGAGGAAATTGGGATTGATTTTTAGAAAGAAATCTGGCGGGAAGAGTCTCTTCAGGGACAGGTTATGTTGCTGTTCAATGCAAACATTTTAACAAGGTGTCCCTAGATTTGTGTTCTTGTCCAAGAATTGCATCTGACCCTGCAAAACTAAGTAAATAGAGACTGAGAGGTGACATGATTGACGTTTTTAAAATTATGAATCCACTCTTTTACTTTAAGATGAGCTCTTCACCACATACAGAGACAGGTGGAAACTTGTTAAGGTCAAATATCACACAAAACTTAGGAAGTTATTCATCACAAAGAGAACCACAGACACAAAGAATAAATTATCAAGTAGTGCAGTGCACAGTAGGACTTACAGTAAAGGACCTTAGAAACTGTTATTTTGGACGAGTTTGGTAGCTAGGATTGGTGAGCTTTGGTAGGCTGAATGGCCATCAATGTTTCTAATGTTCTAACTAAAAGAAATCCACTATGAAAACATAAGGGAAAAATCCTAAATACAGGAGGATGAGGAGAAGGAGGAAGAGGAAACGAACTGAATGGATATGAAAAAATGATATCGTTGATAGGAAATTTAAAGGAAGACAGAGAGTGGTGTATGATTATAATCTAGGTGTGAACAGAGTGAACTAAAGGAAAACCAAAGGATCACACCCAAAAAAATAGTGTTTATGCAAGGGGGAAAAATAGAAAAGATGCCCACACTTCACTCAACAATAGTCCTGTGAGCTGAAAGTGCTGACCATTGTGCCACCATGCCCACCTCCATTTGCCTTATGTTAAAATACAATTGTTTAACAACAAACACTGAAGTGTAAGGCCGCATCAACTCAAGGACACTAAATGAAGCTCAAAGGGAATGGCCTACTTGTACTCACTGGCAGGTTGCGACGTTTGTACTCAGGACACACTGACCACCATTGAGACAATTCTTGTCACACCGAAGACCTGGGAATGAAACAGAGATGTTGAATCAGCATTGAGTCTCACATTCCACATTGCTAGTTTTTCTTTCTCCCAGCCAATTACGTACTTCAGACTCCATAGCCCCGCCTCTTTGGCTGTGCATTGTGTTTTCCAAGACCTTGTAACTTTACACATATTACCCTATTTAAGGCCACATATTGTTTAAAAGCACACATAACCCCACGTGAGTAAGCGATTATGCGTTATTGTATTGTCTTGAACACAATGCTCTACACGGCTGGCAGACATGGGATTCCTGCCTCCCTTACAGGAGAAAAGCAACAGGAAGTGAGTTAGTAAGGAAAGCAGGAAGTGTCCGGCAGCGGCAGGCTGGGCAGGAAAAGCAGCCAGGAAGCTGGGCTGTGATATGAAATTGGGGGTAGGGAGGTAAAGGACATGTGCGCGTGCTTTATTGAAATGGTTGAAATGCCGCAGGTGGATGATTGTTTTTTCCAGCATACCAATGAGCAAAACAACACATTCCACTCATTGTAAGCTTATATGTGACTGTATAGTTTGAAGGACTCAAGAAAAACAAAACATTTCTCATAGTGTAACAAACATCTCAGCTTCTTTATTACAAAATCTCAATGGTCAATGCTAGCACTCCATGCCAGGACCATGCTGAATTTACCAGGCTACTTATAACATTGAGATATGCTTGTGCCTTAGAGCTGAAGCAGCAGATAGGAATGTCCAACCATTTTCTACACCCACCTTTTAATATACAGAATTATATTAAAGCAAATCTCACTGGGTTCAATAAGAGATACAGATTAATTGACAGAGCCATCCTACAAATACAAAAATTAGGTCTGGTGGCATCAGAAATGTATGTGTGGTCCCCTAAAACAATAAGTACATAAGAAATCCCCAAATACAATGATCATGCTCAGAATCAAATCTCGGTCTTTGGAAACAGTGTTAGCCACTACGCCACCCAAGTGTAAATAAGACGAGGTAGGTCTTGTCACCTTCACATTGATACTCTAATTCTTTATTCACCTATCCATGGTGTCCACGGTTTTAAAGTTCTAGTAGCTTAGGCAGAGCTTCCCTTTTAAAAATTTCACAAAGCAGCTGCTCATCTCTCAGCAAATTTGATTTGTGATTTGAAAGGTGGGCTCAATTTGAATAGTGCTACAAAAGTAAAACTTGATTAATGCTGATTTCTATATTTTGTGACCTTTCAGATTAAATCTTGCTGATGATCTTCAATTGTAGGGTGAGTAGCAGAAAACATTTTTACTTCATTAAGCTTTCCTCTTACAGTATATTGCCTTTTGTCTGACTGCTTTAAGTAAAATGAAATCATTCTAGTATGCAGACTCTTAAACTAGCCTCTGATCTTCAGAAGGAAGCATCAGGTATCTCTCTGTGTAACTTAAGACAGGATGGTCTAATGTCCCATGTAAGGACTTATTTATATTAGATTAACATGTTTTCAGCTAAATCCTAAGTCTAACAAAGGATTGTTAGCACAACCGAGACTATAATGTAAGAGTAAACTGTTTGTATGGTATGCTCCAAAAGCTTATTTGTAAAAAAATGCCTTATGTTTATATATTACTGGAGTCTAAAGAGCCTTTTTATGTGTGAGTGTTGAAGTGGACTGGGAATGGGATTTTTTCCCCGACAGTTTGCATCATGGCCTGGAAGTTTGATAGACTGCAGAAACCATCAGGTTCATATGCCAGTGGACTTGCCGTAGATCACTTATCATGTCACTTGACCTGCCTGTAATTTAAAATTAGGTTTGTTCTTAGGTTCAGTTGGTCTGAACTTAGTTTTGTAAAATTTGACTTACTTGTATGGAATGTTCTATTCCTTTCTGTGTGGTTTTCTTCTGGGAACTCCAGGAATTCTCTCAAATCCCCAAAAACATGTAGGTTAAGTTAATTTGTGATTCTGAATTGTCTTGCATGTCTTGTCTTATGTGTGTATGCCTTGCAATGGTCTACCACCTTTCTAGGGCTGTTTCCAGCCTATAACCAATGCTGTTAGGATAGGCTTTGGTCCCCTGTGACCTTGAAATGAATTGAGTTTGAGAATGTAAATGTATTCCAGACACCCAAGTAAAGAGAAATGCTTCACTTATAATCACATGGTCTGCGTTGGGCTGGCGCCATGCCCGGGGTTTGTTTCCTGCCTTGCACCCTGTGTTGGCTGGGATTGGCTCCAGCAGACCCCTGTGACCCTGTAGTTAGGATATAGCAGGTTGGATAATGGATGGATGGATGTATGGAATGTTATTTGCTTTTAATAAATTCCATAAAATGTCAAAAATAAATAAATAAAAGAAGGTTTATGCTGCTGTTAGATCTTACTAAAGTGTCCAACATCCGTGTATTGCAAAAATATTCAAATGCATCCAGTCCTTGGAGTTAAGACTGTTTGGCCTGTAGTGTTGCAAAACAGCAGGATAGGATTTTATTCCTTCCTTTTTTTAGAAAGACACACATACTTTTCGACAAGGAGGACCTAATGCTATTTTTCACATGTAACTTCAGGAACCCGTTTTTGATTTTTAATCTAGATATTCAATGAACTATGCAATGCTACAGTATTTCAATGCTTTTGTTGTTTTTCCCACTTTTTCTCCACATCCAACAAATGTAAATTCTAGGTTTTGTGGCAGCTTTAACTTCTAATGTAGGAGTGTGAGTGTTTGCCTGAGTGTGCCCTGTGTTGGACCGGTGACTATCCAGGGCTGGTTCCTGTCCGGTGCCCTACACACTTAAAAATAAAGGTGCCAAAGTGGTTCTTCAAAGAGATGCCATACAGGAACCATTTTTTGGTTTCAAAAAGAACAATCCATATGAAAGTTTCAGAAAGATTTTTTAATTTATTTAGATCTGTAACAGCTCATTGGAATAAAAAAAAAATCAAAAAAAGGAACTTCTTAATATCTTTCTTATTTCTCCTAAACAACAATGACATCAGAAAGAAATACAATAGAGACATTTTCTTTTGTCTTGTGCTTCTCAGATTTCTGTCCTGAGAAAAAAATACCCCGGCGTTCTCACAAATGTCTTCTGAGTTTCAGCAAAGTCACACAATGGGCTCAGATTTCCTAAAGAGTGTCTTTAAATTTTTATGCAATCTGAAAGTATTTGCATTGTGTGCTTAGTAGTAACTTATAGGGTGAAGTTTAAAGACAGTTGTTTGTGGTAATAAAACATTTTACTATGATTACAAAACTATAGTCCTCAATTCTGAATTATACTATAGTTTGCTCTGATTAATATTGCTCTGCTTCAATCAGATCATACTCATTCTGGAAGCAAAGGCAGGCAGTGAGTGTAGTGGTTAAGCCTTTAGACCTCAAACCCTGAGCTTGCAGGTTCAAATCCTGTTACTGGTAACTGTGTGACCACAAGCAAGTCACTTTATCTGCCTGTACTCTAATTGGAAAAAAAACAGAACTGTTAATATCTCAGATGTTGTAATTCACCTTGGATAAAAGCATCAGTCCAACAATAAGTAACAAATATCAAGCGTTAAATGAGTTTAAAGCAAGACTAGAAAGAGATCTCACAAAATATTGCATGCTTTTCAAACCAAATTCTCAATTTGCACTCCATTTAGCTCAGTTGTACCTCATGTCTCCTTTGTCGTCTAAAGCTATTTCTTCTAAGGCACTGCTTCCCAAACTCCGTCCTGAGGCTGCAGGTTTTTGTTCTGACCAGCTTCTGTTTTTAATTGGAGTCCTGGGCTAATTAACTGATGTGTTATTTCCCAAGTTCCATGTTTTGGGAACAATATAGAAATTAGAAAAATAAGTTTGGTAAAAAATATGTTAAAATCTACCAAGTAGTTATATGGGAATAATCTATTTTTTTCTTTTTAACAATGTTTTTATCTACTTTTCCAGGCATTCTTAATTGTTTAATTAATCCATTATTTACTCATTTGTGGGTCTGACACTAAAGTAATTGCAGCCTTTGATTATTCAGTGTTGTTTGCCAGCGTGTCTGCTCTGCTTATTTTTAATTGTCATTAATAAGATACAACGAAGGGAAAAAACTACACAGAGAAAGGACAAAATATAATGAAATCAGCATTTAAATCTATAGCAAAAGCAGAAATATTTCTAAATGTCTTATAAATGTGAAAATCAGGCTGCTGTGCTTTTCTGAAAGTAGAATAAGAGAAAAAAAATACCAGCTAATTAAATGAGATCGTTGTTATGAGGTGTTGTTAAGATTTGCATTGTGTATGACGAGGATGGACAGAATTAGAAATGAGGACATTAGAGGGTTGGTTGGGAGACAAAGTCAGAGAGGCGAGATTGAGTTGGTTCGGACATGTGCAAAGGAGAGATGCTTTGTATATTGGGATAAGGATGATAAGGATAGAGCTGCCAGGGAAGAGGAAAAGAGGAAGGCCTAAGCGAAGGTTTATAGATGTGGTTAGAGAGGACATGCAGGTGGTGGGTGTAACAGAACAAGATGCAGAGGACAGAAAAATATGGAAGAAGATGATCTGCTGTGGTGACCCCTAACGGGAGCAGTCGAAAGAAGAAGAATTAGTGTTATCAGTTGTTGTCACTGATTATGAATGTAGTTGGAACAAAAACCTGCAGCCACAGTGGGTCCCCAGGACCGAGTTTGAGAACCCCTGTTCATAAGGATTTTAGGGGAAACATATGTGACAAAATTGATTCTTAAATGAAACATAAATGAAAATCTCTTTTAAGTCTCATGAGCCATGAACAATCATCTTTTATGTAGTAAAATCTTCCTATTGGAGGTTCCATGAATAGACCGAGTACCTGATTTTTAAAGGACTCTTGCTGCACACAATAACACAGACAAAGTTCAGGTTTTCTTGATCTAGCTTACTGCTAGCTAACCTACCAGCCCTTTAAAGATTTATTTGTGTCCACATGTTAGGAAGCCTTTCAAAGCCCAAAGAACCAACTTCATATGCAAAGCATCCTTCCCAGAATGAAACGCTTCTTTGTCAAACAAAGGCTCTCGAATGAATCACACATCATTTCAGAACCGTTATCTGTAAGAATGTAAGCTTAAGTTGAGCCTGCTATAGAGCAAAAAGGTTCAGAAAATGAAAGGAGTTAGTAATAGTGTTACTAAAGTGTGATCTGTAGACAAGCAGCTATTGATACAGGGCCAGAACACTGAAGGGAATTAATTTAAATTTTAATTGAAGACATTAGTGAGAAGTCAAACAAAATGACATCTTTTATTGGCTATTTAGAAAGATTACAATATGCAAGATTCTTCAGGCGATATTTTGATTACAAATATTGTTGAAATCTTGTCTGAAGAAGGGGCCTGAGTTACCTTGAAAGCTTGCATATTGTAATCTTTTTAGTTAGCCGATAAAACTGTAATTTTGCTTGATTTCTCATTGCATCCATAATGGCTAACACGGTACAACACCTTAGTACGTGATTAGGTATGTGATTGCATCTTTTGAAATGTTTGCTTTCAAAGTTTGTTTGGTTGCCTTTGTGATGACTGAAACACGATGCAAATCAAGTACACCACCAAGACTTCTACAGAGGTTGTCCATCAGAAGAAGAACTGACTTTGGCCTAGCAGTGTGACAAGTTGATGAAATCGCAAACGGACCACCTCTTCGAGGAAGCATATTCACATTACGATAGCCAAGATCATTACTGCAGTGCTTGATTATTGAGCTGCGATTTTAACACTTAGGGATTCAACAGATGTGAAAATCCAAGTGTGTCAGGATGAAATATAGCTGACGATTAAAAACTGTTACATTGTATCGTGGGTTAGTGAATGTGACTTTAAAGTATTACAGATCAAGTTCAAATTCTATTTACTGACTTACAGTAGAAGTTTAGCTCTGAACATGAAATTTCACATTGTATTTTCTTCTTAATAATGTCTGAAATTTTCTTTGGGAAGGGAATTGCAAAGAACGGTGCCATGTCAAAGCATTTATTGCTTTAGATTTAACATGTTATTCTTTCTTTTTTGACAGCTTTCAACCAGCTCGTGGTTTCAATTCAGTTATTTAGAGAATGATTCATTGTAACGAGAACCTGAGGCAGTATGGAGCATTGATATCTTTATCAATGAGGAGACAGCAAAAAGAATTTAAAAAGACCTGGACATGCTTCAAAACTGGCTGAACACTCAGAAAATGCAGTTTAATGTAGAAAAGTACAAAGTGCTACATGTGGGCAAAAGGAACGTTGATTATAAATGCAAGGTGGGAAACCCTGTCATACAGGAAGCAACCTGTGAAAAGGATTTAGGGGTTTATGTTGACACAAGATTTTCATCGAATAAGTAATGCACTGAAGCAATTAAAAATGCAAATAAAATGTTAGGTTATATCATAAAACTGTTCAATGTAAGTCAAGCAACGTTATGCTAATACTATATAATGCACTATTAAGACCACATTTGAAGTATTGTGTGCAGTTCTGGTTACCACTCTACAAGAAAAACACCGCAGCATTTGAAACTATGCAGAGCACAACAACCAGGTGCATCCTGGGACTTAAGGACATGTTTTATGTTGACAGACTCAGAGAATCAAATCTGTTTAGTCTTGTGAAGAGGAGACTAACCCAGATCTTCAAAATCCTAAAAGGCATTGATAAAGTTGATCCAGCAACATTCTTTCAGCTTAAGGTGAATCACGTTCTCGAGGACATCTGTTGAAATTAAGGTGAAGTGCATTTAGGATTGAAGCTCGGCGGCACTTCTTTACACAAAGAGTTGTTGGGCTCTGGAACATTCTACAGAGACATGGAGTTGAAGCAGAAACCTTCACAAATTTTAAGATGTAATCTGGATGAGATTTTGGGACAGCGAATCTATTAGCTAAACAAGCCGGCTTGATGGTCTGAATGGTCTCCTGTCATTTGTCACATTTTTTATGTTCTTATGTAATCTTCTAAAGCAGAGGTCCCTAAGTTTAGTCCATTGTCACTGTGTGTTTTCATTCCAACCAGTTTCACAAATTTACTTCTAAATGATCTGATTGTTTAATTAGTCTTTTTCTTCTCTTATGTTACATTCAGAAATATGTGACAGTATTTACATGTATGCAAAATTTAAAAATTGCATTTTGCCATATCTTTAAATGTTAACTTTCTTTTACCATATTCTTTTAAATTCACCTTTTCTGTAGAGTGTGTTCCCTTTATTGTATTCAAATACTGATGATTAGTGATGAGTGGTAAAGACACGGGTGCAAATGACACTGAATACTTCAGTAAAAAAATGTCTTGTGAGTGAATTAATAAGAAAAAGCTTAAATAACCAGAAAATAAAAACAGCAAAATCTTAAAAAGCAAGAAAAAGAACAATTTATGTCAAACACACACATTTTTGCTACATTCTTGTAAAAATTTAGCAAACCCAGTTTGTAATTTCTGGATTGACACAAAAAAAGGCAGAAACTGGGAAATAACAGCTTGTCTGATAAAGACAGGACTCCAGCTAACAGAAGGAGATGGTTGGGATGAACACATACAGTTACAGTGGTCTGCAGAATTGAACTTGAGGACCACTTAGTTAAGCTTTTGACTACTAATTAGCACACAAATGAATGTAACTTTGAAGTAGTGGCTCTGCTTTAACATTCAGTGTAATTTGCACCCGTGCCTGCAATGCTTATCACCGAATATCAGTATTTGGATACAATTTAAGAAGCAAACTCCACAGGTGAATTGAAATAATAATAAAAATTAAGTGTTCAAAACTATGACAGAGAAGCCACACTTCTGAATTTCCTCTATACGTTGTGATGCCTGGGCGGGTACAGCCACCCTAACCCCGACACAGACAGGCCAACACAGTCCCTTGGCCTTCAGTCCTTCACAACAGGGCTTGTCCTCTTCCTTCCCAACTCTGACCATTGGATACTGGCGACTGGGCCCCTTTTTATAGGGCATCCAGAAGGACTCCAGGTGCCCAATGAGCTTCTTCTGGCAGCACTCCCGGGTGTGCAAATGTCCATATGCCCCCTGGCGGTTGGCCATGGGCACCAACGGGGTTGAGATTCTATGTTCATGACCCGTGGCCCTGCTAGAAACCAAGGGGGCTGGCCTCTGTCAGTCCAGGGAAGGACCTGTCCTAAAAGTACTCTCTCCCCCGGTCTTTCCATAACCAGGGTGTCCAGGCCGGGAAAGCGCCCGACCATCCACCATAATGCAAATATCATCCTGGAGCATTTCCTGAATGCAGAATGAAAGCCAGCTAAACAATAAGACTGATAAGACATAAGAGTGACCCACTGATTTGTGAAATCTCTGAATTTTGTTTAGTCGCAAATACACTAGCACATATCTCTGAATACAAAATAAGAGAAAAGAAACTAATTAGCAATTAGATCACTTAGAAGTAATTAAGACTAAACTGTTTGTTTCTTAAACTGGTTAGAATGAAAGCCTGTAGCTACAGTGAGGCTCCAGGACTAAACATGGCAAACAGTGTTCTAGAGTACCCACCTATATCCTATAAACCCTTTGTGCCATTGGTACATAAAACATCTCCTTGACAAGCCTCACAATAAGAGATCATTTTAAAATTCAGCTCGAGTAATTAGTAATGTCAAACATTCCACTAGGAATATAAACCTTTAAACGCATCATTGGAGCACTGAAGGTAGCCTAAAGTGATTTTTTGTTGATCACATATTGCATGCACACAGAATACATTTTCAAATTGTGTGGAGCACAAACATAAAACATATGACAAACTCTGAAGAAAGTGATTTAAAAAGCATTAGTGTAACATTTAAACACGTGTATGTTTTGATAACAGAAATGTCATAGTAGGCAGTCTTCTGATTATGATGATGAAGCCCACTGGGTGGCAGGTTCAAGTGTTTGTCTTACCACAAATTGAGACCCCAAAAATGTATTTCATCAGTTTCACCCTGTGCCTAACTGTTTTAGCATGTAAGCCCATAACATTTTCTGTACTTGAACTTTATAGCTTTTTCTATCACATAACTGTTATAGGTAGAGATTGACTTATTGATTACTATTTTCAAGGTAGTTTGAAAGCTTTTATCTACGCCCAAAACAAGTAAGTCAACACAGCAATCCAAAGAGACTTCATGCGCAACTAACATACCGTTACTATTACAGAAACAACAAGCCACAAGTCTAAATGATGGTTGCACACTTTGTCCAATGCTTTCTTTGCTTCGGCAATTTATATTTAAGCAGAAATATTTTGACAATACTTAATAAACCAATGTCATTCACGTAACTTTTTTTTCTCGTACTTCTCTAAAATTCCTATCAGTCACTCTAGCATTAAATTAAATGGATCCTTGGACAACCTCGGTAAGAGTATCCGGTCACTTACCTTGAGCAGTGGGCACCAAGAACTGAAGCAGAAGCAGACACAAAACCCCTGGAAGAAATGACATTGCACCTGAGATCGAAGCCCCGTGTCTCAGGGGAGGAAAAACTTCCAAGCTTTCCAAACAGGTCTTCTTTCAGTTTACAAAGTAACGGACTTCACTGAGCTTTAAGCTGAAACCGGAGATTGGAAACACTTCCTCTCAGAGGGAGTGTGTGTGTGTATTTGACACAAACACAGGGCAGGGTCTGTGTGCTGGAAAGAATTTGAGAACAGGGAACGGGCCATGAATCAAAACAGCAAAAAAAAAGAGGGGAAGGGTAAAAGCAAACCATTTGTACTACACAAGACTTGGAACTCTTACACTAATGAGGGGCGCGTGAGTCATGCTCAAGTTTCTGTAGTAAACAGTTGTGGTCAACAAATTATTTTTTTAAAGCTGGCAAAAATATATATTCTGTTGACAAAACTCTGTTTTAGTTCTATACTGAGTCCATCCATCAATTTTCCCAAGCAGCTCATCCAGGGCAGAGGTGTGGGGCAGTTGGAGCCTGTCCCAGCAGTCATTGAGCACAAGGTAGGAACAACATCTGTGCAGGGTGGCAGTCCATCACAGGGTGAAATAAACAGGCGCACATAGCAATGCAGGTTCACCTAACCTGCCTGTCTATGAGGGGAAAGCCACATGGACATGAGGAAAACATGAAAACTTCACACAGGGAGCACCTGAGATGACGTCTGCATGTCGTGATGCAGCAGTTTCACCACTGCCCCACCATGCCACTATGCCACAATATACTGATTTCCATTCTGCCAAATGACTTATACAACTGTGCAAATGCTGTTTGTGTATGTTCCATAAAAAAAGTCCAACATTTGAAATAATTGAATGTTTCCTGTACATTTTTAAATTCAAAACTACAAAAAAAAAAAAAAAAAAAGTAGAATCAAGAAAGATGTTTAGGGGTCAAGGCTAATGGATATATAGGTACCAACCTTTTTATTATTTAAAAATCTAGCAGTTTTAGGTTTGAACTTTCCTAAAGCACCAAGGCTTACACACAGATATATCCTAGTGAGAAGCACAGAAAACACAAAAGAACAGCTTATGGGTTGATGAACCGTCCCCGTATACTGTGTGAAGCTCAGGCAGCGCTGAACCACAGGTCAATTGCATAGGAACTGCACAAAGACAACAAATATTTGACAGGGGGAGGTTTTATGGAGTGAGAACTGGAAATATTACAGATACAGAGGAAATGAGGGTGATGTAAACGGAGTGGGACGGAGGTGACGTCATCATCAGTGAGGGACCAGAAATGAAGTCATCACAGGAGGACAGTAAGTTGGCGCGAAAGTGCGTTAGGCTTTGTTGTCGGGTAGGTTGTCTTCGAAAAATCCTTTTACGTACATTCAGACTTCGGATCTTTGGGTTTTCTGGTAAGGAAGAGAGAAAGGCATTAATATGCTGTCCTGTACTCCCATCCTGCGTCTTTTCGCACTCTGTCAGGTCCGTTGACTGCCACCTAATCGCACGTGTGTGACACTAGAAAGTATACATCGTTAAAAAAACTGATTTAATAGAAAGCATTTGATGATTCTTAACTCTAAATAGTTTTCTATTGCATTTATGGAGGCAGTTTGTCTGATTTACTGTTTTCTGATGCTCCATGTTTATTATCTTCTCATTAAAGGATTTGTTATTATTGCCATATTGATAGATATTGACATTCATGTATCTGTACATTTATTTGCATGCATATATGCCTACCAATGACACATTTTCTGCATGCTATTTATTTTGTTACCTCTAGGGTGCGTAACAGCACCCTAGTCCGCTGACACAACTGCACAGTCCCAGGTTCACAATAAATGTTTTTATTAAACACAGTACCTTTAACAGGCCTCTTTTCAACATTTGCAATAAGATGCTGCAGACGTTCTATCAGACGGTTGTGGCGAACATCCTCTTCTACGCAGTGGTGTGCTGGGGAGGCAGCATAAAGAAGAGGGACACCTCACGCCTGGACAAACTGGTGAGGAAGGCAGGCTCTATTGTAGGCACAGAGCGGCACAGTTTGACATCGTTGGCAGAGCGACGGGCGCTGAGCAGGCTCCTGTCAATCATGGAGAATGCACTGCATCCACTGAACAGGATCATTTCCAGACAGAGGAGCACCTTCAGCGACAGACTGCTGTCACCATCCTGCTCCACTGACAGACTGAGGAGATCGTTCCTCCCCCACACTATGTGACTCTTCATTTATTAATATTATTCAAAATTATTGTCTGCCTGTTATACCTTCATTGTTATCACTTGTGATGGATGGCCGGCTGTTTATCCCGGCCAATACCCCCAAGCCGCCAGGTGGAGCCCTCCTTGCAGTATGGAGGTCCCCAGAAGACCAGCAGGGCATCATGGACAATGTAGTTTTTATATGCAGCCCTGCTGGATGCCGTGGGGGCCACTAGGGGATGCTGCAGGGAGGAATAACGAGTATTTTCCCTACGCCCCGGAAGCACACGTGGACAGAAGGAATGACGTGCTTCCGGGATGAAGAAAAGAACTTGTACCTGACCCGGAAGTGATTGAGAGTCACATGGACTGGGGATTAAGAACACTTGTGGGTCAGGAGATATAAAAGGACTGTGGGAGCTCCCAGACGGCGAGTTGAGCTGGGTGGAAGGGTGGCAACGCGTCTGGGAGTGGAGGATTGATTTATTGTGTAATTGTGTTTGTTTATATGAGTATTGTGGAGGAGAGGGTGCTTTGTGCACTGTGGCAATTAAATAAAGTCGATTATTGGACTTTTACCTGGTGTTTGGAGTCGTGGACAGGGGTTCAAGGGGGAAGAGAGCGCCCCCAATCTGTCACACACTTTATAATTTAATATTGTTCTTTATCATTATGCTGCTGCTGGAGTATGTGAATTTCCCCTTGGGATTAATGAAGTATCTATCTATCTATCTATCTATCTATCTATCTATCTATCTATCTAT
>JANRMT010062796.1:40424264-40444222 GCA_026402145.1 Polypterus bichir lapradei
ATAACTGCAGTGTACGTCTGTGTGATTACTGTGAAAATACTGTATAACTTAAGTAAGGAATTAGGTGACGACTCATTTCTTATTCCTATTCTGTACTTCATTGTCTACTTACCTGTACAGTACAAGTATTTGATGTACACACTAACTATACATTAATAATGACAAAATACACATAATATTGGTAATAACTGAGTAACTACAGAGTAGGTGCACATGAGACACTTACTGTCAAGGGTTAAGTTTATAAAGAAGTAACGATGGGGAGCAAACACAAATAAGGTGTCTAGAAAGACATAAATCAGAAAAATTAACTAAAACTAAATAAAATGTTTGTTTTGTTTAACACTGTATTGAATGTTCACAAACAAGACCTTTAGATATTCTTGATATGCAGTCTTAAGGAATCTCCCTCTGTGTGTCTGTCACCATTAGAAATGAATAACGTCAAGTCATGATTAAAATTTATTTGTGTCCCTGCACATATCGAACTGGCTCGGTGAGAAACTAAAGCACTTGAAGCACAAGCTGGGTGTGGAAGTGGACTATCATATGTGATATTCTCCACTGCTTGTTGCTTTATATCTTCAGAACTTTACAAGTTTTTTGCTATAATTTTCAGATATGTTTTGGCTTAAAGTACTTGGAATAATCTGTGGGTTACAAATATCTTTTGCTGGTAAGTTTTAAATTCACTAAGGCTTTTTTTCGCTTGAAATTACTTGCAAGTTTTTATTTTTTATTATTTATTACAGTGTCAAGATGTTAACCAGCATCTTACTTTTGTTAAATATCCTCAATGCAAGAAAAAGTTTAGGAACAATTTGAAATTTTTCAAATTCCTGCATTGTTTGCTGCTAAAATGTGATTTGGTATTCATCTACAGTAAGTAATAATAATAGTTACAGAAAACCTATTCAGGCAAAGTGCCATATCTTTATTGAACATACTGTTTAAAGTACTCCTTTCTTTTCACTGAATATACTTGTTTAGAACTGTGTTTTCTGCTCTTAGTGCTATAAAAACAAAACAAAAAATGTTTGCAATTACAAAAAGCTTTGAGACTGTCTTTAATTTAATTTAAAAAAGCCAAATATTGAAAAACTATTGAGCAAAGTGCAAGCACAAGGCTCCCATTGAATATTTTGTGATTCTCATCATTGAATTGTATGATTATACAGTATTTCATCAAAATGCACATAATTAATATGTATGTAACCAATAAATTGTATGTATAATTTATTTTTTCATTGGTATTGCCTTACAGTTTCTTTGTCATCTGGCAACTAATTGAAAACCTTTGTTATTGAATATAGGCCGTGAATGCTAGAGGGCGTCTTTAACACCCAAACCCCAAACAGGATTACACAAAACAGTTTTGGGTTAAAATTAAAGGGGGATTTATTACACAAATTTGTACCTCTTTCTCTCTTCTTGTCTCCTCTCTCTACCGCACTGCTCTCCTCCAGTCACGTTTTATTGAGGACCCGGAAGTACTTTCAGTGCCAGGGCTTTTGCTTGTTTGGAAGTTCCCAATAGCAGGGAGTGAAACTCCCCACAGCACCCTCTTTACACACCCACGGACTACAATTCCCAGCATACCCTACTGGTTTCTGACCAGGTACCGATATCCAGGGCTGCTTCTATCTAGTGTCCTTGGGGAATAAACAGCCCCCAGCGACAGTCCTTTCCTGTCCTTCCCCTTTATCCCAGTCAAGGAAGATACTCCAAATGTATCTGGCCTGGACACCAGTCCATCTGCCTGGACTTCCCATCCGGGTAAGGAATCTCCCTCACCTTCTTCTGAAATGTCCATCCATCCTCCTGGGGAGTCTTGTTTGGGTACAGCACCTCAGTTTCCATTCTTAACCTTACATATTTAAACACTTTTGCACTAAGGGGTTTTTGGCATAATTGAACCTAAATCACATACCAAAAAATAAATGGCTATTACTCATTTATTGTAATAAAGGAGCTGCAAATGGCTTAAAGAATAACAAGTATACCACTTCAGATATTTTAAAAGAAAGTTTTTATATGATTAAAAACATTTGTTTACATCAATATCAACTAAAAAAAGTATTACAGTTGCAGTTAAATATATTTTGTTATTTTTTAGTAAAACTAGGGGGCATTGCCCCCTGTTCACTTCGCTCGCCAACCCCCCTGCCTGCGCTACGTGTCAGCAACTTTGTGTCTCTGCTGGTCACGTTTGTGGATTTCACTTTGACCAAACAACAAATCTTTTAATTCTCGTGGATAGGCCTCTTTATTGATCTTTACTATCAATTTTTTGAGACTTTTGAATTTTAGTTCTTTCATAATCTCTAACCTGCTCTGCATTTATGTTTCATGTTGCGTTAGAGGTATTGGTTGCATTATATGTTTTCGTTCTTTTTTGCTTTGAAATTCACACTCAAATACTTTTTAAACTTACACTTTTAATATAACACTTCAGTAAAAACAATATTTGGAATTACCTCTTCGTCAATATCGCATTGAATTTTGATGCCATGTTTGGAATTACATCGTGACAACACAACGTATAACTGCCCGTGAGTGAATATCGTTTCTCTCTCTCTACATGAACTGTGTCTGGCAAAAGAATTCACACGAAAGAGAAATGATTGAACCGTGTGCGTGGTTGTAAATGTTTTAGATGTGGGCAGGACTTTTTCAAATCTCTTTGCATACAGTCTTGTCTCGCGGGTCTTAAAATTATCTCTGAGAAAGTTACATCTCATCCCAGGGTAAAAAGTATTGCTTCGTACCAGGATTTTTTTATTATAATAGAGAGAAATGTACTTACTGAATAAAAACCACTGTGAAGCAGTAAGTAATTTGTAACTATGTATGTATAATTTTGTACTCATCCCAACCTTTACTTTCAAATTATTTTTCATACCAGTCCTTGAAACAATTTTGTTTACCATTAGACACAGAGGAACCTTACATTTTGTACACTAGATTGGGCTTTTTGTGCTGCAGTTCACACATCTTCTGTCTTTTGTTACAGTTGCCCTACAGAAGTTCAATGTGTTATTTATTTATTATTTGTTGTTGTTGCCTTTTTCTTGCATTTCACATCTGGAATAAACTAAGTACATATATACTGTGGCCTGCAGAGGGTGCTCCTGCTGTCCAGACCCAACACAGATAGATGCAGGACATAAGTTCTACACACATGCTTTTATTTTTTCTTCCCCATTTCCCACTAGTAAACACAGTTCCAAAGCACAAACATAATACTTTCTTTTCTTTTCTTTTCTATCCTCTGTTTCTGTCCAGTCCCCCTCTACTCCTCCTGGCAAGCTTAGTCTCCCTTCCTCCTGAATATGGCTCTCAGAGTAGTGGTAGCTGGCTCCTTTTATAGGGTTCCCAGAAGTGCTCCAGGTGTTCCACAATCTCCTTCCGGCCACACTTCTGGGTGTGGTGGCAGCCCTGCAGAGGACAGCTCAGCCACTCTCCATGTGCCCCCTGGCGGGGGCCATGAGCCACAACAGGGCTGAGCTTCCATGCTCCAAACCCATGGCACTGTAGCAAGCCAGGGGGCTGCACTCTGTCATCCTGGGGGAAGTGTTGCCCCGTGCAAGCTCCTTCTCTTGGCCCTTATGTTATGGAGACATCCTGGCTTGATAAGATTCCTGGCCATCCGTTACACTGCCCCTCCTTCAGCTGAGCTCTGTGGGGTGAAGTGTTCAGTCCTGCGAGGGTTGTCTTCCTTCAGAAGAGTCCATGGTTGACCAGTCCCTACCTTTGCCCTGAAAAACAGAAACAATAGAGTGGCCAGTGCCAGTATTGTCTCCTGTGTTCCCTGTATGGACAATGTCTCCAGCCATGACCCGGTCAGTGGCATTCGTAGCACAACTGGGTGTCCTGCTCTGCTCTATTCCCAGCCGAAGCTCAGCTTACCCCTCTGCCTGACTCACATGCTACAGTGTCAGGGGACCTGCTCTTTTCCTTACGTGTCCCTTTTTTTTTTCTCTGGGGTGCAGTGAGAGTTTGGATCTCCCTGTGGGATAAAGAGAGTCCCAGCACTGTCTGCACCCCTTTTGTTTTCTGTGTGCTGATCACTGGTTTGGCAGGGGCTAATTAACCTTGGCAGTTCCCCCGCACAAGCATCTTCCTAGGAGCAATCTGCTGGCCGCACTTCCAGGTGTGGTGGCAGCCCTTCAGAGGAGCCCTTCAGCCACTCTCCATGCACCCCCTAGTGCTCCAAACCTGTGGAACTGTAGCAAGTCGGGGTTCAATCTTTCCATTACAGAGGTGTCCCGGCCGGGTATGAATCCATTACAATACATTTTCACACCAGCTTTTTCCAGTGCTGGGTTACGTGAGTGAGGACAATGCCTTTCTTGACAGCCCTGAGTGCAGAGCTAGTCATACAGACACATACATCTAAACCAGTATTTGTCAGGCACTTTAAAGTCTCAGGAGGCTGTCGCCAGCTTGTGAGCATATGAGTCTTGTTTATGGTCTAATCTGATCCTCACCTTTACCATCCACTGTGTGGATCGATACAGCCTCGTGAGACTTTTTATCCTGTTTCTAACCACATTTCCCTTCAACCATTCTGACCCTGTGGCCACTGTTTAATTTTATTTCCCTTTTGTAATTGTGCTTATTTGTCTTATTCCCATGGGGTAGGGTTAGTAGGGGAACTGGGGGTGAAGCCAGCATGATTAGAAACAGGATTGAAAATACTGCATGGCACTGTCTATCCCTTCGCGACACAGAGACATGATCAGCGTGATACAGCAATACTCAATCTTCTTTGTGTGAAAGTTCAAGAAACACGAGTACAGCATTTTAATTACTTATGTTTATAGTTAAGAAACATTAAGAAATATTTTTTGATGTACTCTAAGTTGATATTGAAAGAGCGCTATTCAGAAAACTAACATAGGGAGAATGTGCAGCAGGCAGCCTCTGTGTATGCCAATTGAACCCATGACACTTAAACTTTAAAACTGTATGCAGTGATGATTCAAAGCCATACTAAGTAGTACCGACAAATAAAGTGTAGCCTTGAGTCCTTCATTAAACATATTCTCAATAAAGTCAAAACTAACTCAAGTTTTGTGTGTAACGATGCTATCCAATGGTAATGAGTATTTCACTGCATTTGGCTTGATGTAGGTGGGATATTTCATAAAAGTAGAGTAACTCAGGTGGGGTAACCCCTTGTGGTATACGTGTGCAAATTGCATATTTAAATAATGAAAGAGAGCAGACAACATAAAATCTTATGATTTTATTTTGAAAGAAGACACATTTGCCTATGTAGAAATACAATTATTGCTTCTGAATGACTTGTGTGTTTACTGTATCATACACAAACAACTTTGAAATATGGTGGTGTTCTGCCAATGAGACACCTCGTGCATAAGTGATTAATTGGAAAAGCTCCTTCTCCAGGGGCACATAGTTAACAGCATCTTATTCTGTATCATTCATTGCAATACATCTATAGAAGGACATCTGAATCTGCCACATGGAGGGTTAAATTGGATGCTATAGCTCAGTCTGAGGTATATACTTACATAACAATAACCTGATAAATAATGACATTAAAATTTTATTTTTGAAAAATATGTCATTAGTTGCTATTGCTGCAAGTACTATTATACGATTCAGAATTTCAGAAGCAATCTATAGATTGTCACTATTATCTATGTACAGTAGTATTGCAGGGTGAGCAGGGCTTACTAGATTTGTTATTGAATTAGCCTACTTTGATGCAGACTAGGCTTAGGTTTTGTTCATAAAGATACACACGCACACACACACACACACACACACACACACACACACACACACACACACACACACTATATCCACTTAAGTACTGATTATGATTCATGCCTGCACATCCTGCCATTCCTCAGTACTTCACATACGGGCTCACTAGCTTTGGCAAGAGCAGACCAAACAGATATCACTGTGTGTCCCCCAGAAACTGAAGACTGATATACCTTAATAACCAATGCTCTGTTATTCTTTACTGTGGGGCTCTTTATTGGAGACAACCTTCTTCAGTCTGCTAATCCTTTTGGAAATAAAGTGACAATCCACCCACATCAGGTGCCCTGTATCTACTTTATTACTTAATTTGCTCACAATGTCCAAACAATGCATAATTATACTATATGTTTTAAAACAAAACAGTATTTATTAAAATAGAGTATTAATAATAAAATATAAATGAACACAGAAAGTCTTATATAAAGTCCTAATAAAAATATGTCCTTCTTTCAAGTCAAAAAGCTTCACAACTTCAAATAATAAACATTACTTTCTGAAGGCATATGAAAGCTGAAGAGCAGCACCAAATGAAGCATCTCTATGAGGAGCTTGTCTTTCAGGCAGCTTGTCTTGATTTAGAAGGTAGGCTGATGCATTTATGGGGTCTCTGAAGTCCAGATTGATGGTGTCTCTCTGATTGAATATAGTCCCTTACCCTCTCTCTTGGCTATCATTTCTTTATGCTAAATTCTCCTCTTGGGGATCTGGACCTCATGAATTTACTCACAAATAGTTGGCTAGTCACTCTCGCGATGCACACCTTGGCTTTAAAAACTTTACTCATGAAAGCATGTGCAAAACATCAAGAGTGTTTATGTATACGGCCTCCAATTCCCAAAAAAATAGCTACTCTGTTCAGGCATTTGAGTTACTCTAACCTTATCACCATTATAACTTATAATGCACACTGAGACAAAATACATAGGATTGTAAATCAAAACATTAAACACAGTCTCAGCCATTGCTCTATGTATTTAACTGTGCAGGAAAAAAGTTCACAGGTCATGCACAGCTCATCTCAATCCACGTGACTGTCATTGCTTTTAATATTGGTCCTGCAGTTTCAAAATGATGGTTGTCCACTTAGTAACATTTTAGAAACCAGAGAAGCTCTTACTGTATTTTCCCTATAATTTTCTTGAAGAAGTAAAGAGACACATGAATCCTATAGGAGAAAGCTTAATTAATCAAAGTAAAATCAAACATATTTGAATATCATTAATAAGATAAGATAAAACACTATATTAGGAATACTTAATTGCCAGTATTCAATTAATGTTTCAATTTCTAGTATGGCATATTAAGGTCTGCTATATTCTGCAAAATAATTCTGAAAGTTATTAATTAAATCTACAGCTGGGCTCAGTGTATCTCTCCTCCAGAAATCAATGCCTGAAGAAACCATTGAGCTCACTTGTAAAGTCAATGGATTCTACCCTAAACCTATTCACGTACAGTGGTTCAAAGGTGAAGCACAACCTGTACCAGCAAAGAGTGGACAACTTCTACTGAATGATGATAACACCTACAACTTCAGCAAGGCTGTGTATGTGAGTAATACAGATTATGAAGAAGCTGACTACTACTGCCACGTAGGTCATTCCAGCCTGCCAAGAAAACTGATTGTGCCCTTGAATAAAAAAGGTAGGAGTTTTAAAAAGATAGTCCAAGATACTTAGAAATGCAACATGTGAAATATTAGGAATGTTTATTCTGTACAAATGATCTGTATGTTATTGTCAGTGCATAAAAAGGTTACATGTTAGAGAGAAATTAATGTTCAAAAAGAATGAATTCTTAATATGATTTAAATACTGAAAAAAATGGTTAGGCTAAAACAAAAGAAAGGTATGAGAGCCATACTGTGCTTCTGAGTGCTCTGATTTATTAATTTTATTGAAATTTTCTTTACACCAGCAAAGAAAATTCCAAACATTTGAAAGTGTGTCTTATTTTCCTTTCCTAAAAATGTATTGAGTAGCCGGGTGTAAAGCTCAAATATGAATTTTGGAATAGTTTAAAGTTCACATCTTCAACAGTTCGACCACAATAATTGACTGCTGGTTGACACACTCACGCAGATGTTAAAACTGACGTCTGTTAGTGACTGGATGCTGTTTAGAGTCTTTGCCAGACTACCTTCTCCATGGAGTTTGTTATTTTAGGGAATGGACGCCAGGAAACTGAGCTGTGCACTCAAAAACAGTCAGATTCATCTAATACTTTAGCAATTACTGTAACTGTAAATCCTTTAGCTGAACATACTGTTGATATTCTGATAGGCTTTTGTGTACAATTAAACTAGACAAAATATTAACGGTCATACCAATTATAAGAAAACTGATGGTTGAAATTTTTGGAACATATTATTTTCTTAAATAATACGCTACCATGGCTGTTTGTTTGTCTGTCCAGGATTTTAAATCACCTGCAGCTTGACCTATTGACCTGTAATTTGGTACACATATACTACATGACGTCTACTATCCGCTTTTGGGGTGATGATTTTTATTACTCTTTTTATTTTTTTTTATTTTATTGTACAATCAACTCTTAGCAGCGGGTGGCTGTGTGGCGCGTGCGTATGGGCGCCGTTCTCATCGTTACCACCTTCACTGTCACTTCCCCTATCTCTTCATATCTTAAACCATTCTTGAGGCAGATTGAACACTAAAGTGCCAGCTTAAATGAAAAATAAAAAAAAAATGTACTAAGTAATTGCAACGCAAAAACTGACTAAATCTGACCTAATCTGAAAAGATGGCAACAGAAGAAGAGAAGAAGTGGGCCGCTAGGGTGGAGAAAAGAAGAGCTGCTCACGAAGCGGCAAGCGCATCAACCTCTGAGCAAACGAATGATAAACGTAAAGAGAGTTTGAAAACTATGAATGCTCAAGTGTATTCACTGCACACTATCGTGCATTCCGCCATTACTGGTGAAATATATTTAGTGTTTATGATCTTCAGATAAACTTTTATTTTTTCACGCAAATGTCTGCTTTAATATCTTAAAGCCCCTGTCTGCATAAATTTCTCTTTGTGTTTATGTGGGTTTCACTGGTGGTCCAGTCTTTACCCATATCTATGTGAATTGGTCCCTGAAAAATATGTTATTTTAACTGGCATCGTAATGCTAGCCTTTAACTAATACTTTAACTAATTTGAATTCTTGAAACAAATCGCTGTGCAGGCACGACGTGAACAGCTTTGAAGAAAGTCTCAGCAACAAGGGCAACATTCTCGTCTGATGCTCCGGTTTTGTTTCAACCAGCTGTGCCCACATGGCCTGGTTAGGAAAAAAGGGGTCCGAAAGGCTGCATGGCTGGGTGGCTTCCAACAAAACAGCACTCGAATTGTTAAAGCATTGTGACATGTGGCAGTAGCACCAGGGTGTGGTAGCTGCACCCTTTCTGTCATCTTATTCAAATATTATTTACATTTCCTTAATACGTGATACAATTCCAGATGCAACTCTTCTACTTTATCTGTCTGCAGCGAGAAATTAACTCTCTCTCTCGTATAAAATATAGATTTATCAATATTATGACTGTTCGAAATACATCCCGTTCCCTAGCACAGGCTCATCCACTTCAGTTATAGAGAAACTCTATTTTATACAGCATTCTAATGCTAAAGAAACATCAAGTTGTTGGCAGTTGTCAGTTCAGCAGCAGCTCTACCACGTGAAGGACTTATCATACGTTACTACGAGTCCTTAAAGCCAGCGTCACTCTCCTGCTGTTCTGTTCTCTCTGTCTCTATCCCAGTCCCAGCCTCTGCTGTGTCTCTCCCAAGCCCTCACAAGGGAGACATCTACAGGTTCTTTTACACTCAAAAATTGGAGTTCCTATAATGGAGACAATTAGGAATTTGTCCTCTTTGCTGTGAATTTGAATTACTGAATAAAGTCTGAGTACTGTTCCTGCCAGTGCTGAAATAAATGTTCTCTTTGCTCAATCCTCTCCTGCCTGTCTTTTGTGCAACTCAGGAGCCTAGACGTGACAATGTGTAAATTTATTTTGCTTTTCTCAATATGTACATATATACAGTAATATTGACAGTATTAAACATACATCTGCTGAATAATTTAAAACTATAAATCAGAGTGACATACTAATTTTTGATTCTACGTGCGGTATACTACACCATCATAGGAGAAAGATATTTCCTTGTGCCTAATGCTATTGTGAAAGAGTTGCTGACTGTGTCTGATCATATAAAAGAATTTTTTTGGACTGATGGGTATTATTTTATTACAAGGCATGTGTTTTTGCAAAAGTAAAATGCCTTAGCACTTGAATAGTGATAAAAATCAGTAAATGTTAGATGTTACTTTCCTCACAGTTCATTTGTGTAATGCACAGGGGCTTTAAAGCAGTGATTCTGAATCTTTATTCTGGGAGTTTCCACCCATAAGAATTGAAAACTTTTCAAAGTGCTACCATTTTTTTTTTAGTTTTAAGTTTAAGTATTGAACTCTTGTTAAGTAAATCCAAATACAGTATTTCATTATAAGCCAAAAAAAAAATTTGTATTTGGAGAATTTGATATGATATTACACATAGCTTTTTCAGGTGTGTCTTTTAATTTTTTCTTATGTGCAGCTAATTTTTTTTAATGAATAATGTTTTTAATGTATAAACAACAGTGTGATTTGATATGGAATAAAAATGATAAAACCTACAATTTCCATATATTTATTAAAAAAATATGTAAATTTCAGAGCTTAAATTTCATTTCAGTGTATGATTTATGATAATCCTGGACTACCCGATGTATCTTACCTTATTCTCATACTCAATGTATTCACTTGCAAACTCTGTTTATTAACTGAAAAATAAGCACTGCTTAATGCCAAGACCAAGAATGTAAACATTATTAAGTCATTACCAAGTAAATTGGTGAATACCAGAATAATTTTGGATATTTATTTACACAAACTTTTCAAGGCTGCTTTTAAAACAGCACACTTTTCAAATCACATATGTCAGAAAATTGCTTTCACTGATTTAGTGACGTTAACTGGTTCATAGGTGTGATACTGGATAGAATTGTTAAATTAACTCAGATTTCAAATGTCACAAACTGTTGATACTTGCATTTTCACAAATCTCACCCTACTTAACTTAGATTTGTTTTAAATTTATGGCAACATTTTTGAAGAAAATGTATTATTATCATTAAGTCAAACTTGTCACTTTAAGTTTAGTATTATTTCAGTATTCCTCTAAAAAACGTTTTAATGTTGTTTTCAAGTTGCCACACATATCTGATCAGAATTTCTTATAACTTATACCTGTGCATTTATCCAAAATATGCTACTTCATTTGACAACAATAATTATTCATAACTAGAAGCTGTGTCCCACTTTCTCCTATTCCATTCAAACATTTGTTGTTTGTGCTTTCATTGCATTTGATGTATTTTAGTTATTATAGCACTGAACATTAGTCTGATTGCAAAACACCACAAAATGATATAAATGCACTGTTCTCTGATTTGATTTCAGCAGTTAAGTACAAATGGAACCTCGGGTCACGAACGTCTCGGACCATGTACAAATTGGGTTACGACCAAAAAGTTCGCCAAACTTTTGCGTCTGTTCATGACCACACACTCGGGTGACAAACAAGTCAGTTTTCCTTTCGGTTTGTGAGCGCTGATGATTTCCGCACGTGTTCAGTCTCTCCCTGTGCATTCCCTGTGGAGAGAGAGAGAGAGACAGAGAGAGAGATAGAGAGAGAGAGAGAGAGAGAGAGAGAGAGGGAGGGAGGGCTGGCTGGCCGCATAAGGCCGAGAAGGCAGTAAAAGAATGCACTGGGTTTGTTTTTAAAGAGACTGATTCCAGCATTGTTTTAACCTCGTTGTATTTAATGAAGACTTTTTTTCTATAGGATTGCAACACCCCAAACCCCAGACACAACCTCGCCAACACAAATACCTTTTGTTATGGGCTTCGTGTTCAATGCAACAAAGTCTTCCTCTTTCTCTTCTTCTCCTCCACTCCTCCCAGGCGAGCGTTGTTCATCCTCCACTCCTGATTCCAACGTGCCTGGATGAAGTCGGGTGGCTTCTTTTATTTATGACCCAGGAGCACTTCCATTGCTAGGGCATATCCCACTGGATGCACTTCTGGATTAAATGGAAGTCCCTGAAAGAAGGGATTGTGAATCCCAGAGGCCTCCACGGAACTGAACAGAGCTGAACCTTGGAAGACAGGTCCCAGCATTCCCTGCGGGTGTCCATGTGGGAATCCTAATCCAGGGATGCTGCCATTTAACATACTGTGGGAGAAAGTACTCTTATGTTGTTGTCTCCTCTGGTCCTTCCACTGTATTGCCCTCCTGGCTGGGTAACAGTTCCTGTACCCTGGCATCCTGGCCAGGAAAGGAATCATCCTCCATCCCATTTGGGAAACCAGTCCATCCACTGTGGTACTCACAGCAGGCTGACATAGAATGAAGCCATTGTCTATCCTTACACTATTTATAGAAGTAGAGCCCTCCAAAGAAATTGATCAAATATACCAGTAATAATTTATTCACATAATAAAATACAAACAGAGTATTAATGTAAACCTGCAACAGACTGGCACCCTGACCAGGCATTATTCCTGCTCCCGTGACCCTGTTCAGGCTTAGATAATGTAATTTTTGTAAGCCAGGTAGTCTGAGCAATATGTTATGGAGAATTTTACATTTACTTTCAAAAAATCTTTTTGTCTTTTGTTAATATGACACGTTGTTTCATTCATTTATTTCAGGGTATAATTTTTCATTTTTTTTTTGGCAGGAAACAAATGAAGCAACGTCAAGAGATCAGTCCTATTTTAATCAAACCTTTGAACTACACAATGGATCAACGAGGTTCAAGGCCAGAAAACAAACAGTGGGGAAACAAATTATGGGTTCTGTTGGGTGGTGTTATGAGCAAAGATGTCTGTCCATTTGATCTTCTGTATGACGAGTCTTCATAAATATTTTTCTTTCACTCTAAGTACAGTGTTGATATTTCTTTAATAGGCAATAGGTCACCAATCACACACTTATTGCAAATTGCAAAGTCACTTTAGAAGTGAACATTTTTAAAAGTTTTTTGGGCTAATCAAGGACTCCTTCTTTTGAAGAGATTTTTATAATTTGGTTAGCTCAGTTACAGTCTATTCTAATTGTAAGTGCATCTCAGTAAATATTAACAATGATTATATTAAAAATCAAAATGTTAGTAAAGGGAGCTTAAAAGTAAAGAAAACTTTAGAAACAACTTGTAGAGTATAGAGAGAGCAAAGGGAAACTGTCTACTGACTCAATTTCTTGAAATATCGATCTACTTAAATCATTTAATAAATTTGTTTGCATTCATGAAGTCTGGAAGAATATTTTTGTGATTTTGCCTTTCCTGTTTGGGAAATAATTATAACAATTTGATGAACTTCCAAGTACTTTCTTCTTTTACTTTTAACTGTTTCATATGATTTTTAGGTATCTACTTTTACTTTTACTGCTGTTTTTGTTCATTTCTCCTTTTAAGTATTGCCTTTTGTTTGACCTTGCATTTTGATTTGCATTTTATCCCTTGTCATGAACCATATACTTTACCTGTAATGCCTAACATAAATTAATTGATTTTAAACATACTTTATCTTAATTTATTTCAGGGTAACAGATGGGGCTGAACTTTATAAGGAGTGCAAATCACAAAGGCCCACACACAGCCCTTTATTCTTAGCATTAAAATGAGGGCCATTTCTTTCCTTTTTATTAATCACAAGTTTCCAGTTCTCAATTGAACGTTTCCTAGTTAAGGTTAAACAGAGTATGCCAACAAAGATGTTGAAAAAGTTGAATACCATTTATCTTCTTAAAGGTAGCCACAGTAATTAAAAAAGCAGATCAGTATCAGGAGTGTGCGTATCACAAGATATTATGCTGAACAGAAAGTGACATCTTTATCTCCAAACACCACTATGGAGGACTACCTTGTGGTCCTAAATTTGAAAAAGCCACCAATGAAGCTTTACACGTGCTCCTTCAACTTCACAGACAAGACACCAGCACCTTTGTTTCAAAGAAATATAGTAGGGCCCTGCTGCAGAAAGAAGGACATGTAGAAATCTGGTGGCTAGTACTGCAATTGGACAGCTTCAGAGTCTTGTGTTTGAGTCGTGCAGTGTATATGTGTCACCTCGTGGGCACCCATCAACCACCGAGCAAAGCTGTAAATAAAATGTCTCCCTCACCAAGACATCACTCACAGCGGTCGGAGCATACACTGAGACAACAGACAAGGCACCCATGGAGTGCCGTAATTGAAGTCCCATAATACGCTCGTTGAAATTGAAATGAGTGACATCAGACACCATCGGAAGAAGCCAATCCACTACAGCAATAGCTACTCCCTGAGTATGATAGCCATCAGACTGACCAGACCAATAAAAGGTGTATCCACCTACAGAGATCTGGCCAGTCCCCTGTCTGCGCACCTCAGAGAGTGCCGCCACTGAAATGCGGAGTTTACGCAGCTCCTCCGGCAGCTGAGGAAGATGATCATCTTGCTGGAGAGACAAGACGTTCCATACGCCCACCCGTATGGGCCCCCTCAAATTGGGACCCGAGTGCTGCCGTACAGCAGGCGACGCCTCAGCACCACACCAGTTCCGATCCCCAATAGACCTGACCCTATTGGCTCTCCAACGGTTTCAACTCTTCCGAGGATGGGGCTCCCGAGGGTTTTTCCCCCCTCCCCTTCATGATGCGAGCAGCCTTCCTATGGACGGCTGCAGCAGAGGTACTCCCGCGTAGAGCAAAAAGGAGTCCTTTCTTTAGTCTCAGGGATTTGTGAAGTTTTTTTTAAGGTGGCTGGAGTGCTAATCCTGCCACCAACCCCCAAGATTTCCCTGCAAGTTGGAGGACCGCTTGCAGGGCTGGATGCAGTTTAATGTCATACCCTCTGGTCATGGGAGACTTCAATGCAGCCACTGGCACTGACAGGGCTGGCTATGAGGATTGTCTTGATCCCCATGGGTCTGGTGACCGTGGTGAAAGTGGCTTCATGTTCCTTGACTTTGCAAAAGGTCAGGGGCTGCGAACTGCTGGATCCTGGTTCCAGCACCCTGAACCACATCGTTGGACTTGGTACTCCAATATTGGTGGTGTGGTGAAGGAGATCTATCACATCCTCGTGGGCAGATGCTGGAGGCTCTTGCAAAACTGCAGGGTCTACAGAAGTGCTCAGTTTGTGAATTCTAACCACAGACTTGTTGTTGCTACTCTTAGGATCCAGCTTAGGTCCAGTAGGTTACCACCTACTAGGAAAATGAGCCTGGATTTGGGCAGACACCAAGACCAGGCTGTTTCTAATGAGTTTGCACGCAGTGTGTGTGAGGAACTTTCAGATTTGGGTACGACAATATCGGCAGAGTTTCTTTGCACCCTTTGTTGATTTTCGCAAAGCATTCGACTCAGTTGATCGAGCTGCCCTGTGGGACATCCTGAGGGTTCGCGGGATCCCCTCGAGGTTGCTAGATATCATGGCCGGCCTATACATTGGTACTGTGAGTGCTGTGCAGAGTGAAGGCGGGACCTCTGCATTTTCCCAGTTGATTCTGGGATTTGTCAGGGGTGTGTTCTTGCCCCTACTCTGTTCAATGCTTGTATGGACTGGGTGTTGGGCAAGGTCATGGGGTCCAGTGGCTGTGGGTTATCTGTTGATGAAGAGAGATTCATGGATCTTGACTTTGCTGAGGATGCTGTGATCTTCGCAAAGTCAATGGAGGTTCTGATCGGGGCATTCGAGAGACTGAGTGAGGAGTCTGAGTGTCTGGGCTTGAGAGTGTCCTGGATAAAAACCAAGATCCAGGCTTTAATGACCTCTTGGGCACAGCCATCAGCAGTGTGTCTGTTTGAGGAGAGAGTGTTGACCTTGTCAAGAGGTTAACATACCTCAGTAGTGGCATTCATGTCTCTGGTGACTCTTCCTATGAAGTCAGTAGACGGATTGGGAGAGCATAGGGGGTCATGAGATCGCTGGAAAGGGGTGTGTGGCACTCCTGATATCTATGCAAAAGGACGAAGGTCCAAGTCTTTAGAGTCCTGGTGCTGAGACAAAGACTGGACTCCTTTGGTACTGTGTCTCTCTGGAAAATAATTGGTACCGTTGGTTTGAATTTGTGTCGAATGAGTGGTTGCTCATGGAGTCCCGAATGAAGCACATTATCTGCATTGTGAGGGAGCGTCAGTTACGGCACTACAGCCATGTGGCGCTTTTCCCTGAGGGTGATCCGGCTCATAGGATCTTCATTGTTGGGGACCCAATTGGCTGGACCAGGCCAAGGGGTCGCCCACGTAACACCTGGCTGCAGCAGATGGAGGGTCATTTCCGTGGGTAGGACTGGACCGCGTGTCTGCCTGGGGGGTTGCCAACCGGGATCCCGAGTTGTTTCGCCGTGCAGTGGGTGCAGCAACGCTCTGTACCAGTGCATGCTCCCCAAATGACTTGACTTGACTTGAGTGTATGTGTACACCCACATCACCAGCCTCACAATTTTTGATATACAGAAGCCGTGTTCACTGCATAGTTAGAAAAATTCTTGTGAAAAGACGGCGTGTGGGGGTCAGGACTGCCAGGTCTGGGAATTATTTACAACCAAATGACAGCTGATAACCTACCTAATAGCACTGTGGGCCTTTCCAATGAGTGACACTTTTGATGGCTGAGGGGAGTTTTGTGGCTGTAGATTTCCAAATTGGGTTCCCCTTGAATTGTTGCTGCTATCAACATTGTAGATATGGGGTGACCCCTTGGACTATTGAACTTATCAAAGTCACCTCCCCTTGGAGTATTGCCATCTGGCAACCATGACAGGGGTGTAACTCCAAATCTGATGTAATTTTTGTCTTGTGGGCCTCATGCCCAGCTCAGATGTGTCAAATATATAACATAGTGTCTGGGCCAAAGGTGGTGGCTCGTGGCAACCTGCTTCTGGAGTGCGAAACAGTTGTGGAGCACTTAGTTATTGTCCCAAAATAAAAAGAAGGTGAAAGCTTACACTACACTATTGTGGCAGTGTAGTTAAGCCCAAAGCCCGCGAGACTGTAATGAAATTAACAGAGGCATTGTGTGGACGTGCTTAGATCATCCACAATTGGTTGGGAGAGACAGCATGCACTAAAATTGTTCAGCAAAATATTAAAGGCACTTCCTGCCTGCAGGGTTTGTCTTTTGGCCAATTCATGAGTGTGAGGTGCAGTTTATCGCAGAGCATAATAATAAATAATTACATCTAGTGATTAGTTTTGTTTGTATTTTCTTTGTATTATAGATATCTCCTAGTTATTGTTCTTAAATGGTGGAGATATTTATGTTATTTGGGTTTTGGTGCACTTTTTTATTTTTTGTATATATACTTCTTTTTCTTGTTTGTAAATATTTTTGTGGATTCTTCATATTTCTAAGACTGTGATAGTGTGGAGTAACTTCCTGCCAGCATTTTCATCAAGACTGCGGTGGGTCGGCGCCCTGCTTGGGATTTGTTCCTGCCTTGTTCCCTGTGCTGGCTGGGACTGGCTCCAGCAGACCCCGTGACCCTGTTAGGATATAGCGGGTTGGATAATGGATGGATTTTCATCAAGAAAGACTACCGTGTATTTGTGCATATGTAAATGTATTTATTTTCCCTATATTTATTTTATTTGGTGAAGTCTGGATTTTCAATGTAATTGCTGTAAATACCGTATATACTCGCAGATAAGTTCTCCCGCGGATAAATCAGGAGTTGATTTTAACGTATAATTTCTGGTATTTTATAATGTCAGTCGTATAAGTCGATTGCGGAAAACACATGCTATTGGTCCAAGAGATTATGATATGCTAATGCCCACCCGAGAGAGTAACCACGGAGCACACTGCCTTTTATTTCTATGTGGGTGCAGCAATGTGCTGTATCAGTGCATACTCCTAACCTCTCTCTCTGTCTGTTGTGCCTACGTGACCACACGGTAATACCCAAACTATTCCAAAGCAACGTTTGCACTGATTTGTGTTTTTTGTACCTTACACCCTCATACACCTTTATCGTAAGAGCATCCCTTATCTATGATGGAGCGTTGGATCAGAAGAAAATATAAAGCTGGTTTTAAATTAAAGTCGTTGAAGTAGCGAAAGAAATTGGAAACTGCGCTGCTGCAACAAAATTCGATGTGTCTGAGAAACTGATGCGAGATTGGAGGAGGCAAGAAGATGTAAAAAAAAAAAAATATTAAGTGTCACATTTTTGAACGAGTGTATAAGTCTGGGTCTGATTTTATGATCGATTCGGGTTTCAAGACCTGACTTATACGTGAATATATACAGTAGTTATCACTTTTCTACTTTATTAGTTTTGTGTGTCAATGCTGTTGAAGTATAAATGAAAACCTGCACGACATTATTCTTGTTCTGTTTTTGCTTGCACCTGTACATAAACTGTACCATTTTTTGTTTAAAACCCATCATTTTTGTGTGTGTCTCTTCGTCTTGCTTCTGTCATGCTGGTCCAGTTCGGTCCTGAACTATAACGATTCCCATTGTGTAGTTTGGTGCCCACAATCCCACTATACGGGGTGTTACAGACCCTATTTAGTTATAAATATACAACTTATCAACATGCAGCACTTCAGGCACTGTGAGTTTTAAGCCGGCTGCCCACCAGATACCAGAAAGTTACCCCATGAAACCCAATGAGAAAGACACACAGTCATTCCAATGTCCACTGCTGGTGCAAATGGTGTTTTTGCTTATGTCTCTGGAGTCAAGATTATTTTCCACTTCATATGTCTGTAGCAAGTCGCTCGATAAGACTGTCCACCCTAGGCATGAGGTAAGCATCAAACTGTTGCACTGACAGAAATCATTTTAAGATTTCAGGACCCATTGGACTTGAACATGAAGACTGCTGCTTTCCACTATAACGTGTCTCGGGATGACAATAAGGGTATTCATGCACTATGACAAAGGGGTTGGTGAAGATACAGTGTGAAGTCAGGTCATTCATGTTTTGATTGATATTCACAATATATGACACATGCTACTGGCATGTTTGTAAAGGAGAAAATTTATCGCCAAAGATTAAGTCTGGACATTCTGCAATTAAAGTGAGCAAATGGTTGAATGTATCAATTGACTCATTATGACCTCACCACAGCTTTAGCATATTTACATGATAGACACATTCCTGGGATCTCCAGTTAGGTGGTTGCACCACATAATCTACCAGTCTCTTTAATTTCATAATTCCTTGCCATTGTACTAGGAACTTGGGCTGAGAGGAGGGAATGAGCACCACAACCCAACCCCATAGTGGAGATTTGTAGAGCAAAATGCTGCAGTCTTATAGCAGTCTGCATTTGTTGAGCTTTCTAGAGTCGTACTTGAACATGGTGGCATAGTTTTTAGGTTGTATGACATTTCATTTCATTGGTATTTTGATTGTGTTTGTCAGCCTTCCACAGACTAATGCCTGAAGGGAACCCACAATATGGAATGCTACTTTTCCAGAAGGCATACTGATAAGAGATAGCAGCAATAGATGCACTTCATTTTTTGTGGTGTTTGATGTAAATTACCTACAGGACAAGAAGAATAATAGTCCCTTACCTCTTCACTGATTCCAATCAAGCAAAACAGGAATATTTAGGACACTGTAATGTCTAATCAGACTTTAAGTGTCCGTTTAGAAAATAGGCTTGCAGATTTCAAGATGGTAAGAAACAAGCACAGGGCATTGATGCTTTGCAGCCAAATCTTTAGCCCCTCATTACAGTAAGTCATTGACCAACATAAAGTGAGGCGTCTGTAGTATGGAATGTACAGAAGGTTTTCTGTGTTTCGAAACAGTGTAATTTCTTTGCTCCTTTTTGAATGCAACTGGGGTCAATATACTGTATATTAGAGCAATAATTCCTGCCATGGTTTGCGACTAGACTCGTCTGCTTCTGTCATCAGCTCTGGTGAGGGTGAGATTTCACTGGTTGTACTGGAGGTGGTGTTAGAGACTTCTAAGGAACTCTTGATAAGCCTATTGGCAACTCCCTTGGATGGGTGCTTTACTACACAAAATTTCAGACATAAGAGTGATAGATAGATAGATAGATAGATAGATAGATAGATAGATAGATAGAT
>JANRMT010062796.1:40447444-40464822 GCA_026402145.1 Polypterus bichir lapradei
TAGATAGATAGATAGATAGATAGATAGATAGATAGATAGATAGATAGATAGATAGATAGATATTGTGCAAAAATTGCAAAATGATCTTATCAGGAGAAAGCATTACATTTCCTGATAGCAGCAGGATAACAAGAGATGCCTCTTAGCTAGTGCGGTACTGATGTGTCACCCGTTGCATGGCTGCACTCAGGTCCTAATCTGGATCCTGAGTTGGTTTGTCGTGTGGTGGGTTTGGCAATGCATTGTATCATTGCATGCTCCTTAACTTCCTCCTCCTCTTAGCACACTACAACGAAATGACCCTATGGCTAAAAGTGTTCCAACAGAGCATCTCCTGGATGGGATGGAGGGGATTTTTCATGACAGCATCTAATTTTGCCACCACTCTGTTTTCCTCAACAGCTTTAAGTGTGACCTGGGTTAGCCTTGCAATGGAGCATGCTTTCTTGATAAGTTTGTTCAGGCATTGTGTGTCTTTTGAATTACATTTGCTTCCCCAGGAGACCACAGTGTAGAACAATACACTGGCTACTATGGACTGATAAAACATTACCAGCTATGTGCAGCGTATATCAAAAGACTACAGTCTCCTCCAGAAGTACAGTCTGCTCTGGCCCTTCTTGTACAGTGCCACTGTGTTGTCAGACCAGTCCAGTTGCCTGTTTAGGTGAATCCCCAGGTACTTGTAGCTCTGCACCACTTCAACAACCTTTGAATGGTGACTGGCCTCAGAGGCTCTTGGGCACTCCAGAAGCCCACCACCAACTCTTTTGTTTTGCTGATGTTAAGTTGAAAATGCTTTTTTCTGTACCATAAGATGGTGAGGGAGAATGATGGAGGAGTCATGTAAGAATTTTTGTAGGTGGCAAGCACTGATTACTGAAAGACAATTGTGTACAGAGTAAAGAGAAATGGAGACAGGACAGCTTTATTTGGTACTCCAGTATTACACACCATCATTCTGAAACACAGTCTCTCAGCCTCACAAATGTTGTCTTTTGGTCAGGAAGTCCATGATTCAAGAGATTGTGGGGGCATCAGGGTGCATAGCCTTGTGCTTTTTCCCTAGTAGGTGAGGAGGAAAGGTGTTAAAGTCACTTGAAAAATCATTATCCTGACTGTGGTGCCATCTTTATCCTAGTGGGAGTAGGCTCCATGGAGTATGTAGATCAGTGCATTCTCTAGACCTATATGTACCTGAAAGGCAAATGGCAAAGGTTCAAGATGTTCTAAAACTGGGGTCAGAGTTGTTTCGGGACTAGCCTTTCTAATGTCTTTATGAAATATGGAATAAGAGTAACTGGTCCTAAATCCTTGGGACACTGGAGTGCCCTTTTGTTGGCAATGGGATTACACAGGATGTTTCCACGGTTGTAGAACTCAGTAAAAGAGAGAACAGTTGCTGAATGATCAAAGAGAGCTGACTGGCACATGTTTTCTACACTCTGGGGTTCTTGAGGTTGACACTCTAAGATGACTCAGGAGGACGTGAGGAGGGCTTGTGCCTCCTCCAGACCGCGAGGGGGCGTCCGTCCTGGTTCTGTTGGGGGCCACGGGTCGAGGGCATGGAAGCCCTACCCTGTAGGGGCCCGTGGTCACCGCCAGGCGGCGCCCCGATGCCGGTTTATCCCGTGTGGTCCTCGGCCGGGGCTGGAGCCCGGTCGGGACGCCTTGGAGGACCGGAGGAGGGCGTGTGCCTCCTCCAGACCGAGTGGGGGCGTCCGTCCTGGTTATGCAGGGGGCCTCGGGTACAGGGCTTGGAAGCCCAGCCCTGTAGGGACCCGTGGCCACCGCCAGGCGGCGCCCCAGTGCCTAATTATCCCGGGAGCCCGGCACTTCCGCCACACCAGGAAGTGCCGGGGGGAAGACGACAGGGGACACACGGACGGCTTCCGGGTGCGCAGCCGGCACTTCCGCCACACAGGGGTGTGGCCAACGTTAAGTGCCGGGAAGCAGCTGGAGCCCATCCGGGTTCCCATAAAAGGGGCCGCCTCCCTCCAGTCATTGGTGGAAGTCGGGAGGAAGCAGACTGAACTGGAGAGAGAGGATGGGAGGCAGCCAGGAAGGCACAGAGACTGTGGGCCCTGGACATTGGGGAAATCGGTGCTGAAGGCACTGGGGTTCGTGAGTGCACGTGACTTTGTAAATATTGTATATAGAGTGATTAAACAGTGTGTTGGGTGCAAAAATGTTGTCCGTCTGTCTGTGCCGGGGCCAGCGTTCACAAGATATATAAACTTGAGGCTATCATGATTATCTAGAAAATCCTGTTTATTGTGTCCCGGCATCAGTCTCTAAAACTACTTCATTACAATAAAAGTGGGTGCCACCAGTCTGTAGTCATTCAGACAGTTCAGTTTTACTTTTTTAATCGATTTTATTAAAGGCAAGTAACATTCCATACAATCTAGTCAAGCTTAACAAAACTAAATTCAACCCCCCAAAAGAAAGAGGAAAGCCAACAGCCAGAGTAAAACTTCAAAAGTAGAAAATAGGGAGGGGAATTCTTTCCTGAATTTAAATGCTTATTCTAAAATGTTACTCATTAGATCCTGTCAAGTTTAAAAAAAAGATTTGAACAGATCCTCTAAGTGAGAATTTTATTTTTTTCCAATTTCAGGTAGTATATAACATCAGATATCCACTGACTTAAAAGAGGTGTGTTAGGATTCTTCCAGTTGAGCAAGGTAAGTCTATGTGCTAGTAGTGAGGTAAAAACAATTACAGTTTGTTTGTCCTTCTCCACTTTAAGACCATCTGGGAGTAAACCAAACACAACTGTTAGTGGATTAGGAATGATTGTGACACCAAGGCTGTCTGATAGGCGTTTAAAGATTTTGGTACTGAATGATGTTAATTTGGTACATGGTGAAAACATGTGGCCCAGCGAGGCTGGAGCTCGATTACAATTTTCACAGGTTGGATCTTGCCCTGGAAACATTTTGGACAATTTTAAACAAGATAGATGTTCTCGATAAAAGATTTTAAGTCGAATAATTGTATGCTTTGCACATAGAGTGAGTTCTGTGCATAGCTGCTTTCCACACCTTTTCTGAAATATTGAGTAAGACATTATTATCTCATTGTACTCTGGGTTCTTTGAAAGGAAGGGACATTAAAATGCTTTTATTTATTATAGAAATGCTGTATGTGTTCAAGACTAATCAATATTTCTTCTGAAATAGAAATAGGTGGGAGGTGAGGAAAATTGGGCAGATTCAGTTTAGCATAGATTCTAATTTGAAAGCAGTGGAAAAGGTGAGTTGATGGGAAGTTAAATTTGAAGGGTAATTGTTCGTAGGATGCAAAAATATTATCTATATACAATTCTGCAAATGATTTAATCCCGTTAGTTTTCCAAACATTAAAAGCTGTGTAAGTTTGAGAGGGTGGACAAAAGTAGTTATTGCGTAGAGGTGCAACAGATAAAAGCTTCTCTGTCTTGAAATGCTTCCTACATTGGTTCCATATTCTGAGTGAATGAATGGCAATTGAATTGTTAATATATTGATGATAACTTGTATTAATTGGGGTACAAAACAAGGAATATAAAGAAGAACTGAGAATTGTATTTCTATTGCAGACCAAGCTCCTATTATGTGTTCATCAATTTGTGTCATTGTCCAGGTTTTCATAGCTTGTATATTTGCCACCCAGTAATAAAATTGAAATTTAGGTAGTGCCAAGGCTCATTCTGCTTTAGATCATTGTAGGGTTGCCCTTTGAATACGTGGATGTTTCTAATTCCATACAAATGAGGTTATGATTGAATTTAATTTCTTAAAAAAAGATTTGTTAATGTATATTGTGAAGCTGTGAAATAGAAAAAGAAGCTTGGGAAGGATATTCATCTTGACAGTGTTGATTATCTCTGCTAAACTGAGATAGAGGGTAGACCATCTATGCACTTCTTGTTTAAGTTTTTCCATGGAGACAGAAGAATTTTATTATTTACTTGTGTTTACTCCCTAGGTATTCAAACAGATCTGTGTTGATGAATAGGAAAGTGTCCAATATAATATTGTTTGCTAGACAAACTTTTATTCAAATTAATTTTGAATCCAGGTATTTTTGAAATTCTGCTAGTGCTGCTAAGACTGCTGGCACAGAACTTTGCGGGTCTGATATATACAGTACCATGCCATCTGTATATTGTGATATTTTCTTTTCAAGTCCCTCTTTGAAAGTCCCCTTTATCACAGATGCATTTCAAAAGTGAACAGCCAATGGCTCAATGGTAATTGCAAAGAGCAATGGTGATAAGGGGCATGCTTGTTTAGTGCCTTATTCTAGTTTGAAGTAGTCTGAAATAATGTTGTTAATACAAACTGAAGCTTCTGGGCTGCTATACAGTAGTTTGATCCAAACCCAAATTTGTACAATGTGGTGAATAGGTAGTCTGATTCAAGCATATCAAATGCTTTTTCTGGATCCAAAGATAATGAGATCTCTGGGGTGTTAGACTTTATGGATGAATATATTACATTAAACAGGCATTAAAGATTGTAAGGTAAGTGTCTGCCTTTAACACTAGAACTACCAGAGCCTACGAAAAAAACTTGTAGATCCGTCCCACCTTAAATCCCTTCTTAAAACTGGTCTCACCTCTCCGCCAGCGTCTTTTGTAATCTAAATGTGCTGATAAAGACAAGCTGCAAGCAGCCGGCTATTCCATTCAACCCCCGACTTAGAACATGCACGAACTTCTCCCAGCTCATGCCTTGATTGATTATTTGGGAGTGAAGTGGAGTTTTAGATTGGAAATAATAGATCGTTATTTGGAATACATGCATTTCACGTGTGTTCCGTTTCTACAGTAATCTGTGAAAACACATTTTTAAAACAGAAACATTTTTCATATTGTAGTAGTAAATGACAAAATGTAGGCATAAACTATATAATATATGAAGCCTGAAGTCCAAATACATCCCCGTGTTGCTCCAACATAGGAACATATGTTGGTGTACAAGTATAACAAAACAAGTGCACTTTTATTCAAGACTATAACCGAAGAAAAAAAAAAGCAAGTTACAGTAGGCGGTTGATATGACAGCTTGCGTGGTGCAATACTAAGAACTGCTGATTTCCGATCCATGCTATATAAAATCATCACATTCAAATATTAAGAGTTCCCACATACCCAAGGACCGCCCTTCCTACATTTACGACATGTGTACTTGTTGCGGTGTACACACCTCTCTGTGCTATGGTTCCTATTACATTGAATGAGCACCTGACACTGTACTTTCTTCCCTACATAAATAACATTCAAGCTATAGCGCATCTCCAAATAAATAACGTTCGAGCTATAGCGCGTCTTTATGTCATCCAAATGAATAACATTCAAGCTATAGCGCGTCTTTATGTGAAAACAGCAGTGTCAGATGGGGAGGGGGGATTGTGAACGGGACTGAGAGAATGGAACTGAATTAAAAAAAAAAGCTAACCTTTACAATTATCATGCATTTACACTTATAGACTGACTGAAATCAAATGTATGTTTTTATTCTAAAATAGTACAGTACATGCAATATTATTTGAAAACGAACAGCGTAAGATCGGGTTTGAAAACACGCTGATGCTGTTACAGAAGGCGTCAGCTTATTCAGTGCAGCAGTTTCAACGCACAGTACATGCAATATTATTTGAAAACGAACAGCATCAGATCATATTCAAACCCGATGTGACACTGTTCGTTTTCAAATGATATTGCATTAGTGCGATAATGTTTTTCACATATATTTTCTCTTTCTTTCATCTTGCGGTTTGTAATCAGTGACCGCGTGTTTTTTTCCCCGATCTTGCTAGTCCGCACATGTTGCTATATGGTGGTGTTTCTTTTGTACTCCAGGACATGCAGAGGACAGAATAGTTCAGAGCAGTAAGTTCAGCACTATATGCAATCAGACAGACAGGCAGAGAAGGCACTAGATATATAAATAAACAGGGAAGGCACTGTATAATATACTGTATATATATAAAAAAAACAGCTAAGGGGATAGATATATAGATAGGAAGGAAAGGCACTATATGATAGGCAAACAGGGAAGCTGCTATATAATAATAAAATTACTGCTATTACTATATACATAGACAGGGAGTTCAGGCAGGCAGAACAGCGAAGGTTAAAAAAAAAAAAAACAAAACATTCGTTCTCCAGCAGGGAATCAAACTCGGGTCTCAGAGGTACAGCAAGTCTGCTGCATTGAGGGATGAAATTTTACTGGTACGCCACAGAAGCTGATGTGAGAATCTTGAATCTTTTGTGAAAGTGTTTATTTGATCTTTGGCTTTCAGGCTTCACACATTTTATAGTTTATGCCTACATCTTGTAATATTTATTACTAAAATATGAAAAAGTTTCTGTTTTAACAATGTGTTTACACAGATTACTGTAGAAACGGAACACACAAGAAATGCGTGCGTTCCAAATAACGATCTATTATTTCCACTCTAAAACTCCACTTCACTCCCAGATAATCAATCGAGGCATGGGCTGGGAGAAGTTCAAGCACGTTCTAAGTCGGTGGGGGGATGGAATAGCCGGCTGCTTGCAGCTTGTTTTTATTGGCACATTTACAGGACAAAGGAGGCTGGCGGAGAGGTGAGAATGGTTTTAAGGTGGGCCGGATCTACGAGTTTTTTCGTAGACTCTGGTAATTCTAGTGTTAATAAATCCGGTTTGGTCTTGTGATAGAACCAAAGGAAGCACTTTCTCAACCCTTCTAGCTAGAACTTTGGAGAGTATCTTAATGTCATTATTCAGAAGTGAGATTGGTCTGTATGATGCACATCGTAATAAGTCCTTATTTTTCTTAGGAAAGACAGTAATTAATACTTGGCAAAAAGTCTGAGGTAGAATTGTATGGTCTCTGGATCCTATATACAGTATGTTGCTAATAATAAGGTAGCAAACTTACTTGAAATTATTTATAAATTCAGTGGGGTATCCATCAGGGCCTGCTGCCTTCCCACTCTAAAGTGAGTTTATAATGTCTAGTAATTCTGAGAGGGTCAGAGGTTTATCCAGTTCCTCTGCACTGAGAGTATCTAGCTGTGGTATCTACAGTATATAATACATTAAAAACAAATTATATTGTGTCTTGCCTTCGTTAAACTGAACATAAGGACTTATAGTACTCTCTAAATGTGTGCATTATATTTTTATGGTCAATGATTTTATCTTTGTTGTGTTGGTAATTGCTGATATTGCATTGCAAACCTCCTGTTTGTGGATTTGCTGAGCTAAAATCTTATTAGCCTTCTCTCCATGTTCACAGTGACGATTGTGAGATTTAAAAATGACTTGTTCTGTTTCTTTTGTTGTCAAGAAATTTAATTCTGATTATAAAGACTGTCTTTTCCTATAAAGTACCTCATTTGGAGACCTGTCATTTTCTTGATCTATTCTGGCAATTTCACTGATTAACTGTGACACCTCCTTGGTTTCCAATTTATTTTTGTGAGAGAAATATGAAATAATCTGTCCTCTTAAAAATGCCATCAGAGTTTCTCAGAGTTTTCCTGCAGAGACCTCTCAATTTGTCTCACAAAATAATCAGTTTGCTTGGTTATAAATTCTGTACAGTTCTCGTCAGCTAATAATAGGAGGTGAGGACACTAGCTACAAGATAAGTATATGGGGTGATTTGAGCTCCATGATCAGAGGGGCATGGTTAGAGATAACAATAGTGTCATACTTGCAAGATTTGATCATAGGCAAAAAATGGTTATCTATAAAAAAAATCAATATTTGAGTAACAGTGATGTACTTGTGAGAAGAAGGAATAAAGTTTGGATTTAGAAATCTCCATGGGTCTGATAAGTTATGATTGAATACAAACTGCACAATTGTTTTTGCAGTGTTACATGTTATCACCACTATAATTTAAGACCTATCCAAGTCTGGATTTAAAACACAAGTCTCTGGTCATTATATTGTTATGAGTGTTCACATTAGGAATGGGTGCAAATACATTTCTATCATCCACAATGGGTGAGTAGATATTTATCAAAATCACAATACAAATAAATAAATTATCCATAACCATCACATATTGCCCTTCAGGATCAGATACTACTACTGCAAATTAAATAGTTGTATGTATTAAGATTCCCACACAGTTTTGCTTTCTTAGTCATATGGATAATCCTTGTCCCTTTCAAGCAGGTACAGAACCATAGATTTTCTCAACGAAATAACAAAGACATCAATGGAGATTTCAGCTAAGTGGTTGTAACAAGTTTTTAAAACATTCACTGAAATTTCAGCTGGACAGGATGTCATATGGAAATTAATTAATTTAAAAGTTCTGATTACTTCATGTATACAGAAAGCGAGCAGAGTGAATCATGTGGTGCTACAGGAAATTAAAAAGTTGGCGGCTTGTTATCATAATCAAAGTATACATAAAAGGCATTATGTTCATCAAGAAGAGAAAAAAACAAATGAAATTGGAATAGGATTTACTTTGTGGCCCATAAATTCTTTTACACACTGTAATCTGACCATGGTACCCATCTCAATAAAGTTTGCTGATTGTTTCCAGTTAATTTTCCTGTTTCTATCTTTGTTATCATTAACCTTGCCTGTCCTGCTGCACATCCACAATGGGAGAGAAGATCGCATGCCATTTTGAAAAGTTGTGAGCTGCTTCAAGGAGCTGGAAGTGGACTTTGTGGACAGCGACTTCAAAAGGAAGGCTATGTAATGGCACTAACAAGTTACATCAGTCAGGGATAGGTAACCCATAGTATGAGCTGGGATTCTATCATGCATACGAGCAGTTTCAAAGTTGTATATGGATACTGTTATTTAGTGAGTCTTGTTGCAGAGATGTTGTTCTCATTTGCCTGGGATGTGGTCTAGGAGGTTGCATCATCTGATGTTGTTAATGTAATGGGTTAAACGTTGGCACTGGTGACCATGTTCTCATTTGTGTTTGTGCATTATTCCTGTCTTAGTGCATGATTCTTTTGGTGATAATTATGCTTCTTGTCTTAGAACGCAGCTCTTAGTTTTGGTACCTCGATTTTTAGTTATTAATTTAAACTTGCAGATTGTTGAATTTGACTTGTTCCCTGACTATGTTTCGTTTACTCATCCTTATCATTAAAATCCTTATCTGTCTCACTTAGCACAAAAACTAAAATTACTAAAATGTGGGATCCTGAAATGGAAAAGTTAATTATTAAAATTGAAGTAATTAATTCTGAATAACAAACTCTGAAAAAACACGTGGCTGAACCACGTGGAGTCAGAGGCCACACAAAATACACTCTGATTCTATATTTAGTACACATTAATAATGACTAGTTTTAATACAGTGACATTGGTAATTACAGAGCAATTACAGTGTAAGTGCACTGTAATAAGAAACCTTTAATATCCAGTGTTACCCAGTACCTTTTTAAGTTATGATGGGAAGAAAGATCTAAAAAGACATAAAATAGATAAAATAACTGACAAGTTATCTCAAAAAAATTAAAAACATCATTTCATTTGCTTGGGTATAAAAATGTATTTGTTTGGTTTTATACTGTGTTGTTTTTTCACAAAAATATCTTTAAATAATCTAGACATACTCTCAGGAGTCAGGAATCTCTCACCATTAGAAATGAATAATGCAAAGCTAATGCAAAAAGTCTGCTTATGTGCCAACCCCTGCCAAACTGGCTCAATGAGAAACTAAAGAACTTAACGCTCAACCCACTTGTGGCAGTGGAACATGATATGTGACACACGGCAGTGTACTTATTTTGTACCTTCGGATCCTTTAGAAGCACTTCTGTTAAATTTGTTCAGCTATGTTTTGGTTTAGGGTATTTGGAATAGCTTGTGGGTTCCACGTATCTTGTGCTGGTAAGTTTTAAATAAACTAATATTGTTTTGCACTTGAAATTACTTGTAGGTTTTTATGCTACATAATGTATTGTAGTGTCACGATGTTCTTAATATAGGTTCAATGTCAAAATTAATTTGACATGCCTAGTAATTCTTTTAAATTCCTGTATGAATGGCTCCTGAAATGTGATATGGTCAAGTAAATCACTATAATAGATAAAGATAATCAAATTAAACAAAAAGCTCTTACCAGGTGTTTACTGTATATTGTCATCTATTTAACATGTTGTTTAAATATTGGAGGCCGAGCATCGGAAATGTGAACATATTGGAAAGAGGAGATTTGAGCTAAAATGAATGAGATAACATTCAGATGAGGATTTGAGATATAAACTGTCCTGTATATAAAAAAATACATTAGTTTTGTTTTCTTCTCTACACATCAGAAGTGCTTTGAATCACAAAACATGGTCCCATTAAAAGAGCACCTCAGAAAATAGAAGTTAAAAGCTCATAAAGTGCAAGAAAGCTACACAGGCATTTCTAGGCCTAAACCTCCATCAATCCACAGTCAGGCAGATGGAGCACAAACTGAAGAACCTGAGTACTTGTGTGGATTGGTTAAATTCACCGATGCATTTTGTGCAGCACGGGTGCTCATGTTTGAAGAATATTTTCCTGGATATTTGCCATATTGCAGTATTTTCATTTGATGGGTACGTTAGCTTACAATAGTGACAATATTATGAGTGTTAGTTGGTAAAGTGCCCCCTAAGTGCTGTGTCTAAAAAACTTTGATCATGGAGCTGTTTCTATGTTGGCTTTTCCAGGTAGTCCTTGTCCATCTTAGAAAAGTCTTGATCACCTCAGAAGTATGTCTCTCTCATGTCAGAAATCAGGGGCACTACAGTATTATTTCCATGGCACACCAATGGAAAAAACATTTGTGTAGAGTATAATTATCAAGTCATTGAAGGTGATGAACAATTGAGAATAGTATTTATGAAGTTTAGACACAACTTTTAATGTAAGCCCATTTTTAATATCCTTGTCTGCTGGCCTGGGGAAACCCCATTTTTATCTGGGATCTTAACCCCAATGGGCGGCTCAGCTCTCTCCTCCGAGAGAACATAATGAGCCCCTTTCGTTTCCTCCATAGGAACCAGTGTACGTCTGTAAATCTCATCCATATTCTTCCTTTAAGAAAATACTAGCCTGGTTTCGTATTTAGGAAGCGGAGCCTGCACCACGTCACTCTTTACCCCTGAACGAACTCCCTACCAGGAAACTCGGCCCCAGTACTTTCTCATCTGATTAATTCTTTGGTCCTGTCCTGTTTTCTTTCAGGAACCACCATCCTGCCGACTACACCACTGTGATAGGAATGAGACTTCAGACATCATAAAGGCTTGGGGCAGCCACCTGTATATTATTTCCCAGCTGCAAAAGTTTAGTAATATTTGTACAGAGATGTTCACAAGACAGAGTCCAAAACCAAACTGATTATTTGGAGGTAAGATGGCGGTTTTAAGGGATGGGGAAGTCATAAATGATGTCATCTAGTCTGGAACCAGAAGAGACATCGTCAGAGGTGACGTAGCCAGAAGTGACGTCATCAGAGGCGTCGGAGCCGGAAGTGATGTCATCAGAGGTGCCAGAACCTGGTGAGATTTCCCGGGAATGGTCTGCAAGAAACATAGAGAGACAGTCAGCACACTCTGCCATCCTCTGGTCGGTGTAGTATTACAGTTCTCCTGGCCCTTTAGCTGTCTCTTAAACATATGTGTGTGACAATGTATAATTCTGTTTTTCTTCTATTGAGTTATGTTCTTGTTGTTTTATGTATTTTTTGGAGCATTTGTGATACACTGAATTCAGAAAACAAATCTGAGTCTTTTTCAGGATATCCATGTGGGTAAAAACTCACTAAGCTAAGCAAAAATAAGCCTTTAGTATCACAGCCGTATTCTGTGCATGACTGCCTTCCTTCCACTCCTTTTCTGAAATATTGAGTGACAGATCCTTTCCCCGATGTACTCTGGGGACTTTAAAATATTTTTATAAATTGTAGAAATGCTATCTAAGTCTTCAAGACAGATCAATAATTCTTCTGGAATAGAACACGATGGAAGGTGAGGAAAATTGAACAGGTTCTATTTAACAAAGTTTCTACCTTGCAAGTAGTAGAGGAATTGTCCATAGGATGCAAAGACATTATTTATGTTCAGGTCTCTAAGTGTATTAATCCTGGACATTTTTAAGACTAGGGGGCTCTGCCCCCTGCTCGCTTTGCTGGCCAACCCACGGACGGGAGCTATGAGTGAGTCACTTTGCGGCTCTGCCGCTCGTGTATGGGGAAGCAGAAGTATAGTTTAAATTGATTGTTATTTTCTTGGTAATTGTTACATATGCATAATAGAATGAACTATTTTACATTACAGCGAGTAATTAACCATAGTAAAAAATAGTGAAACGGGATAAATTGAAAGAAAATTATGTTTTATGTTGCATTAGAGGTATTCATTGCGTTATACGTTTTCATTCTGTTTGGCTTTGAAATTAATGCGCAAATACTTACACTTTTACTGTAAAACTTCAGTAAAAACAATATTTGGAATTAACTTTTCTTCAATATCACATTGTATTTTGATTCCATGTTTGGACTTACATCATGACAACTGAATGTATAACTGCCCATGAGTGAATATCTTTTCTTTCTCTCTAATAAATAAACTGACTTTTTCTAATATTTATCTCTGTGATTTGTTAATTGTCATAGGAAAATCTATTCTAACGGGAAACTGTAAATGTTTTAATATGAATGGCATATCAAGATCTCCTTTGGTGTCTAATGTTATTCACAGAATGTGTACTACATTACCTTTCTTGTGGCCTGTTAAAATTTTACATGTTAGAATTGTTTGACCTATTTTCAATGTAACTAGTCTTGTTGCATAGCCCATTTTTCCGCATAGTTTATTGATACGCATTTAACCGATTTGCTTGTGTAACCAATCGACAATTTTTGCGTTAATTCTTTTGACTTCATAGTTTCTCGGTGCTAGGATTGCCCGTGTATTCATTTCTTCTGTTGATAACCCTTCGGGATAAAATACTTAAATAAGATTTGGACATAATAAGTCTTCTTTTATTGGGAACTTAAAGTGAGTAAAATGTAAAAATTTATAAGAGCTGAGAGCACAGTAACTGTGTCGGACAAAAGCATTCACACGAATGAGAGGTGAGAGGACCATGGCCGTGGGCCTGTAACCGGAAATGGTTGAGAGGAGGACGAGACCCACTTGAAAAAATCTCTTGGCAATAGCCTCGTCTTGTCTCAAGATTTTCTTTTATAATAGAGAGATATTGAACAGTGTACAGTATATGTTTGAGATGTGGAAAAAGGTGGATGTTATGTGGAGGTGCAACAGATATAAGCTTTTTTGTCTTAAAGTGCTTTCTACATTGGTTCCATATTCTGAGAGAATGAAGGGTAATTGGATTTTTAGTGTAATGACAGTAGTTTGTATTAACTGGGGCACAGAGCAGAGAATATAAATAGGTACTGCTGGATTTTATTTCTATTGCAGACCAAGCTTGTGCGTATTCATCAATTTGTGTCAATGTCCAGGCTTTTATAGCATGTATATTTGCCTCCCATTAATAAAATTGATAGTTGGGTAGTGCCATGCCCCTCTCTGCTTTAGATCGTTGCACAGTCGCCCTTTGGATGTGTAGGTGTTTTGAATTCTAAATAAATTAAGTTATGATTGAGTCTAATTTCTTAAAAAATGATTAGCTAATGTACTAAATATGGGGATGCATTGATATTGGAAGAGGAGCTTGGGAAGGATGGTCTTCTTAACAATGTTGATTCTCCCTGTTAATGTAAAGTAGAGGGTAGTTCATCTAGTCACGTCTTGTTTAATTTTTTCCATGCATATAGCAAAATTTTGTTGAAAAAGAGCTTTATATTTACTTGTAATATTTACCCCTTGTTGGAGATGGACATGTAGGGGGGAGCTCCGTTATCAGTGGTGTTATTTTAAACTATTTTTTTATATATCATTTTGAGATATCTTGTATTTATTCATCCCAAGGGGATTTAATAATAGTATATACAAGTAAAAATAAACATAACTAGCAAACAAAAGGCTCAGAAGGAAATGGGAAAGGATAAGGCAGCAAAATCTCCATCAAAGCCTCAAGTTCATGGTAAGGCCTCCCAGAGAATCATCTGGACCAGATGGGTGAAGATAGAAACTTGCCAGGACCTGACACAGCAGCATTGGCTCCAGCAGAGAGCGTTAGTGGGAGCGAAACTGTGAGTGAGGATGACAAGGAGTATTCATCGACTCCTGGGGGATCATTGGAGCTGAGCATGGCATTTTCATCCCCACTGTCAACTTCAGCTAATTCCCCCCACGAGTCTGCCACATCATCTCCTACTGAATTTGCAATCCACCTATGGAGATTGGGGAAAATCGAAACTCATTCTCCGAGCTGAAGGTAACTGTTAAACAGTGCGTGCGTCAAACTGGTGTGTGTCTATGGCACCAAATCCTAATCCCCAATAAGAAGGATGAGGCAGACCAGAATTAAGGTAGAAAGATCTCAATTAACTGCTGAACGTTACAAAGGAAGCAATCGTTGCAATGGCTTTGTAGAGCTAAATGTTTATTTGCAGACAAATATTTATGTGTGGTTTCTGAAACAGAACAAATACAATAACATAAAATAACTCACAAAATAAAGGCTCAGAGAACGGTAAAACAGGTAATGCCCAAAAAGGTCAGTAGATGGCAGCAGAAATTAACAGAGTGCTATGACGTACTGTCGTTGGCAAAGGCACTAAATAAAACTTACCAAATACGTTAGAACTGTATGGATTCGGACAAATCACTACTTAAAGCAACTACTGTATTACCAAGTCTGTTTTCTTGAAGCTCTTATATATTAATAAAGAAGCAACATTTCTGAATGTACTTATACAGTTTTCAACATTAAACTGAACACACTTTGACATACAATACAATACAGTTTATTTTTGTATAGCCCAAAATCACACAGGAAGTGCCGCAATGGGCTTTAAATAAAGGGTTGTCTGAACCTTTTAGTAAACAATGTTACGAGCTTTATTATTATTTGCAGAAAATTATTTCTAATAAAATAAACAGCAAAGCGTAATTTACATCAAACAGACGCACACAAAGTCAACAAACAATTGAATAAATGCGGGTACATGCAGACTCCTGAAAGTACAGCGTTTTCCGGGTATCAGATAGCGAAATAACACGTGCGCACACTCACGTATAACCTCTGGGCGTGATGACGCAACACACAGCGTGCTCAGACTTTTGTACAGTAATGATCGCTGTGCTCGGAGGGGAACATAAATGATATAAGGCGAGATGCAAAGAAGAAAAATAGAGAAATAAACAAAGAAATAAAGAATGAAATAAGTGAAAGAATGAAATAAAGCTTCTTAACTGCATCCATCAAGATATGAAAGACCTGGAGCAACATTTAAGTACTAAGTCTACTATAACCTTTATAGAAATGCTACGAAAAATGAATGAAAAAATACAGGAAAATACAAGTAAGATAGAGAGTAAAATTAAAGTACTTGCTGCTCAGCTTGAGGATGTTAAGCAAACATTCACAACCTATATTGAAATAGTTAAACAATCAGTTTCCACCACGGAAGAAAAAGTATCGGCTGCAAAATCAGTATCCAAAGTGCTAACGGACTAACTGTCAGTACTGGAAGATTTATATAGAAGGAACAACATCAGAATTTAAGGTCTTCCTGAAAAACTGGAAAGTCCAAATCAAGTGAAATTCATAGATGAACTATTCTCTAAAACAACTCGGGCCTCGTGCATAACGTAGTGTGTAGAATTCGGACTAAAACATGGTGTATGGACAAAAGTTGAAATGTGTGTTCGCACAAAAAAATTCACATGCACAAAACTGTGCGTAAGCCAACTTCCACATTCTTCTGCTTTTCTTTTTACGGTTAGCATAAAAATTAATGCTTGTGCACATGCCTGCCGCCCCACCTCAACTCCTCCAAGAATTTTGCATATTTTAATATACAAATCAATACATACTGCCCTTTTCGTTCAGTTTTTGGTTAAAAGACAATGGTAAATGCATGTGAAAACAAAGAATTTCAGCGAATGCGAATTTGAGACAAGGAAAAAGTACTATTTGTTCGCTTAAGCAGTGGTATAAACAACTAAAGAAAGTTGATTGTGTGATACAAAGTGTGGAGAAACTCGAAAGTTCAAGTTCAGAAAGTCACACAGTGCCCAAAATAAAAAAGAAATCCATCCATCTATCCATCCAGGGTCACGCCGGTCCCAGCAAGCATACAGCACAAGGTAGGAACATTCCCAGAATGGGGCACCAGTGTAATTATTAACAGTATACATTATTTAAATTAAGTTAAAAATATATCTGTATAATGTAATAAATGTACTTTACTGCATTTTATCTTGAAAATTATCTTGAAATCTAAATCGACTTAGAAGCCAGTCGTCATCATCTGTAAATACACACTCTCTTCTATAGCATTGAACTGAATTTCTTTATTGTTTGTGTATGGTACAATGAGATTCAACGTGCAAATCCTCCATAAACTTATTTGCCTATAAAATAGTAAAATAAGAACAACAAAAACTAATAATAACAACAACATTTATTTATATAGCACATTTTCATACAAAAAATGTAGCTCAAAGTGCTTTACAAAATGAAGAATAGAAAAATAAAAGACACAATAAGAAAACAAAATAAATCAACATTAATTAACACCGAATAGGAGTAAGGTCCAATGGCCATGGGGGACAGAAAAAACAAAAAAACTCCAGACGACTTGAGAAAAAATAAAATCTGTAGGGATTCCAGACCACGAGACCGCCCAGTCCCCTCTGGGCATTCTACCTAACATAAATGAAACAGTCCTCTTTGGATTTAGGGTTCTCACGGAAGGGCTTGATGATGATGGTCACGTAGAATTCTGCCTTTTAATCCATCCATCATTGTTGGAGCATCATGAAACTTTGAGTAGGTGGAGGTGGCGCAGGCCACCACCACAAAGAAACCGGAAAAAGAAACAGAAAAGAGAGTAGGGGTCAGTACGGATTTATGCATAGTTATTATGAGGAAATTGAACATATAGAGTATCAGGATTAAGTTAAATTAAGTTCAATTGAAGTTATAGAAAGGCCATGTTAAAGTAATGTGTTTTCAGCAGTGTTTTAAAGTGTTTCACTGTATCAGCCTGGCGAATTCCTATTGGCAGGCTATTCCAGATTTTAGGTGCATAGCAGCAGAAGGCCGCCTCACCACTTCTTTTAAGTTTTGTTTTTGGAATTCTAAGGAGACACTCATTTGAGGATCTGAGGTTACGATTTGGAATATAAGGTGTCAGACACTCCGATATATAAGAAGGGGCGAGATTATTTAAGGCTTTATAAACGATAAGCAGAATTTTAAAGTCAATCCTGAATGACACAGGTAACCAGTG
>JANRMT010062796.1:40464922-40475684 GCA_026402145.1 Polypterus bichir lapradei
GAGGTCTAACTTTACTTATGTTTCTTAAGTGAAAAAATGCTGTCCTATTGATCTGATTAATATGCGATTTAAAATTCAGATTACAGTCAACAATTACCCCTAAGCTTTTTACCTCCGTCTTGACTTTTAATCCTAATGTATCCAGTTTATTTCTAATAGCCTCATTGTATCCATTATTGCTAATCACTAAGATTTCAGTTTTCTCTTTATTTAACTTGAGAAAGTTACTATTCATCCATTCTGAGATACAAGTCAGACATTTTGTTAGTGAATCAATAGAATCGGGGTCATCAGGTGATATTGATAAATACAGCTGTGTGTCATCAGCATAGCTGTGGTAGCTCACGTTGTGCCCTGAGATAATCTGACCTAATGGAAGCATGTAGATTGAGAAGAGCAGCGGACCCAGGATAGAGCCTTGTGGAACACCATATCGGATATCATATGTCTTTGAGCTGTAATTACCACAACTAACAAAGAATTTTCTCCCTGTCAGGTAGGATTCAAACCAATTTAAGACACTGCCAGAGAGGCCCACCCATTGACTAAGGTGATTTCTAAGAATATTATGATCAATAGTGTCAAATGCAGCACTCAGATCTAAGAGGATGAGAACAGATATATGGCCTCTGTCTGCGTTCACTTGCAAATCATTTACTACTTTAACGAGTGCAGTTTCTGTGCTGTGATTTGTTCTAAAACCCGACTGAAATTTATCAAGAATAGCATGTTTATTGAGGTGGTCATTTAACTGCATAATGACTGCCTTCTCCAGAACTTTACTTAAGAAAGGCAGGTTAGAGATGGGTCTAAAATTTTCAAGAGCTGAGGGGTCAAGATTATGTTTCTTAAGAAGGGGTTTAACTACAGCAGTCTTAAGACAGTCTGGAAAGACCCCCGAATCTAATGACGAATTTACTATGTCAAGAATATTGTCAATTAGCACGGCCGATACTTCTTTGAAAAGCCTTGTTGGTATTGGGTCAAGGACGCAGGTGGAGGATTTTAATTGAGAGATTATTTTTTGTAAATCAGGTAAATCTATCCTAGTGAAAGAGTTTAATTTATTTATAACAGAATGCTGGGGTTTAGGAGGCTCCTTAGTGTTGGAGGGATATACTATGTTATTTCTAATATCATTAATTTTTTGATTGAAAAATACAGCGATAGCCTCACAGGTTTTACTGGAAGTACTTAGGAGACATTCCTTTGAGTTACCTGGGTTTAGTAGGCGATCAGTTGTAGAAAATAAGACTCTGGGATTACTAGCATTGTTATTTATAATCTTGGAGAAATAGCGTCTCTCAAGACGGACAGTGTTATTGTATTCTGTTATTTTGACTTTTAATATTTCATGGTGGATAGTTAGTTTAGTCTTCCTCCATTGACGCTCAGCTCTGCGGCATGTTCTCTTTAAATCAGACACTCTTTGGGTCTTCCATGGTATAACAATGCTAGAAGATTTTTTAACTGTCTTTTCAGGTGCAACTATGTCAACAGCAGCTCTCACTTTAGTATTAAATCTTTCCACCTTACTATTTACATTATCCTCACTATTATAGTTGGCACTATAAACGGACTGAATGTTTGTAAGTTTTAAAGCTGCTGCCGAGTCAAAGAAGCGTTTTTTAACAATATGCTTCTCATGGATGTTTTTTATCATTATTTCTATATTAAAAAGTAGAAGAAAATGGTCTGATAGACCAATATCAATGATCTGTTTTATATCAACAATAAGTCCTTTGGTAATCACTAAGTCTAACGTATGACCTGCTTTATGTGTAGGCTGATTTACGAGCTGCCTCAAATCAAAAGAATCCAGGAGGTTCATAAATTCTTTTACTTTTAGATCACACTGATTATCTATATCAAAATTAAAATCGGCAACTATTAGGAGTGTGTCATAGTTAATAATTAAAATTGACATTAAGTCAGAAAATTCCTCAAAAAAACACGCATTGAATTTTGGAGGTCTATACACGGATAATACTAGAACTCGAGAATCTCCTTGGATAACAATGGCGAGATACTCAAAGGACTTGATCTTACCAATACTGACATCTTTACATTTTAATCGGCTCGAGTAAATGTTAGCCAGTCCACCTCCCTTTTTCCCCTGGCAGTCTGCACGAGTAAAACTGTAATTCGGGGCGCAGATTCGATTAAAACAGCAGCGCCGTCTGAGTTAAGCCACGTTTCACTTAGTGCAATAAAATCTATTTTTTTATCACAAATAAGATCGTTGATAAAAAACGTTTTGTTAGTTAAAGCTCTAACATTTAATAGTGCCATATTTAATGTTTCGGAGGTGCAGAGATAAATACTATGTGCGTTATTGATATTTGGAATAGGAACTAAATTATTTTTACTAGCGCCGCTCTGTGTGTATTTTTTGTTTAATCTGTGATCTGTTTTTATAGTTTTAATACATTGTTCCTCTAAAATAGTAATTTTAATTAGATTATTGGAGTTTATACCGTATTTCCTAGATTTTCTACGTGCATTGAGATTGCTTATTACAGTATTAATGTTGTGCACTTTAACGGAAGATTCTATTAAACACTTATCATGTCCTAGTATAAGAGTATCATTTCGGAAGGGGTTAAGAGCAGAGATAGATAGTCAAGATAAACGAATAATAATAATCATGAAGTTTGGCTTACTTCACTTTTAGAGGCACAATCGGGGTTTGCTAGGGGGTTGAGAAAAATAGAGCAATACTATTACTAGTATCCTGGGCAATAACATCAAATCTATGTCAAATCTATCCTATGCACAATGTACTACCTTAACCTAAAACTACAACATGTCAACAAAATATTTCCATGACCAAATTGTGAACTTTGTGAGCTGGAATGTCAAGGGTCTCAATCATGAATTAAAGAGAAAGAAAGTACTCTTTAATTTAACAAGTCTAAATGCCAATATAGTATTTTTACAGACTTACTTATTAAGCAAGAACCAGTTTTGGTTGCAAAGAGAGTAGTCTGGCCAAATTTTTCACTCTAGCTATACAAAGAAACCAGAGGTGGGTATGGGAGTCTGATTCTGAAGGGCGATATGTCATGGTGACAGGCAATTTATCTACTAAAAAGATTTTGATTAATATCTATACACCTAACGCAGATGATAGAGCTTTCTTGCAAAATGTATTTGCATGGTATGATGTGAATATCGGTGACATCTTTCACTTTGCTGGAGTTGACACTCTCACTGATGTCCACAGCTGGAGATTCTAAGACAATACCCATGTTATGTCATGACTGAATTTAGCAACCTTCTATCTGATTTGGCTATAAATTATGATCACGTAGTTCTGAGGGCGGATTTTAATGTATACATTGATGTGGAAACTGACACTTTTAGCAAATGTTTTACTTATTTGTTAAATTCAGTAGGATGTTGTCAGATTGTCCAACTCATAATCATAACCACACATTAGATTTAATTATAACTTACAAAGTTGAAATTCAAAATTTAAATATTACTCCATTAAATGAAGTTATTTCCGATCACTTCTTAATTACATTTGATTTAGTTCTGCCCATGCCAACGCACTCACAGATTAAAACAAAGACAGTGTGACATCTAGATTGTAATTCTGCTTCAAAATTTATAGATACCTTGAGTAAGTCGAGTGTAATTGTAGAAAACCATTTAGATCAGTTAACATCAAATGTAAATGTGGAAAACAATTTAGATCAGCTAACATCACATTATAATGTAACCTTGAGAGATGCTCTGGACACAGTGGCTCCCCTTAAAACAAAAGTGATCAAAGCACATAGAAACTCTCCCTGGTTTAATGAAAATACGCGAGCTCTTAAATTAGAGTGTCAAAAACTGGAGCGCAGATGGAGAACAACAAAGCTACATGTCTTTCAAATTGCATGGACAGAGAGTGTTAATAAATATAAAAAAGCCCTCTTTAAAGCTCGCTCAGAATACTATTCTACATTAATAGATAGCAATAATAAAAATCCTCGGGTACTGTGTAGAACAGTGTCTAAATTAACAAATGGGAATTCAGATGAACAGTGCAAAATACCAACAGATATTAGCAGTACAGACTTTATGAACTTCTTCATTGAGAAAATTAAAAATATAAGATCCCAGATCTCAGCATCACAGTACAAACCAAATACTAGCTTAGCAGACCCTACCGCACATTGCATTCAGCACTTTAGTAATTTTAATCCTGTAACTGAGCAGGAAGTCTTAACTTTAATTACTAAAATGAAGCCCACTACTTGTTCCTTAGATCCAGTGCCAACAAAACTAGTAAAAAGTGCCATGGATATTCTTGCAGCGCCTATTTTAACCATTATCAATTATTGCATGGCACAGTACCTAATGCACTAAAAGTGTCAGTCATTATACCTTTACTTAAAAAGTCAGACCTAGACCCACACATACTAAATAATTATAGGCCTATTTCAAATTTACCATTTCTCTCTAAAATACTAGAAAAAGTAGTCGCCAGTCAGCTTCAGTCACACCTTATGCATTACAATTTATTTGAGAAATTCCAGTCTGGTTTTCGTACTGGTCATAGTACAGACACTGCACTAACACGGGTTGTAAATGACATTCTGATATCCTCTGATGAAGGAAACTCCACTGTAATTATGTTGTTAGACTTAAGTGCAGCATTTGACACCACTGACCATTCTATTTTACTGCACAGGCTAGAAAATGATGTTGGGCTTACAGGCCCCGTGCTCGCTTGGTTTAGTTCTTATTTATCAAATCGATTCCAATATGTAGAGAAATGTGCTGACAGTACTCCATCATTATACACAGAAGTTCAATATGGTGTCCCGCAGGGCTCAGTACTGGGACCTTTACTGTTTTCACTTTACATGCTTCCACTGGGATCTCTCATTAGGAAACATAATGTTAATTTTCACTCGTATGCAGATGACACCCAGTTATACCTTTCATTTAAATCAAATGAAGTTTCTCCGATGTTGTCTTTAATTAGTTGTGTTAGCGAATTAAAGGAGTGGATGAATGAGAACTACTTGTCTTTAAATACAGATAAAACAGAGATGTTAATTGTTGGAGGGAATGACACGGATCACAGCAATATTTTGTCATCATTTAACTCAGTTGGAATCCCAATTAATTTTACTGAATCAGCACGCAATCTAGGAGTTATCTTTGATTCTAGCATGTCATTGAAAGCACATATTACAAAGTTGTCCAAAACATGTTTCTTCCATCTTAAAAATGTTAGGAAATTAAGGCGCTTTCTAAATAAACAGGATTCTGAGAAATTAATTCATGCATTTATCTCTAGTAGGATTGACTACTGCAATGCAGTGTTCACTGGATGTTCAAACTGTTTTCTATACAGCCTCCAGTTAATCCAAAATGCGGCTGCAAGAATTATCACAAGAACAAGAAAATACGAACACATAACTCCAGTTCTTAAATCCTTACACTGGCTTTATATGGCTCATTTTAACATATAAAGCATTAAATGGCCGAGGTCTGGCTTACTTGTCTGAACTTATCATGACTTACAAACCTGAGCGCACATTAAGATCTCAAGATGCCGGTCTGCTTATGATTCCAAGGATTAATAAAATAACAGTGGGAGGTCGAGCTTTTAGTTACAGGGCCCCTAAACTGTGGAATGGTCTTCCTGCTTCTATAAGAAATGCCCCTTCGGTCCCAGCCTTTAAATCTCGGCTGAAGACTCACTACTTCAGTTTAGCATATTCTGAATAGAGCTGCTGATTAACTGTACAGACTGCATCTCTGTTGTTAGTCATTAGCACTAAAACATAAGTAACATGATTGTTATAATTTGTTACTAACCCTCACCTATTCTGTTTTGTTCTCGGTACTCAAATGTGGCAATTGGTGCCACGACCCACCTGCCAAGTTGTTTGTCTGCCTGTGGTAAAGTCATCCCTGATGGAGGATCACTGGAATCATGGGAAAAAGGGGTCCTTTCATCGGATTGGCTGGCCGAGCAACGTTTCAGCCATGGAATGGCCAAATGGGGAGGCAGCTTGATGGATGAGGTCTCCAGGACTCTAAAAATATCCAAATCTTATTATGTGATATCATCTACTGTTAAATTCTGCTCCGTACTTCTAAAATTTTTATTATTATACTGTATTAAGGATTTGTTATGTTCTGTGTATTGTATTGTATTGACCCCCTTCTTTTGACACCCACTGCACGCCCAACCTACTTGGAAAGGGGTCTCTCTTTGAACTGCCTTTCCCAAGGTTTCTTCCATTTTTCCCTACAAGGTTTTTTTTTTGGGAGTTTTTCCTTGTCTTCTCAGAGAGTCAAGGCTGGGGGGCTGTCAAGAGGCAGGGCCTGTTAAAGCCCATTGCGACACTTCCTGTGTGATTTTGGGCTATACAAAAATAAACTGTATTGTATTGTATTGTATTGTATGTAGAATAGGCCCCAAAAGTAAATGTAAAACAAAACCCAGTAATTTATGCACATCACACTCAAATGTAAATTGCAACTTTTTGTAATTGTTGGGCACTGGTGATCAAGGATTTTGGATCTCTGCGATTATATAAACTACTTGTATGTGAATGATATGCTTTCACATACACCGTCTATTGCACTCAACCACACTTGTGTTTTGATAACTGCTGCCTTGGCCAGAAGCTGATATCATCAGGCAGTTTGCAGCTTTCCTCAGATGATTTAACCTTCAACCACCACACCAAATCACTGCCCATCAGCTTCTGGCGTCCAGCATGCCTCCTCTCTCCTTAACTTTAACCAACAAAAAGCCCTTTCTGTTGCATCCCCCAACCTTTGGACTGATATTCTTCTTTTTGCCCCCTAGGTCATATTGCTGACAGAAGATTCTACACCGACGGGACAGGGAACCCTCTGCATCCCACTTTCACCATGAACAGTCATGCCGGCCAGCCTTTATGTTTGCAGTTATGCACAAATTATTGGTACTTGCTGTGTTACCTCTCTGCTGGCGTATGGTAGTCTTCCTTCAAAGTTATTATCAGTTCCACTAAGAAATGCTGTAAGGGGCTGTAAGACCCATAATGTCTGAGACTTTGTCAATGTATTTCCTGTATATCTCCAGTTTTAGTGCCATTTTGCAACATGGAATTATTTGTGCCGTAACTCCCCACCCACTACACAGCTTGCATCATAGAGCCTCCTTCCTACCCTATTTGTGCAACTTCACTGAGGTTGGGAGGCTATAACAGGCTGCCTGCAACAGGAAATATTATACAAAAAAGTCCCAACCTTGATCTTTTCAGTGGATGGTCCCACATTGTCCAGGCTCCTTGGAGGTGGTTCTTGCTCACCTCCTCTTCCTCATCTCATCTTGAATCATTGCACTCCTTTATCTTGTATTTGATATATCCCTCTGATGAAAGTGAGTTGATCTCAGTCCCTGTCTTTGAGTGCATATGTTAACAACGATGCCTGTGAGTTTAAAGTGAACAGTCATCCTGGGCTACAGCAGCACCAGTGTCCCAATGCGTCCTGATCTTGTCAAACCACTGGCTTCTCAGACTCTTTCACCCCTAGGCTGTGACTAACCTACATTCTGTTACTTTGATCTCCACAATAATAGACAACAAGGGAAGCTGCAGCTGATCTGACCTTTATGCAGACACTGTCAGAGGTGACTGGCGTGGCGACCCGGCCGGGACGCCCAGGAAGACTGGAAAAGGACTTGCATCCTTCCCGGACCATGTGGGGGTGACCACCAGGGGGCGCCCCTGTGCCTTTGGAGCCCTGGACCTCAGCACTTCCGCCACACCCGGAAGTGCTGGGTGGAAGAGGAGCAGGGACACCCGGAGTGCTTACGGGGATACAGCCGGCACTTCTGCCACACTGGGGTGTGTCGGTGGGAGATTGCCGGGAGACACCTGGAGCACATCTGGGTGTGGATAAAAGGGGCCGCCTCCCTTCATTCAAGGCTGGAGTCGGGTGAGGAGAGGACGCAGCAAGAGAAGAGAGAGTGGAGGTGGCCCGAAGAAGGAAGGCAAAGTGTGTGAGAGGCCTGGACTTTGGGGAAGTCTCGGGGTTGTGTTGCACTTATTAATTGTAAATAGTTTGTAAATAAACGTGGGGCGGTGCATAATAACATGTCTACCTGTCGTTCCACAACACCAACAGATACGATAGGGGACCCAAAAAATAATGAGAATTAAAAAAAAAATCATATATTTCTCGGAACATTTCCAAAATTTAATCACCCTTAAAATACTCTCCCTGAGACACAATACAGTTGTCCCACCACATTTTCCATTGTTCAAAACTGTTCTGAAAATGTTGCAAAGTGATAGCCTTCATTGCTCCCGTTGTTTGCTTCTTGACCTGCTCTACATTCTGGAAACGCTTTCCTTTATGGTCCCTCTTCATGCTTGGAAATAAGAAAAAATCACAGGGTGCAAGATCTGGGAAGAAGGTGGGGGAGCAGGTGGGGTTGAGCAGGTATGGAAACTGTTGCCATCCCATTTTTCGCGAGAATCTGCCGCACGCTCAAATACTGTGTGGGTGGGAGCGTTATCAAGTTGCAGAAGCCACTCACCTAATCTCCGCAATTTGGGTCATTTTCTCAACACTGCATCACGTAATTTCTGAAGAACTTTTGGGTAAAAACCCTTGCCTGACTCAAAGCTTCTTCTTTGAAAGCCTCTAGAAGCATTGTGACAGCTTCTGTTGCTGTTTACCCCAAAAGGAAACAGAACTTGATGCAAACACTTTATTCTTTCAAGTCTGCCATCACAAAATCGACAAAGACATTAACAGAGGCTCAAGAAAAAAAAAAATTACACTGACCTTACAGACCTTTCTTCAAGGATGCCGATTGGCCAAATGATGCAGAGGGAAGTCAAATACACGCTCCTAGCTGGTAAATGTTGAAACTAACGCCCCTTCAGCCTCCAGAAAAAAAAATTCTCATTATTTTTGGGTACCCCTTTGTATGAAGCTTGGAGGGATTTCAAGGCAGCTATAAAAGGTGTTTGTTGATCTTCTTCTCTAGTCCATCTACCACTGTAGCTGGGACTTCATACACTGTCAGAAGCCACATAATTCTACTTACTCACATATTTCTAGATAGAAATCTGTATTGATAAAGCCATAGACCGACAAGTCTGGCCTTCCAGGGAAGTTCAGTTTTCCTCAAAAAAATCCTTTGCTTGTTATCCAAGAGGGTCTTATGGGTTATTTCCCTAGCCACTTGATAGGGTTGCCCTTAATAGCTGGAATATCTTCACCCTGTGGCTGCAGCTTGAACTTGGTGGTAATTACACCCTTTTTGATCACTAGACTTCTTGACTTTGTAGACTTGAATCTCATCCTGGTCCATATAGCCATGTGGTCCAATGATGATAGGGTTACCTGTAAGTAAGGAGACCCAGGTTCACTTTCCGGGTCCTCCCTGCGTGGAGTTTGCATGTTCTCCCTGTGTCTGTGTGGGTTTCCTCCGGGTGCTCTGGTTTCCTCCCACAGTCCAAAGACATGCAGGTTAGGTGCATTGGCGATCCTGAATTGTCCCTAGTGTGTGCTTGGTGTGTGTGTGTGTGTGCCCTGTGGTGGGTTGGCACCCTGCCTTGTGCCCTGTACTGGCTGGGATTGGCTCCAGCAGACCCCCGTGACCCTGTGTTAGGATATAGCGTGTTGGAGAATGACTGACTGACTAACTGACCATGCGCTTCAGTTGATAGACAGAAAATCTGGGGCACTTCATGGGACTGGAAACTGTAACAAGACATACAAGCTGGCGTTAATAGGACAGTGAACATGTGTGGCTTGCATGTGATACTACAGCTACCTCCCAATTCATTACATCATACAAACAGATGCATTGCTCGTATGATGCATTTACTCATACAGTACCGCCATCTAGTGTTGGTCTACAAACACACTAACAACTCACTGCAGTTCATCAGCATGGCTCTGGAATTTAAATTTACAACTTAGAGAATTTTTTTGTAATAAGGTTACACCCTCTGAGTCATAAATGTTTGGTACATTAGGGTTTGCAGATCTAATTCCTGCTCTACCTGCTTTGCATCACCTCTGTATGTTTGTTACATCAACAGTCTTCTTCTTTCAGCTGCTCCTTTTAGGGGTCACCACAGCGGATCATCTTCTTCCATATCTTTCTGTCCTCTGTATCTTGTTCTGTTACACCCATCACCTGCATGTCTTCTCTCATCACATCCATAAACCTCCTCTTAGGCCTTCCTCTTCTCCTCTTCCCTAGCAGTTCTATCCTTAGCATCCTTCTCCCAATATACTCAGCATCTCTCCTCTGCACATGTCCAAACCAACGCAATCTCGCCTCTCTGACTTTGTCTCCCAACCATCCAACTTGAGCTGACCCTCTAATGTACTCATTTCTAATCCTATCCATTCTCGTCACACTCAATGCAAATCTTAACATCTTTAACGCTGCCACCTCCAGCTCTGTCTCCTGCACTCTGGTCAGTGCCACCGTCTCCAGCCCATATAACATAGTTGGGTATTATTAGTAACATAAGTTTCAATACATCAATGTTCAAAATGGCACACATTAGCACCATGAAATATAGTTTATTAAAATAAGCCTTTTGTTGGCATGGCTGTGACAAAAATAATTCCATGCATTCTGTGCGGAACAAAGTCATTTCTCTAATAACTTCTGTTTTTTCTGTGAAAAGCACCTGGAAAACCTTTTTTTTCATTTAGTGTCTGCTTTCACAGTACATGTTGTCACCGATGTTCGCCAGAGGGTCACCATCAAGGTTCAGTT
>JANRMT010062796.1:40475694-40495717 GCA_026402145.1 Polypterus bichir lapradei
AGACAAGAGAGACTGTTATGAAGACGCGTTGGCACATAATTTCCTTATAATTTTATTTTTGCCCAGGTGGCACCCCAAGCATCTGACTTTGTCCCGTGTCCTCATTTTCCCAGCTACAACGTACACAGTAATTACATCAGAATAACTGCAGTGTACGTCTGTGTGATTACTGTGAAAATACTGTATAACTTAAGTAAGGAATTAGGTGACGACTCATTTCTTATTCCTATTCTGTACTTCATTGTCTACTTACCTGTACAGTACAAGTATTTGATGTACACACTAACTATACATTAATAATGACAAAATACACATAATATTGGTAATAACTGAGTAACTACAGAGTAGGTGCACATGAGACACTTACTGTCAAGGGTTAAGTTTATAAAGAAGTAACGATGGGGAGCAAACACAAATAAGGTGTCTAGAAAGACATAAATCAGAAAAATTAACTAAAACTAAATAAAATGTTTGTTTTGTTTAACACTGTATTGAATGTTTACAAACAAGACCTTTAGATATTCTTGATATGCAGTTGATATTCTTTAGATATTGATATTGATATTGATATTGATATTTAGATATTGATATTGATATTGATATTGATATTGATATTGATATTTAGATATTGATATTGATATTGCAGTTGATATTCTTTAGATATTCTTGATATGCAGTCTTAAGGAATCTCCCTCTGTGTGTCTGTCACCATTAAAAATGAATAACGTCAAGTTATGATTAAAGTTTATTTGTGTCCCTGCACATATCAAACTGGCTCGGTGAGGAACTAAAGCACTTGAAGCACAAGCTGGGTGTGGAAGCGGACTATCATATGTGATATTCTCCACTGCTTGTTGCTTTATATCTTCAGAACTTTACAAGTTTTTTGCTATAATTTTCAGATATGTTTTGGCTTAAAGTACTTGGAATAATCTGTGGGTTACAAATATCTTTTGCTGGTAAGTTTTAAATTCACTAGGATTTTTTTGTCACTTGAAATTACTTGCAAGTTTTTATTTTTCATTATTTATTACAGTGTCAAAATGTTAACAGGGATCTTATTTTTATTAAATATCCTCAATGCAAAAAAAAGTTTAGGAACAATTTGAAATTTTTCAAATTCCTGCATTGTTTGCTGGTAAAATGTGATTTGGTATTCATCTACAGTAAGTAATAATAATAGATAAAGAAAACCTATTCAGGCAAAGTGACGTAACTTTATTGAACATACTGTTTAAAGTACTCCTTTCTTTTCAGTTAATATACTTGTTTAGAACTGTGTTTTCTGCTCTTAGTGCTATAAAAACAAAACAAAAAATGTTTGCAATTACAAAAAGCTTTGAGACTGTCTTTAATTTCTATAAAGCCTAATATTGAAAAACTATTGAGCAAAGTGCAAGCACAAGGCTCCCATTGAATATTTTGTGATTCTCATCATTGAATTGTAAGAATTATACAGTATTTAACAAAAATGCACATAATTAATATGTATGTAACCAATAAATTATATGCATAATTTATCTTTTCATTGCTGTTGCCTTACAGTTTCTTTGTCATCTGGCAACTAATTGAAAACCTTTGTTATTGAATATATGCCGTGAATGCTAGAGGGCGTCTTTGACACCCAAACCCCAAACAGGATCACACAAAACAATCTTGAGTTAAAATTAAAGGGGGATTTATTACACAAATTTGTACCTCTTTCTCTCTTCTTGTCTCCTCTCTCTACCGCACTGCTCTCCTCCAGTCAAGTTTTATTGAGGAGCCGGAAGTACTTTCAGTGCCAGGGCTTTTGCTTGTTTGAAGCACTTTCGGGTCACATGGAAGTTCCCAAATCCACTGATATGCACGGCTGCTTCTATCTAGTGTCCTTGGGGAATAAACTACCCCCAGCGATAGTCCTTTCCTGTCCCCCTTTATCCCAGTCATGGAAGATACTCCAAATGTATATGGCCTGGACACCAGTCCATTTGCTTGGGCTTCCCATCTGGGTAAGGAATCTCCCTCTCCTTCTTCTGAGATGTCCATCCATCCTCCTACGGAGTCTTGTTCAGGAAAGCACCTGAGTTTCCATTCTTAACCTTACATATTCAAACAGTTTTGCACTAAGGGGTATTTGGCATAATTGCACCTAAATTACATACCCAAAAATAAACGGCTATTACTCATTTATTGTAATAAAGGAGCTGCAAATGGCTGAAGAATGGCAAGTATACCACTTCAAAAATTTTAAAGGAAAAACATTTGTTTACACCAATATCAACTAAATAAATATTACAGTTACAGTTTAATATATTTTGTTATTTTGTAGTAAAGCTAGGGGGCTTTGCCCCCTGTTCACTTCGCTTGCCAACCCCCCTGCTTGCGCTACGCATCAGCAACTTCGTGTCTCTGCCGCTCGCGTATGTGGATTTCACTTTCTCCAAGCAACAAATCTTTTAATTCTCGCAGCTAGGCCTCTACATTGGGATGAATTACTACTTTTCCCTGATGGCAACACGAATTAGACGATCTACAAATCTCCGAATTAAAGTTTAAAGCCAAACGATATCTACATACTTCTGTCATATCAGTCAGTCATTTTCCAACCCGCTACATCCTAATACAGGGTCACAGGGGTCTGCTGGAGCCAATCCCAGCCAACACAGGACAAAAGGCAGGAACAAATCCCAGGCAGGGTGCCAACCCACAGCAGGACACACACTAGGGACAATTTTGGATTGCCAATGCAAATAACCTGCATGTCTTTGGACTGTGGGAAGAAACCCACGCAAACACAGGGAGAACATGCAATCTCTACGCAGGGAGGACCCAGGAAGCGAACCCAGGTCTCCTAACTCTGAGGCAGCAGCGCTAACCAAATAGTTGGTTAGTCACACTCTCTGGATTTAAAAGCTTTACTCATGAAAGCATGAGCAAAACATCAAGAGTGTTTAAGTATACAGCCTCCAATTCCCTAAAAAGTAGCTACTCCGTTCGGGCATTTGAGTTATTCTAACTTTGTCACCATTATAAATTATAATGCACATTGAGACAAAATACATAGGATTGTAAATCAAAACATGAAACACAATCTCAGCCATTGCTCTATGTATGACGTGTGTGAGAAAATCTTTGCAGGAAAAATGTTCACAGGCCATGCACAGCTCACCTCAATCCACGTGACTGTCATTGCTTTTAGTATTGGTCCTGCAGTTTCAAAATGATGGTTGTCCACTTAATAACCTTTTAGAAACCAGAGAAGCTCTTACTGTATTTTCCCTATAATTTCTTGAAATAATAAAGAGACACATGAATCCTATAGGATGAAACTTAATGAATCAAAGTAAAATCAAACATATTGGAATATCATGAATAAGATAAGATAAAACACTATATTAGGAATAATTAATTGCCAGTATTGATTAATGTTTCAATTTCTAGTATGGCATATTAAGATCTGCTATATTCTGCAAAATAATTCTGAAAGTTATTAATTAAATCTACAGGTCGGCTCAGTGTATCTCTCTTCCAGAAACCAATGCCTGAAAAAAACACTGAGCTCATTTGTACGATCAATGGATTTTACCCTGCATCTATTGACGTACAGTGGTTCAAAGATGAAGCACTACCTGTACCAGCAAAGAGTGGAAACCTGCTACTGAATGTTGATAACACCTACATGTTCAGCAAGGCTGTGAATGTGAGTCAGACAGATTATGATAATCATCTCTACTCCTGCCACGTGAGTCATTCCAGCCTGCCAAGAAAACTCATTGTGCCCTTGAATAAAAAAAGGTAGGAGTTTTAAAGAGATATTCCAAGAAACTTAGAAATGCAACATGTGAAATATTAGGAGTGTTTATTCTGTACTCTTCTGTAAGTTTTTGTCAATTCATGATGGTTACATGTGAGAGAGAAATTAATGTTCTAAAAAGAATTAATTCTTAATATGATTTAAGTACTGAAAAAAATGTGTTCTTTTTTTAGGCTCTGATTAATTCATTTTATTGAAGTTTTCTTTGCCCCAGCAAAGCAAATTACACACATATTTTCCTTTCCTAAAAATGAATTGATTAGCTAAGTGTAAAGATCAATATGAATCCTGAAATAGTTTAAAGTTCGACCACATTAATTGACTGCTGCTTGACACACTCACGCAGATATTAAAACTGACGTCTGTTAGCAACTGGGTGCTGTTTAGAGTCTTTGCCGGACTACCTTCTCCATGGAGTTTATTTTAGGGAATGGATGCCAGGAAACTGAGCTGTGCATTCAAAAACAGTGTGGTGGGATGCCCCTTCTACTTATGTTCCGGGGGAGCAGCCATGTGCTCCTCAGTATCTCCCCTGGGACACTTGGTGGCCTCAGATGGAGTTCTCCACAACCCTGTGGGGATCTGGGGTGGCCGCCAGGGGGTGCTGCATGGATCCCGGAGCCAGCATGGACACCTCTACAGCCCCGCCCGGAAGACCAATTAGCAACAGGTGATCAAGCAGCTGGAGCACCTCCGGGTGGGCTATAAAAAGGGCCAGCACTCAGGAGCCAGAATCGGGAGGAAGAAGACGAGGTTGCCTGGGAGGAGTGGTGGTGCCAAGGTGGAGAGTTGTGTTGTTGAGATCAAGTGCTTTTGGGACTGTGTTGTAGCTGGAGGGATTACGGGGAAGACGTGCCCTCCAGCTGAAGAAAAATAAAGTCTGTGTTGTATTTTTACACGTGCCTCTGGGTCAGTCTGTGCCAGGTCAGGCGCAATATAGCGCCTTTATCAGAACAGTCAGATTCATCTCACATTTTAGCAATTGACTGTAAATCCTTTAGCTGTTGTTCTGCTGAGCAGAGGCGGATTAAGGTGGTCATGGTTCCCTAGGCTACTCTTTGTGTGGGCCCCCATTGCAGAGGATATAGACAGCCCCACTTACTCATAATGTTTTACCAAAAAAAAAAAAAGATTTAATGCCACGTGTAATAGCATGCTGGAAATATTACATAGCCGAAATGCACCCACTTGGGGTGCACTAGTATCAACAAACATCCGCAGAAATACCTTGACAGCCTTTACCATAAATAGCAACTCCACAGATAAAAGGCAATAAAAGTGGATCTGCAAGTTAATAACCGCTTTTAGCTTTCTAAACCAACAGGTGCAATAATGGCAGTAGTATAAAGGCCACACTATATTACTGAGGCAAAATCACACATATCAAATAAAACAAGACCCATAAAAATACAATACAGTAACACAAAGTAATAACACAACAGCATTACAATCACACAGTAAATATATATTTTCCTACCTTTAGAAGATTTTCTTCCTTGTTTTCCTGAAAGAGAAGTCCTTGATGAGGCTGGTAAAATCCAGTTTGCGCAAAATATCACTTTCAATTTACATCAGAGACAGGTGATTCAGTCTGTTTTGGCCCATTGTCGATCTCAGTCTGTTTTTGACTAGTCACAGTTTTGAAAATGAACGCTCCCTGCTAGCATTCGTTACAGGCAAAGTCATAAATATCCAGTCTGCTATATCAACATTTGGAAAAACTGACTGTAATTATTTTCCTTGTATAAGTTGCAGCAGTGACCTTGCTGAGATGTCCTTGTTTTCTTTAATAAATTCTCTGAATTGTCCAATTTCGTCCACAAAATCTTCTTCCAGATCACCCGCATATTTCTTTTGAAGATAAGCCACTTAAGTTCGAAGATCTTCTACAGAGATGGAGGGAATATTGTTCAAAAATCCTAACGTCTGCTCAGTGTCTTTGTAGGAGTGATACCGCCGATCCAGTTTGGCAGCGAGTCGGTCTATGACGGCGATAAAACTGTTGTTTTGAATTTGTCTCAGCCTGATTGCTCACAGTCAGATTCAGTGGATTAATCTCCTTGTTTTTTCCTTTTTCTATGCCTCTGTGTGTCCACTTTGTAGTGTTGGAACACAGTTGGTGACATGTTCTTTACACTACTCTCAAAGTTGTCAAAATCATCTCGCAGGCTGGCTACATAATTCCTCAATGAGCTAATGAGATCAACATCGTTACATAAATCCAAATCAACTGCCTGCAGAGCAGTTCTAGTCTTGTAAAAGCATTGCAGTATGTGGTGCCACATGTTACAGAAAAAGGAAATCTCTAGTTTTTTCATCTTCATGAAGAGTGTCCTGGCTTCATCCCGAGCAGTAAGGGTTTGGTTCGGGTCATCAGCTAACTTTTGCAATGTCTGGCATAGTGCTGATGCAGTGCTTTTAGTGTCTGAAAAGCCTTTCAAAGCCTCTATCCTGTGGATCAGCATTTTGTTGCTGACTGGATGAAGATTCGACAGCCTTGAAATATCCAGTCAATTTAGGGATTTTCTTTAGCAGTTCTTGGTTACACTGTCCTTTCAGTCGTTCTGCTTTTAGCATTTTTGTGCTCTGCTATCATATTTTCTTTTGGCCATTTTGCCGATATGCTGTCCAGTTACTCAGAATAACACGGTGGTGTGGTATGAACTCAAAACAAAATTAACTTTAACCGGGTCACATCTACCCAATCAGCTGTTTAAATTTAAAATGTTTCTTATTGGCCAATGGGCGTCAGGGAGGCAGTTTTCTTTTAGTAAATTAAAAAAATAATTATAAAATAGTTTGGCCAATCCTAGGCCACTGCACACGTGGGGCCCCTAAGCTGCAGCCTAGGCTAGCCTGTGCATTAATCCGCGTCTGCAGCTGAGCATACTGGTGATATTCTGATAGGCTTTTGTGTACAATTAAACTGGACAAAATATTAACGGTCATACCAATTATAAGAAAACCGATGGTTGAAATTTTTCCATCCATCCATCCATTATCCAACCCGCTATATCCTAACTACAGGGTCACAGGGGTCTGCTGGAGCCAATCCCAGCCAACACAGGGCACAAGGCAGGAAACAAACCCTGGGCAGGGCACCAGCCCACTGCAGGGCACGCACACACACACCAAGCACACACTAGGGACAATTTAGAATCGCCAATGCACCTAACCTTCACGTCTTTGGACTGTGGGAAGAAACTGGAGTACCCGGAGGAAACCTGGGAAGTGATCCCGGGTCTCCTAACTGCGAGGCAGCAGCGCTACCCACTGCGCCACTGTGCCGCCTGGTTGAAATTTTTGGAACATAAACAACAGTGTGATTTGATATGGAATAAAAATTAGAAAGCCTACAATTTCCATATATTTAATAAAAAATATGTATAGTTCAGAGCTTAAATTTCATTTCAGTGTATGATTTATCTACTATATATATACTATATATATCATCCTAAGCCTAAAAGTGCAATGATTTTGTGCAACGATTTTATGTGACTTTTTATGTCATGTTTTTTGTCACGCTTTAAATCGGGCTTATTTTAAAACCTACATATATATGTTTGGTATCATTCTTTTAAGAATTTATCAAACTTTAATGTGATGTTGTTAGATTTTCACTATGAAACCAAGTGTATGTGTGTACTGTATAACATTAACAATAAGAGCAGCTCACTACTGAAAACGGCAAATATCAGAGGCAGTCAGGATTGAACCGGGGACTCTTGATTACATGTCAGCAAATCTTACCACTACCCCACGGAAGCTGTTGTCTTTTCCTTGAACCTTTTGTGAAAGTGTTTACTTGATCTTTGGACTTCAGGCTTCATACATTATATAGTTTATGCCTACATTTTGTCATTTACTACTAAAATTTGAAAAACGTTTCTGTTTTAAAAATGTGTTTACACAGATTACTGTAGAAACAGAACACACGTGAAATGCGTGTGTTCCAAATAATGATCTATTATTTCCACTCTAAAACTCCACTTCACTCCCAGATAATCAATCAAGGCATGAGCTGGGGAGAAGTTTGTGCACATTCTAAGTCGGTGGGGGGATGGAATAGCCAGCTGCTTGCAGCTTGTCTTTATCGGCACATTTAGAGGACAAAAGACGCTGGCGGAGAGGTGAGAACGGGTTTAAGGTGGCCCAGATCTATGAGTTTTTTCGTAGACTCTGGTAATTCTAGTGTTAAGTACTATGTTTTAGCAGTCCTGCTAACTACATGTTATGGTTATGTAGCACAGTACATGTCAGACTGAACTGGATTAGCTGGTTATAAAACGGATGGGGCGTTGGATGCAAAACTGTAGCCACATTCATTTCAAACAGAGGATGAATGCAAAGCTCCTTTCATTTATCAGCGCTGTATATGGTGCTATATTACAAGGCAATTAACCTGGCCGTCACTTCAGATCTCTCATCCACTGCTAAAGTGACAGTTGATTGGTCAGGAAGCTAATAAGAATCTAGTATTTCTTTATTTCTGAACCAATTCTATAAACTGATAAAATGTTAATAATGAAACATTTTTTATTTTGAAAAAGCAACAAGATTTTGTCCTTATTTAGGTATAACTGGTACTGGTTCTGTTTGTTTCTCTCTCTGCTCCCCCCTTGTGCTTGCAGTTCCCGACTTTAATTTGTTTGCTTCTTCAGGTACCATGCTGTAACTCCTCAGTATGCACACCACAGATTAAGAGCCACTAAACGGAGCTCTCCGCTGAGTATTCCTCTAACCTTAACAATTTTATATAGCCATCTCCTGATCCTTTTATTATTAAACCTGCTTAATCCAGTGCAGTTTCACAGAAACAGATACAGGAAAGCATATGACAAATAATTAAAATATAGCTTTTCATGCACCTCAGCTATTCTTCACATTATTTGGAATGCTTCCAACTCATTTTAGATATATTATAGACGTTGACACATAAACTCTTCTTTGTCAATGTTATGAGTGGTAATTAGCTCAGATCAGGCTCAGCAGATTCTTGTATGAACCTAAATTATAGAGTTTTTCCATTTAGAACTAAACTTTTTCAAATTTGATAGTAGATATTTGGGTTCTAGAGTGTGCTGTTAACTGCAGGTTTTCATATCAGTTTCTTAATTAGAAGGAAATTGTTAACAACAGATATTTTGTCTTTAGATTTCTTGATCCTGTTGTCATCCTGATTTGCCAGAAACATCGACCAGTGTCCATTTTCCTTTCCTGAGAAAAATATCAACATTTCTTATTAACCACCATTGGCTACAATCATTTAGTCTTCAGCATTTGTTTCTAAATATATGATTAGTACATTAAAACAGCTTTTTCACATTTACAGGTGTAACAAATATTTGCTTTTTTACTTGACCTCAGTGTTATCTGTTGGTTAAAAGTAAAAAGAAATAATTAACATCTTTGAATCAAAACAGGGTTTAGGAAAATATAAAAGGATCATTTACCCAGGTGAAGAAATAAAGATAGATTCACTCCTATAGTATCTTACCTATGAACACCTTTTGTTCAGTTTATCAAAGATGTCTAAACAATGTTTTGAAGAATATGTTTGTAAATTGAATGCTAACGCACAAGCTTTGGAGTAATAATAAAGTGATGCTTCCTTGGAACAATGGGTTTCCAGTTTTTGGGACACTGTGAATGGTAGGCATAGGTGGGCAAGATTACAGAGATTAAATGTAGAAAAGGACAACAGAAACAATATCACAAAGGTAAAAACTGGAAGCACTTTCAAGTTGCTAAAGTGTTTACAATGTTTGGAAATATTATGCATTAATTTATAATTTTGAAATGAGGAATGTGGTCACATTTTCTTGCATACTCAAATGGGCAGTGGCATTCAAGTGATGAATGACTGATATTAATGGACCCAAAGTGTGCTAAGAAAACATTCCCCACACCATTACACCACCACTACCAGCCTGAACTGTTGACACAAGGTAGGTTGGGTGCATGGGTTCATGATGTTGACATCAAATTTGACCCTACCACCAGTCTTCACCTTTCCAGCTTTGGTAAGAGTGTACCCACTGCAGGCTGTCTTCACTTCTTGGCCGACCGGAGTGGTCATCTTCTGTTTTAGCTTTTGTGTTATTATTTCTGACATGCTTTTCTGCTCACCACAGTTGTACAGAGTGGTTATCTGAGTTACCATAGCCTTTCTATCAGCTCAGACTAGTCTGGCTATTCTCCTATGACATCTCTCATTACCTGGGCATTCCCTTCTGCAGACCTGACATTCATAGGAGGTTTTCATATTGTTCACACCAGTTGAATGGTTGGGAGACAAAGTCAGAGAGGCGAGATTGTGCTGGTTTGGGCATGTGCAGAGGAGAGATACTGGGTATATTGGGAGAAGGATGCTAAGGATAGAGCTGCCAGGGAAGAGGAAAAGAGGAAGGCCTAAGCGAAGGTTTATGGATGTGGGGAGAGAGGACATGAAGGTGATGGGTGTAACAGAACAAGATGCAGAGGACAGAAAGATATGGAAAAAGATGACTCGCTGAGGCAACCCCTAACAGGAGCAGTCGAAAAAAGAAGATTCTGTAATTTCTAGAGACTGCTGTGTATGAAATCACAGCAGATCAGCAGTTACATTACATTTGGAACAATCATGCAAACAATCATGCCATACTTGAAATGAACAAGATCACATTTTTTCCTATTCTGGTGTGGTGTTTGATGTAAATATTAACTGCATGATCATGTGCATTGTGTTGGTTCTATAAATAGACAACTGCATGCCTAAGCGGGTATACAGGTGTTCCTAATAATTTGATCAGTGAGTATATATCAATGTTTGCATGTCACTTTGCTTTTAGCGTTTTTACAGAGTGCTGCACGAGTAGAACACTATGTAAATTCAGAGACAGCTGAGGTGGACAGTCACTTTCTATATAACACACATTTCCTCAGTCTGTGCGTGATTTAATCCAATATAAAACTGTGTGCTGTACTCCGCTTCCCTCAATGCAGGTTTTGGCTTTGCCTCAACTTAAATATCATTGGACTTCAGCTTTTACTTTTCTGTCTGATGCCTTTGATGCCTCAGTAGACCCTCATCCTCTCATTGCTGTCTTTGGATATCTCTTGCTCAGCTTTTAAACTATAAATAGATGAATGCATAAACCATGTGAATTTTTCTTTATTTCCCGGAAAAAAAATATTTTCTAGTTTTTTATTGATGTAGCTGCATTTTCCTAAAATTGCCAAACTTCTGCAGCTTTAGTTTGCTTCATGGGATTCTAGCACTAGCCTGACACTGAAATGATTCCACAGACAAAATATGTTCATTTTTAAAAGCTTTAGTAAAAGTTCAAAGTAAAACAGTTCACACAAAAAATAGATAAAAAGTAGATATTGCAAAGTAAAGAAATTTTCTTGTTAAAGAAAAGTTCTAGTAAAGCTTATATATCTTGTTGGTTTCTTTAAGTTTGTTCATGCAGTTGAACCATTTCTAAACGGTCAGTAAACTTTATGCCTATCCCATTCACATGCTGCAAACAGGTCTTTCAGTCCATGCTAGCAATGGGACTATTGCATATATAGCTAAGAAAGTTCTATCTCATATTAACTTACAGGGGGTGAAAGGCTATACCATAATCTATAACTAGTGTCAGGGATGCCAGGGGTGATGACCCGGCCGGGACACCTTGAAGGACCGGAAGTGGGCGTGCGCCCATCTGGGATCACGTGGGGGCCGCCATCCTGGTTGCTTTGGGGGCCACGGGTAGAGGGCTTGGAAGCCCAAACCTGTAGGGACCCGTGGTCACCGCCAGGGGGCGCCCCAATGCCTTGGGGAACCTGGACCTCAGCACTTCCGCCACACCAGGAAGTGCTGGGGGGAAGAAGAGGGACACCCGGAGAGCTTCCAGGAGAACAGCTGGCATTTCCGCCACACTGGGGCGTGTCCAGAGGGGAATGCCGGGAACCACCTGGAGCTCATCCGGGAGCATATAAAAGGGGCCGTCTCCCTTCATTCAGTGCTGGAGTCGGGTGGAAGCAGGACGAGGCAGAAGAGAGTGTGGAGTCAGCCCGAAGGAGAAGGCAGTGTGTGTTGGCCAGGACTTTGGGGACATTTGGGGGTTTACTGTGCACTTGTTCTTGATGTGTAAATTTGTAAAAACGTGTGGTGGTGGAAAACAACATGTCCGCCTGTCTGTGTCCGGGCCGGGTCCACATCTGGCGTAGTCAGCAGGATGCCTGTTCCAAGGCGGAGACCTGTACAAAAAAATGTGTTTGTGGACGGCCCGGCGCAGCAGTGGACCCCACACACTCACCGCGGGAGCGGTGTGTGCACAACCCCGCGGGAGCAGTTCTCCCCACGGACCGCCGCTGGTTCGCAGTATGGCCAAGCTCCCCAGGTGCGGAGGAAGGATAATGGGCGTTGCTGGAGTGCAGCGGGCTCCCGCGAGCACGTCGTGGCAGAAGGCACCCGGGGCGGCATGTCGCCTAGCGAGGCCATGCCGGGGACGTTTCCCCGGACAGACAGGACCCGGGAGGTAAGTCTCCTGCTTGCTGGGAAAAGGCCCTGTGGGGCCGCATGTGCTTTGTCTTCGACAGGCAGGGGCTGCCTGGATCCTTGTCGGTGGCAGGCGCATGTCGAACCGTGGCGCCTCGTTAACGCAGCAGCAGCTGGGAGAGCTGCTGAGAGGGAGACGCTGCAACCCGAAGAGCCAGCATGCCCCCGCACTGGGAAGGAAAGAGCCAAAATGGCCACGGACCGGAAGTCCCACCCGCTGACAGGCATGGGATTGGCTGGTGTGTCTTGTGTGCCCGCCAATGACTGGATTAGAGGCGGGACCAAGGAATGTCAGTCTCGTGCCTGGAAGCGACCCGATTGGGCCAGAGGGAGTGGCCCACAGGAGGCAGACGCCGGCTGATGGACAGGTAAGCCTACCGACGTCTGTCTCCCTGTTTTCGCCGGTGGCTTTGCGCGAGCCGGAGGAGTCCCTTTGGCCCGCAGAGTCACCTTTCTTGCAGGTGCTTCGTGCTCTCGCCGTCGAGTTGGAGAAGCTGAAGGGGAAGGCGATCGCGTCTTCGGAGACGCTGTGTGCTACGGATGAACGGCGTGACGCTGGAGCCTTTGGCCGGGAGAGTACGGCGGGGAAGTCGAGTCTTGCCCTCCCCGTACAGCATGAGGGAGGATTCGCCGAAAACGGCCGTGATGTTAATAAGAATGACCGGCAACAAGTAGGCAATCCTCCAACAGCGGACGCGGCGGTGCAGGCTGCACGCGAAGCGAGGAGACCGAGATCGCACGGGTTGGCAGGACAGGGGCTGATGAGTGCCCTGGGTCCTAGTCTCCTGTCGCTCTGCAGGGACGCAGACGGGGCTGGATTTGAGCTTTCACCATGCTCAGACCCAGACCGTCAGAGCGGAGAAGGAGGAACCGAGCGGTGAATGCTGGTTCCTCCGATAGGATGGGACGTGTCGCTGGGTGCGTGCGTCCAGTGAAGGGCCGTCCTCTGCAGAGGCAGAGGAAAACCCCTGGGAGGGTGGAGGAGCCGCCTGTGAGAGCAGTACCGCCAAGGACGACCGGACGGGCATGGAACCTGCGGCGGAGGAGCCGAACAGGCAAGTCACGGGCTGTCGGGAGGGGGGGAGAGCACTGCCGGTATAGAGACCGGTGGGATGCTCGGTGCAGGTGTCCAGGCAGTGCTTCTGGCCCTCCCTTTTGTCTTTTTGCAGGATTGAAGCCCCGACGAGCACGAGGACCGGCGCTGTTGGGAACCTACCCTCCTGGAATGGGCTGCTCCACGGGAAGACTCTCCACCGGAGGGCGGATGGTGCCCCGGCTGGCGGGGACTGTGGAGGCGAGAGCGATCCACTCCGGGGACGTGCTGCCCTCTCGGGATGTGCCGCTCGGACCGACATGTCTTCGCTGGCAGTGGGGCACTGTGGCATCCGGCTGGGGGTGGAGCCCAGCTGGGACACCCAGGAGGACCGGAGGAGGGCTTGTACCTCCTCCAGACCGCAAGGGGACGACCGCCCTGGTTGTATTGGGGGCCACGGGTAGGCGCCCCAGTGCCTGAAGAAATCTGGAGCCCAGCACTTCCGCCACACCAGAAAGTGCTGGGGGGAAGAAGACAAGGGACACCCGGAGGGCTTCCGGGTGCGCAGCCGGCACTTCTGCCACACTGGGGCGTGTCTGCGGAGGAATACCGGGAAGCAGCTGGAGCCCATCCGGGTTCCTATATAAGGGGCCGCCTCTCTTCATTCAGTAGCGGAAGTCGGGTGGAAGAAGGACGGAGCTGGAGAGAGGACTGGAGGCGGCCAGGAGAAAGGCATTTGGACTGTCAGGCCTAGACTTTGGGGGATCGGTGCTGGAGGCACTGGGATGTGCACTGAACTTAAACTTGTAAATAGTGTGAATAAACGTGTGTGTGGTGGAACAAAAGATGTCCGTCTGTCTGTGTCCGGGTCAAGTTCATACTATGAAAGAAAATTATATTCTGTTCTACTTAAGCAAACACTAGTATGAGTTCTGGCTAGATATAGTCGGGCTCACCTTGACGCACAGCTTGGACTCTGGAGCCATTCTCCTTGAGAGGGGTTGGACTCTCTACCACTCTGGAGTTGCCCCCGGTGAGAGGCACCGAGCGGGTGTGGGCATACTTATTGTCCCCTGACTTGGAGCCTGTTCATTGGGGTTTACCCTGGTGGACGAGAGGGTAGCCTCCCTCCGCCTTCGGGTGGGGGGATGGGTCCTAACTGTTGTTTGTGCATATGCGCCGAACAGCAGTTTGGTGTACCCAGCATTTTTGCAGTCCCTGGAGTGGGTGCTAGAGGGCATACCTTCTGGGGACTCCCTCGTACTGCTGAAGACTTCAGTGCTCACGTGGGCAATGACAGTGAGTCCTGGAAGGGCGTGATTAGAAGGAATGCCCAACCCCGATCTGAACCCGAGTGGTGTTTTGTTATTGGACTTTTGTGCTCATCACGGATTGTCCATAACGAACACCATGTTCAAACATAGGGGTGTTCATATGTGCACTTGGCACCAGGACACCCTAGGCCTCAATTCGATGATTGACTTTGTGGTCATGTCGTTGGACTTGCGGCCACATGTCTTGGACACTGTCAACTGATCACCACCTGGTGGTGAGTAGGCTTCGATGGTGGGGGAGGATGCCGGTCAGCCTGGTAGGCCCAAACGTGTTGTGAGGGTGTGCTGGGAACGTCTGGCAGAGTCCTCTGTCAGAAGTAGCTTCAACTCACACCTCCGGCAGAACTTCGACCATCTCCCAAGGGAGGTGGGGGACATCAAGTCCGAATGGGCCATGTTCCGTGCCTCTATTGTTGAGGCGGCTGACCGAAGCTGTGGCTGTAAGGTGGTTGTTGCCTGTCGTGGTGGCAATCCCCGAACCCGTTAGTGGACACCGGAGGTGTGGGATGCCGTTAAGCTGAAGAAGGAGTCCTACCGGACCCTTTTGTCCTGGGGGACTGTATAAGCATCTAATAGGTACCGGCAGGCCAAGCGGAATGTGGCTTCGGTGGTTGCTGAGGCAAAAACTCAGGCGTGGGAGGAGTTTGGAGAGACCATGGAGAACGACTTTCGGACGGCTTCGAGGAGATTCTGGTCCACCATCCGGTGTCTCAGGAGGGGAAAGCAGTGCAGTGTCAACACTGTATATGGTGAGGATGGTGCGCTGCTGACCTTGACTCGGGACATTGTGGGTCAGTGGGGGGAGTACTTTGAAGACCTCCTCAATCCCACTAACATGCCTTCCAATGAGGAAGCAGAGCCTGGAGATTCAGAGGTGGGCTCCCCCATCTCTGGGGCTGAGGTCACCAAGGTGGTCAAAAAACTCCTTGGTGGCAGGGCCCCAGGTGTGGATGAGATACGCCCAGAGTTCATCAAGGATCTGGATGTTATAGGACTGTCTTGGTTGACACGTCTCTGCAACATCGCATGGACATCGGGGACAGTGCCTCTGGATTGGCAGACTGAGGTGGTGGTCCCCCTCTTTAAGAAGGAGGACCGGAGGGTGTGTTCCAACTACAGAGGGATCACACTCCTCAGCCTCCCTGGAAAAGTCTATTCGGGGGTTCTGGAGAGGAGGGTCCGTCAGATAGTCGAACCTCGGATTCAGGAGGAACAGTGTGGTTTTCGTCCTGGTCGCGAAACAGTGGACAAGCTCTACACCCTTAGCAGGGTCCTGGAGGGTGCATTGGAGTTTGACCAACCAGTCTACATGTGTTTTGTGGACTTGGAAAAGGCGTTCGACTGTGTCCCTCTGGGAATCCTGTGGGGGGGGGGTGCTCCGGGAGTATGGGGTACCGGACCCCCTGATAAGGGCTGTTCGGTCCCTGTACAACCGGTGTCAGAGCTTGGTCCACATTGCCGGCAATAATAATATTGCTTCATCAGGCCGTGATCTTCAGCTCTCTCTGAATCGGTTCGCAGCTGAGTGTGAAGCGGCTGGGATGGGAATCAGCACCTCCAAATCCGAGACCATGGTGCTCAGCTGGAAAAGGGTGGAGTGCCCTCTCAGGGTTGGGAGCGAGATCCTGCCCCAAGTGGAGGAGTTCAAGTATCTCAGGGTCTTGATCATGAGTGAGGGAAGAATGGAGCATGAGATCGACAGGCGGATCGGTGTGGCGTCCGCAGTGATGCAGGCTCTGCATCGGTCTGTCGTGGTAAAAAAGGAGCTAAGCCGTAAGGCAAAACTCTCAATTTACCAGTCGATCTACGTTCCTACCCTCACCTATTGTCATGAGCTATGGGTAGTGACCGAAAGAACGAGATCACGGATACAAGCGGCTGAAATGGGTTTCCTCCACAGGGTGTCTGGGCTTTCCCTTAAACATAGAGTGAGAAGCTCAGTCATCAGGGAGGGGCTCAGAGTAGAGCCGCTGCTCCTCCGCATCGAGAGGAGTCAGATGAGGTGGCTCGGGCATCTAATCAGGATGCCTCCTGGACACCTCCCTCTGGAGGAGGCCCTGGGGAAGACCCAGGACATGCTGGAGGAACTGGTTTGGGAACACCTCGGGATTCCCCCGGAAGAGCTAGAAGAACTGGCTGGGGAGATGGAAGTCTGGGCATCTCTGCTCAAGCTGCTGCACCCGCGACCCGACCTCGGATAAGCGGAAGAGGATGGATGGGTGGATGGATAGTATGAGTTTAGCTTAAAGTTTATTACACTTGGTGTTACATCAATAAATTTACCGGATGAACCGGAAGCGACGTCATCAGTGGCGCTGTAACCAAGGAATCGAGAGAGATAGTTAATGCACCCTGCCTCCCCCTGGTTTGTCGAGGAATTACTATTACATGGGCCCTTTAGCTGCCTCCTACTCGCACGTGTGTGACACCCTGTTCAGGCTTAGATAATGGAATTATTGTAAGCCAGGTAGTCTGAGCTATTATTTAACTCTGAAACAATATTTTATTGAGAATTTTACATTTATTTTCAAAAATCTTTTGGTCTTTTGTTAATATGCTACCTTTGCTTTTATTCCTCTATTTCAGGGTATCATTTTTTCATTTATTTTTTTGGCAGGTAAAACACAAGCAACTTCAAGAGTTCAGTCCTATATTAATCAAACCTTTAAAGTACACAATGGATCAACGAGGTTCAAGGCCAGAAATCAAATAGTGGGGAAACAAATTATGGATGCTTTTGGGTGGTCTTATGAGCAAAGATATCTATCCATCTGATCTTCTGAGAGGGGTCTTCATAAATATTTTTTTCCTTCAGTCTAAGTACAGTGTTGATATTTCTTTAAAAGGCAATAGGTTACCAATCACACACTTATTGCAAGTCACAAAGTCACTTTAGGATGAAACATTTTAAAAAGTTTTTTTGGATAATCAAGGACACCTTCTTCTGAAGAGATTTTTATAATTTGGTTAGCTCAGTTACAGTCTAAACCAATTGTAAGTGCATCTCAATAAATATTAACAATGATTATGATTATGTTAAAAATCAAAATATTTATAAAATGGAGCTTAAAAGTAAAGAATACTTTAGAAACAACTTGTAGAGTATAGAGAGAGCAAAGGGAAACTTTCTACTGACTCAATTTCTTAAAATATCAGTCTTCTTAAATCATTTAATAAATCTGTTTGCATTCATGAAGTCTGGAAGAGTATTTTTGTGATGTCGCCTTTCCTGTTTGGGAAAAAAGTTATAACAAGTGAACTACCAAGTACTTTCTTCTTTTACTTTAAATTGTTTTGTTGGTATCTATAGACTTTGGTACTTTTACTGCTGTTTTTGTTCATTTCACCTTTTAACTACTGCCTTTAATTTGGCCTTGCATTTTGTTTTGCATTTTATCCCTTGTAATGAACCATATACCTGCAATGCTTAACATAAATTAATGATTTTAAATATACTTTATCTTAATTTATTTCAGGGTAACAGATGGGGATTAACTTTATAGGGAATAAAAATCTCAAGGGCCCACACACAGCCCTTTATTCTTGGCATTAAAATGAGGGCCATCTCTTTCTTTTTTATTAACCACAAGTTTCCAGTTTTGAATTGAACGTTTCCTAGTCAAGGGTATGCAAAGTATGGTGTCAGAGATGGCTGTGGTGGCGACGCCCAGGAAGACCGGAGGAGGGCTTGCACCTTCTCCAGACCATGTGGGGACGACCGCCCTGGTACCTTTGGAGGCCGTGGACACTGCCAGGGGGCGCCCCTGTGCCTTTGGAGCCCTGGACCTGAGGACTTCCGCCACACCTGGAAGTGCTGGGGGGAAGAGGAGCAAGGACACCCAGAGTGCTTCCGGGGATACAGCTGGCACTTCTGCCACACATCCGGGTGATTATAAAACGGGCCGCCTCCCTTCATTCAATGGCTGGAGTCGGGAGGAGAAGGTGACAAGGTCTTAGGAGGAGGCAAGGAGTGGCCAGGACTTTAGGGACTTTTGGGGTTGTGTGTTGCACCTTTGTAAATATGGACTTTGTAGATAAATGTGTGTGGGGTGATACAAACGTGTCTGCCTGTCTGTGTCCGGGACATGTTCCACAATGGCAACAAAGATGCTGAAAAAGTCAAATACCATTTATCCTCTTAAAGGTAGCCACAGTAATTTAAAAAGCAGATCAGAATCAGAAATATGCCTATCACAGATATTATGCTGAACAGAATGTGATGAATGACATCTTTATCTCCAACATTTGCTCCTTCAACTTCACAGAAAAGATGCCAGCAGTGTAATACCCTTGTTTCAAAGAAATATAATAGGGACCTGGTGCAGAAAGAAGGATATGTAGAAATTTGCCATTCCAATGGTTCGCCGGCCACACCTTTTCTGACAAACATCTGGCCACACGGTGGCTGGTGCTGCAATTGGACAGCCCCAGTGTCTTGTGTTTGAGTTGTGCAGTATGCATGTACACTGTAGGTTGTTTCTGTGTTATTGTGGCTGCTCTTATTTTACCAGGTTGCTTCTAAACTTGAGATGTTATTGTCTCAGTTTAGGGAAATTGTAGCCAGTATATGTCTACGCATTTGCAGTATATTTGGTGTGGCCATATGATTGGTACATTGATATTCTCACTGTCAGTAAATGACAGTGTTTGACCAGTGTAGAATAGCTAACAGTGTCACAGCCAAGGAGTGAGACACTGCTGATGGAAGAACAGTTGTGTCTGCTATTACCTGGAGGAAGAAAAGGAGAAGCTAGAAACCTATTGATCAAAAATGGTGAAGAAAGTGTGAGTATAACATTCTTGTGAGTGGGGGACCTACATAATGAGCAGATGCATTTCAGATGTTTTTGTACGTCATTATTGCACTTTGGTGACCTGTTGTATCATTTTCAGCCTTTCGTTCATCATTCTGGCACCCACATCACCACCCTCACAATTTTTGATACACTGCAGCCGTGTCAGCATGTGGGTTGTCAGGTCCTGGAAATATTTCCAGCCAAATGGCAGCTGATAACCTCCCTAACAGTGCTGTGGACCTTACCAATGAATGATGCTTTTGACAACATGTGGGAGTTTTGGGGCTGTAGACATCTTTGTTGGGTCCCCCTGGAATTTTTGCCTCTATCAATGTTGTGGGGAGTCCTCCTTGGAGTAGTGAACCTATCAAAGTTGCTCCCCCTTGCAGTTTTGTCATTTGGGCAGCAGCATATATCCTTTAAAAATGCGAAAAAAAACCCACACACCACCAAATCAGTTTTTTCCCCATACAACACTTTCAAAAATATCCAAATTTGGTGTGAAAACCACACATCTGACAATAGGGGGGGGGG
>JANRMT010062796.1:40495817-40507092 GCA_026402145.1 Polypterus bichir lapradei
GTCTGCAAATCTGATGTTATTTTCAACTTGTGGGCCTCAGACCCAGAACAGTCATGTGAAATTTATAATGAGGCATTACACAATATCTGGACCCAACACTGACTACTTGTGGCCACCTGCCGCTGGAATGAGAAATGGTCATGAAGCACTTAGTTATTGTAAAAGGTAGTGAGGATTCCAAAGTAAAAGCAAGGTGAAAACAGCAAATCATTTGAAGGTGGCAGTGTACTCAAGCCCAAAACCCATGAGTGCTCACACATGCCCACGAGACTGAAATGAAATTAATAGAGGTATTGCACATGAATGACATGTCACACAGTGTGGACGTGCTTGCATCATCTGCAATTGGCTGGGAGAAAAATTGTGCACTAAAATTCTTTGGCAAAATATAAAAGGCACTTCCTGCCTGCAGGGGTCGGCTTGTGGTTGATTCGTGACTGTCAGGGGCAATTTATCGCAGAGCATTTTACAGCAGGTCAGGTCAGGTTGGGGAGCATGCACTGGTACAGTGTGTTGCTGTACCCACTACATGATGAAACAGCATAGGATCCTGGTTGGCAGGCAGACACGCGGTCCAGTCCCACCCACTTGAAATGACACTCTATCTGCCTCAGCCAGGTGTTACATGGGTGTACCCTTGGCTTGGTCCAGCCATTTGAGTCCCCAACAATTAGGATCCTTTGAGCTGGATCACCCTCAGGGAATCGTACCACATGGCCTTAGCGCTGTAACTGACAATCCTTCACAATGCAGGTAATGTGCCTCATTTGGGACTCCATGAGCAACCGCTCATTCAACACAAAGTCAAACCAACAGTACCCAAGGATTCTCAGAAGTGGCACAGTACCAAAGGAATCCAGTCTTCGTCTCAGGTCACTGGATAGCATCCATGTCTTGCAACCATATAGCAAGACAGGAAGCACCAGGACTCCCTTTCCAGTGACCTCATGACCACACCATCCTCTCCCAAACTGTCTACTGACTTCATAGAAAGACTCACCAGAGACATCTCTGTCGAGGTAAGTAAACCTCATGATGATGTCGACATTCTCTCTGTAGACAGACACACTGCTGATGGCCGTGCCTAAGAGGTCATTAAAGGCCTGGATCTTGGATTTTATCCAGGACACTCTCAAGTGCAGACACTCAGACTCCTCACTCAGTCTCTCCAGAGCCCCGATCAGTGCCCCCATTGACTCCATTGAGCGTAACAAATCATTGTGGCTTGTGCCTATTTTTGTATATATTTAATTTGTACTATAGATATCTCCTAGTTGTCATTTTTAAATAGTGGAGATATTTATATTATTTGGGTTTTGGTGCTCTTCTTGTTTTTTTTTTTTGTATGTATACTTATTTTTCTTCTTTGTAAATATTTTTGTGGATTTTTCATATTTCATATTATTGATAAAGACTGTCATATATTATTGTAAATGTATTTGCTTTTACTATTTTTTCTTTTTCTGACATTCAAATTTTAAATGGAATTACCAAAAATAGTCATCATTTTTCTTCTTTAATAATTTTGTGTGTCATTGCTGTTACAATATGAATCAAAAAATCAAAAACTGCACAATACTGTTCTTGTTCAGTTGTTGCTTGCACCTGTACATAAACTGCACCATTTCTTTGTTCAAAACCCAATATTTTTGTCTGTGTCTCTTCATCTTGCTTCTCTCATACTGGTCCTGCTCAGTCCACAGCTGTAAGAATGCCCATTGTGTAGTTTGGTGCCCACACTCCCACTATACGGGTTATCACAGACCCTATTTAGTTATGAATATACAGCTTATCAACATGCAGCACTGCAGACATTTTGAGCTTTAAGCATGCTGCCCACCAGATACCAGAGAGTTACCCCATGAAACCCAAAGAGAAAGACATAGTAATTCCAAATCCTACTGCAGCCATTTTTGCCTTTGTCTTTGGAGTCAAAGTTATTTTCCACTTCACATATCTGTAGTATGGATGATACTAGTCTGATTAAGTTGCTCGATAAGACTGTCAACCCCAGACATGAGGTAATCATCAAATTGTTGAGATGACAGAAATCATTTTAAGATTTCAGGACCCATTGGGCTTGGGCATGAAGACTGCAGCTTTCCTCTACAACTTGCCTTGGGGTGACAATAAGGGCATTCATGCACTATGACAAAAGGGTTGGTAAAATATAGTGTGAAATCAGGTGATTCAAGCTTTGATTAATATTCACAATATCTGACACATGCTACTGGCATATTTGGAAGGGAGAAAATGTCTCTCCAAAGATTAGGTCTGCAAATTCTGCAATTAAAGTGAGTAAATGCTTGAATGCATCAGTCAACTCATCATGACCTCACGACAGCTTTATCATATTTACATGATAGACACATTCCTGAGATTTCAAGTTAGGTGGATGCACCACATAATCTACCATACTCTTTAATTTCATAAGTCCTTGCCATTGTGCTAGGAACTTGGACTGGGAGGAGGGAATGAGCACCACAACTCAACCCCATAGTGAGCAAAGTGCTGCAGTCATATTGTCTGCATTTGTTGAGTTTTCTAGAATTGTTTTTGAATTAGGGGGCATAATTTTTAGGTTGTGTGACATATTCCAAAATATTGGGATTTTGATTGTGTCTGTCAATCTTCTTCGACCAAATTCAAGATAATTCCTAATTGCCTATCATGCAGCAACTCAAAAGACAAAAATACAGTGAATGCTCGTTGCACCTCCTTATAGGAAAAACGTACAAGTGGGAATAGTTAATATCGATTCTGAAAATCATTCTTTACCATTTGTGTTAGTAGTTGTTTGAAACTTTCCACCAAAATAGGGGATCATTTAAACAAATGTGTTAAGATGTTTGATGTGCAGCAGTTTAGCAGTCTATTTAAATGTCTCAGATGTAAACAGCATTCCCTTTTCAGTATGCACCTCTTATGAATGACTACCCATGCAAAGTCCCCCTTTCTATCTGTAGCTAGACTTTGAATTGACTACCCAAAGGGCTATGGTTTCAGGGTATTTAGTTTGCGTAATCAATTAGAACTAAAATGTGGTTGAAGGGTACCCACAATACTGACTGTTACTCTTTCAGAAGGAATACTGATAAGAGATAGAAGCAATGGATACACTTAATTTGTAAATAACATTCAGGCCAGCAGGAACAATGGTCCCTTACCTCTTCACTGATTCTAGTCAAGCAAAACGGGAGTTTTTAGCACACCCTAATTTCTTGTCAGACTTTAAACGACCATTTATCAAACAGACATGCACTAACCTTCAGATTTCACAATGGTAAGAAATAAGCAGGTGGTGATGTTTTTCACCCAGATGTTTAGCCCCTCATTACAATAAGTCATCAACCAACATAAAGTGAGGCCTCTGTAGTATGGAATCTACATAAAGTTTCCTGTTTTTGAAATGGTGACATTTCTGATGTTTTATAGATTCTTTTTGCTCTTTGCTCCCTTTTGAATACAATTGGGATCAATATACTGTATATTGGATCCATAATTCCTGCAGTGGTCTGTTACTAACCAGCTCAGGTGAGGGGGAGATTTCACTGGCTGTACTGGAGGTGGTGTTAGAGACTTCTAAGGAAGTCATGTTAAGCCTATTGGCAACTCACTTGGATGAGTGCTTTGTTACACAAAATATCGGACATAGAGTGTGTGACTTTTAGTTTTTCTACTCCAAGCATCATTAAGTTCAATATTTGCAGGAAATGTAATTCACAAGATGTTTGTTTCACATGTCTTGTGAAATACAGTATAGGACAATCATACCCTAAAATCACTCCATAGGGAAGCTTTTGAGCACCACTGCCGTGTGCATCTCTGTGATGCCCACGAATGTAAGGTGACATGAGGACATTGGTCAGCAGTATACATCACCATGGATGTAAGGGAGGTCCTTTTTTATACACGGTCATGGAAAAACATATTGGGCATCAACTATGGTAACATTATGGAGAGAATTTAATAATGCATTCACCTGGGCAGTTATACTGCCTGTTAAAACACTGTGTCTATTTTCTATTTTCGCAGATCCAATTAGACAGTAATGTTTACTTTAGTCATTCATTTAAATGTACTGTCAAAATGTGGAAGATGTGCATCCTCAGCCATGGTTCTCCTGGAGTGGTGTCGGTGTTGTTAGGAACATTAACTTTTTTGATGTATTTATCAACTCACTTAGTGGCCGTTCTTTTCATTTCCCTTTTACTATGTACGATACAACACTATTTAGCTTGATTGCATGTTTTACACTTCATCTTTTCGAGACCAGAGCTGCTCAATCGTACTGACAGTACAAGGCAGAAAAAGTTAAAAGCAAGATGAAATCAGAGGATGCATCGTGATAGTGATAATGGGGAGGGCAGGAAATAAGCAAACAAAGACCAGGGGCCTTATGTATAAATGGTGTGTACGCACAAAAATGTTGTGTACTCCTGTTTCCATGCTCACTTCGAGATGTATAAAAAATAAAATTGGTGTAAAGCAATGAACATTTTCACTGTAGCCTTCCCCCTTGTGTACGTAAGTTTCTGCTTGGTTTTGCAAACTGGCAGCACCCAGCATCAAAGCAGTGCTACTGTTTCTGTGGTCTGCTTTTCTTTTTTAGATTCACATCTGTGATGCAGGTTTTGTCAAATACACCGAGATTAATTGCATATCATTTACAAATTTAATTCAATTGATTGCAATCATTCTGTAACAATATAATGGTGCCGGAATGGCTGCTTCAGTGTTGTTAGAAGACATTGCAAATAAAAGAATTAGAAGAGAGTACATATTTACAGATGATGATAACTGGCTTCTAAGTTGATTTCATTTCCAGCTGTGTACTGAACTGGCTCTGGCTTTACAAAGGCAGACTTTAAGGAATTGTGCTCTACCTTCTCCTTTGCAAGTTCTGTCCACTCTGGGGTTTTTAGCCACAGGAGCTTTTCAACATGAACTTGAACTACTGATCGGGTATTTCACAATCATCACTGAGTCACGCCATGCCAGCTGTAAAGGATGGTATTATCTGATTGTCATTCAGATATATAAGATTTCCTTACACAATAGTTGAACTGGAAAACATCAAAGTGCAATTCGCAGCAACGTCTATCAACATCTGATTTAACTGCATGCAACTGCGTCGGACAAGTTACATCAGCCAGGGATGAATCACCAAAAGAATGAGCTGGCTTTACACCATTTATAGCAGGAGTGCCTATAAAAACGTCAGCTCAGCACATTCTCAAGTGCCAAATAGTGTGGCAAAAGGCAAGCCGTCCTTTTAAGGATAAAGAGCAGAGAATCGATCCATTGTGGCACTTGGTGTCAATGCTACATTATAAAGGCGCCTTCAGAGAATGAATTTTCTTATGTAAATAGAAAGCATTTCCACTCTATTAATGTACTGCTCTAAAGTTCACAGAAAGTGTTTCACATTGTGCAAGTGTGTGGCTTGACCGTACCTGAAGGGATGCGTTATGATGAACCTGAACCTGACCCACCAAATGATCTGCCAAATCAGACTGCGTTACAACTTTGTTTGAATGTAATTAGCAGAATGTAAAAACAGGCATTCAGATGCAGCATTTATTTTTTAACCAATTCATTTAATTTGTGGTCAGTATCACATAGTACAGCCCTTATATTCCTTAGTTCATTGGCCACATCTTTTGCAGCATCCATTATTGTATTTTGTGACTGCAGAACAGTCCGTCTGCACACAGCCAGATGGTTGCCCAGTGGTTTCCGAGGCAGAGGTGTGTGTGCAGCCAGCACCTGAAGATGTGCTCGGCATAGCAGCACCATCATGTCATTGGCACAGGGTCAGTTTTTGTAATATTGTCTGAAACAGAATAAACCAACGGCGGACTACGACTCACTTTTCATGTTGACTGTGATATCTGAACACCACTTTTTTATTTTGGGCACTATGCAACTTTCTGAACTTGAACTTTCAAGTGTCTCCGCCACGCTTTTGTTGCTTATACCACTGCTTAAGTATATTTTTCCTCGCCTCATCTTTGTATTCGGTGAAATTCTTTTTTTCATGTGTTTTTGACGTTGTCTTTTAACCAAACACTGAATGGAAGGTGATATTTATATTGATTTGCATATTCAAATAAAATTTTGGGCGAAGTTGGGTTGGGGCAGCAGGTGTGTCCATGTTCATTACTTTCAACGCTGATGGGGATTTATGTAGCATAAGTGCACGAAAGTTGGCTTACACATGGTTTTGGGCATCTGAATTTTTTTTGTGCGTGCGCACATTTCCATTTTTGTCAGTACACCATGTTATAGTGTGAATTCTACACACACTGTTATACATGAGACCCCAAGGTGTGACACAAAATTGAGAGAAATGTAGCAGTACAGTTAATAAACAGAATATGTCACCACATAAATCAAAGAACAGGAAGGAATTCATAACCAGAGATATCTTATCAAAAAATCTTTTTGTTTGTTTGTTTGTTTTGATTTTTCCACAAACTTGGACATATAGAAAATATATGATTCTGACCGTTATACCGTTGTGGCAAAGATATCATACATTCCTAATATACCTGCCTAGTAACAACCTGGCAACCATGCATCACAAACAACAGACAATGGTGGCACCCATAATAAAAACAAAATGGAGCAGCATGAAGATGTATTTCAAAAATAATGCCTTCAGAATCATTCTCAATCAAAAAAAAAAAAGTCTGATAATTTATTACCTGAACTTCTTTCAGAATAATATCTCATGGGAAAACGCTGAAAAAATCTAAAACAAAGTCTAGATCAGGGGTGCCCACACTTTTTCAGCTTGCGAGCTGCTTTTAAAATGACCAGGTCGAAATGATCTACCTACATTAAAAAAAAAAAAAAAAAAATATATATATATATATATATATACTCAGCAAAAAAAGAAACGTCCCTTTTTCAGGACTGTGTATTATCAACAATAATGTTTTAAAAATCCCAATAACTTTACAGATCTTCATTGTAAATTGTTTAAACAATGTTTTCCATGCATGTTCAATTAACCATAATCAATTAATTAACATGCACCTGTGGAATGGTCATTAAGACCTTAACAGCTTACAGAAAGTAGGCATTTAAGGTCACAGTTCTAAAAATGCAGGACACTAAAGAGACTTGTCTACCGACTGTGAAAAACACCCAAAGAAAGATGCCCAGGGTCCCTGCTCATCTGCGTGAACGTGCATTAGGCATGTTGCAGGGAGGCATGAGGACTGCTGATGTGGCTAGGGCAATAAATTGCCATGTCCACGCCTAAGACAGCGCTACAGGGAGACAGGAAGGACAGCTGATCATCCTCGCAGTGGAAGACCACGTGTAACAACACCTGCACAGGATCGGTACATCCGAATATCACACCTGCGTGACAGGTACAGGATGGCTACAACAACTGCCCGAGTCACACCAGGAACACACAATCCCTCCATCAGTACTCAGACTGTCCGCAATAGGCTGAGAGAGGCTGGACTGAGGGCTTGCAGGCCTGTTGTAAGGCAGGTCCTTACCAGACATCACCAGCAACAACGCCGCCTATGGGCACAAACCCACCTTCGCTGGACCAGACAGGAGTGGCAAAAAGTGCGTGAGTTTCTGTATGACAGCAATGTCAGTGTTCTGCCATGGCCAGCTAAGAGCCCAGATCTCAATCCCATTGAGCACGCATGGGACCTGTTGGATCGCAGGGTGAGGGCTAGGGCCATTCCCCCCAGAAATGTCCAGGAACTTGCAGGTGCCTTGGTGGAAGAGTGGGGTAACATCTCACAGCAAGAACTGACAAATCTGGTCCAGTCCATGAGGAGGAGATGCACTGCAGTACTTCAAGCAGCTGGTGGCCACACCAGATACTGACTGGTACTTTTGATTTTGAGCCTCCCTTCATTCAGGGACACATTGTGAAACATTTTTAGTTTATGTCTTATGGTGTTGACTCTTTTAGTGTTCATACAAATATTTACACATTAAGTCTATTGAAAGTAAAAACAGTTGAAAGTCAGGGGACGTTTCTTTTTTTGCTGAGTATATATACATACACATATAGCATTCGAAGTCTGAATCACAATCTGATTGTATGGGTGGTTACCTACCAGGTAACGCGTGTGGTTGGTCTGCGAGTCGGCAAACATCCGCCGTGGGTACCCTCTCAGTTGCGAGAAGCAGATCATAGAATGTTACATAGTTAAATGTCAAATAATGTAAAGAGTACGTGACACGTGTTTTGCCCTATTTTGGGCTCATCAGGCATACACACTCCACTGCACCCCTCATCGGGGATCAAACCTCGGACGTCAGACAAACGCACTTCGATTGTGACATTGTGAGACCAAAAAATCCACTTCCAATTTCACATCCAGCCCATACCCTCCCCAAACAATTTTTTTTTATCCCTTCTTTAGTCGATATAAATTGGAAGGCTAACTAGATCACAGCCGGAGTTTCATCATGCGTGTGGGATGACCAGTGTGTTAGAAGAAAAGAGATCTCAGACTGGCCTGTATGTCAATCAATTGGCAAATGCCATAGGGAGGATATATGACAGACTAACGTTTAAAAAAATATTTTTTTGAATGCAACGTGATCTATTTGCACTACCTTTGCGATCTACCGGTCACTCGCGATCGACACATTGGGCACTCCTGGTCTAGATCATGACATCAGTTCTTTCAACCTTACATTGAATCTGACTGTATCGTTGTAACAGTAAATAACAGAGACCACCTACAGTCAGCAGCAATGCATTATTATTCATTTTTTCCACTAGTCCAGTGATGTCTTCAAATGTCAAGGCATGATCTGGTGTTACAGAAAGGTTTTTCCTTGCAACAGGTTGACTATTTTTAACATGTGGGTATTTTTAGGGGATTTGTCAGCCATAAAAGCTTTATCCATTGTAATGTTAGGCTTGCTGTCTTGCAGTGGGACCAATTTGACAAGAGCACTGTTGCTTTTTGGTGTTTCAATCACCAACCCTGCTTTGAGCCCCACTTTCATGGATTGGATTGGATTGGTTTGGAAATGTCGCACTCACTGAACCATCTAATTGTTGAACTGTACTGTATGTTTTAATTTGTACAGCATTTGATAGTAAAATATACCATGACCTGTTTGCAAAGAAAGATGCTTGCTAAGGAAATACGTTGTCTACTACAGTACTTCTTTTCTGATACAGCCATCTAGTGTTGGCTTACAAGCACAGCAATGCCTCACAGATGTTCATCGGTAACACATGGAGAATTTTCTCCATTTAAGTTACACCCTTTGTGAAGTATTTTAAGAATCCTTTGTGTCTGGTACATTAGGATCTGCAGATTCAGGGCCTGTTTTGCCCGCTTTGCATAACCACTCTCTGATTTAGTAGTATTTTTATTTAAATAAAACAATAAGTTACATTATGATTCAGTATAGTAAGAAAAAGATTAATTTATTTATTTCCTAAACCCACTTAATCCAGTTCAAGGAATGGGGTGCTTGAGTCTATCCTGACAGCATCTAGGACAAAGCAGGAACCAGTTTTAAAAAATGTCACCAGTTTATTGCTGGGCACACCCCTTCATTCCAGGCCAATTTAAATTCACCAGTCAGCCTTACCTGAATGACATGATGTGGGAGGGAAACCAACAGACCCAGAGGAAAATCTAGAGAGGCCAAATATATAAAATGCATACAGGCAGCAAAGATCATCTTTTGAACCCAGTTTTCTTGAGCTGTGAGACAGCAGTGCTTAGCACTGACTCACTGTGCTGTCTAGTATGAACACTAAAAATCTAAAAACTGAAGTCAAATAGAAACTCAGTATCAAGCAAACTAAGTGCGGTATTACTAAAGACTGCAAGGCTACAATGATGTAACAAATACACTGGGGAAAGCAAGAGCAAAAGCTTACTTAGATCTCATTATATTTTCAATGTAACATATTTGTTTATCATGTTATTAATCTAGTGGCCATGTGAATGCTAATATAGGTTATTAGTCAATATACTTGTGTAGATTATTTAATGAATTACAAATTATAATCTAACAGTAAATACTATACACATTGTAGCACTTTGAAATGTCACACCTATGTTACCTTTGAAGTAAGCTCAAATTCTCAAAGCACATAAGTCCCAAAAATTTCCAAAAAATGCCCACTAGAGGGAGATATTACTGTCAAAACCACAGCTAATGATGGGGCAACACAGAATCTTTATAAAATAAAAAGATTTACTCTTCACAAAAATGCCACTCCTTACCCAGGAGGCCTCTTAGTGATTCTGGGGTTTTGCTGAAAGTAAACCCAGAATGGGGTTCAAATTCATCTCATGGTTTAGGGGCATAGTGAGTGCAGTGTTGGGAGGAGAGTGAAAAGCTACTCAGCTGGTGGGAGAAGGTCAAGAAAAATGAGAAGGAGAAGACTTTGGCGAGTTACACAGATGAGTTAAAGAACTGTTAGATATGCCCATAGCAGAGGAAGGATTTGCTGTCTTGCCCTTGTTTATTTTTATTTTGTGTTTCCTTATATTCATCCATGTGTGCAGTATTTCTGCTTAATTAATATACCATTTATAGCTCACATGCTGATGTGATTTATTGGTATAAATTCCGGCTGTTTCAAACCAAACTACACAAGAAAACTGTATGCACTCTTAACATAACAAAAGGCAAAAGCTAGACAAAACAAAGAAATATTATCTTAGGGAAGGAAAGACGGGGCATCAATGTTGATGGTATGCTTGTCCCATACTGCATAAGAAAACCTAGAAATCCTACCCAAATCATTAAGTTTTCTAAAGGGCCAAAAGAAAAGCAATAAATGTGGCCCTATATAGTGCACAATAGTGAATAATGAATAAAACAAATCTCCTAAAAGTCAAATAAAGGAAACACTTAAATGATCTTAATACGATTTTGAGCTATTATGACTCATCAGTATAGCTTAAATGAACCTTTGCATAGATTCTGCGCATTTTCTTGGACCATGTTGGATAGAGGCATTGCTATTTTTCTATCAGAAAATTATTTGGGGTTTCAATAGTGGTGATAAAGGGAGTCCCATGTGCTGTTTCTGAATCTTTCATAACTTCTTGAGATTGCATTTATTTACATTTACACCATAATCCCCCACTCTGAAGCAGCAGGCATTTCGGAGGGTAGATTTTTTTAGTCATCAATCACACATGTGATGTTTTCCTTCTAAAACTAGATTAGGTAAGCTTTATTAAGCCCAATTAGTAATTTAGATAGATAGATAGATAGATAGATAGATAGATAGATAGATAGATAG
>JANRMT010062796.1:40507102-40544621 GCA_026402145.1 Polypterus bichir lapradei
TAGATAGATAGATAGATAGATAGATAGATAGATAGATAGATAGATAGATAGATAGATAGATAGATAGATAGATAGATATTGTGCAGAAATTGCAAAATGATCTTGTTGGGATGAAGCATGACATTTCCTGATAGCAGAAGACAGAAAATATTCTGAGAGGTGCCTTTGAGGACCCTACAATGGAATGTCACTGTGGCTAAAAGTGCTACATGAGAGCACCTCCTGGAGGGGATGGAGGGGATTTTTCATGACAGCATCCAATTTTGCCACCACCCTCTTTGCCTTAACAGCTTCAAGTGTGTCCAGGGTTAGACTTGCAATGGAGCAGACTTTCTTGATTAGTATGTTCAGGCATTGTGTGTGTTTTGAGCTCAGGTTGCTACCCCAGGAGACCACAGTATAGAACAATACACTGGCTACTACAGACTGATAAAACATTACCAGCAACATGCTGCATATGTCAAAAGACTCCTCAGGAAGTACAGTCTGCTCTGGCCCTTCTTGTACAGTGCCACTATGTTGTCAGACCAGTCCAGTAGGCTGTTTAGGTGAACCCCCAGGTACTTGTAGCTCTGCACCACTTCGGCATACTCTTAATTGGTGACTGGCCTCAGAGGCTCTTGGGGACTTCAGAAGTTCACCACCAACTCTTTTGTCTTGTTGATGTTCTTTCTGCACCACAAGACAAAGTTCTCCCTAAGCCTCCTGGGTGAGAGAGAATGATGGAGGACTCATCCAAGAATCTGTAGGTGGTAAGTGCTGATTCCTGGAAGTCTGTTGTGTACAGGGTAAAGAGAAAGGGAGACAGGACAGCTTCATTTGGTGCTCCAGTATCACACACCATCATTTCTGACTCACAGTTTCTCAGGATCACAACATGCTGTATATCCGTCTGGAAGTCCATGATTCAGGAGATTGTGGGGGCATCAGGGTGCCTTGTGCTTTTTCCCCAGTAGGTGAGGTGGCATGGTGTTAAAATCACTAGAATAGTGTTAAAGTCACTGGAAAAATCATTATCCTGACTGTGGTGCCATCTTTATCCAAGTGGGAGAAGTCTACAAGGAATATGTAGATCAGAGCATCCTCCACACCAATATGTGTCTGATAGGCACACGACAAAGGGTCAAGATGTTCTGAAACCAGGATCAGAGCTGTTTCAGGACTAGCCTTTCAAATGACTTTATGAAACATGGAGTAAGAGCAACTGGTCCTAAGTCCTTGGGATCACTAGAGTGCCCTTTTTTTAGCAATGGAACTACACAGGATGTTTTCCACAGCTGCAGAACTCACTGAAAGAGAGAATAGGTGCTGAATGATCCCACAGAGCTGACTGGCACATGTTTTCTGCCCTCTGGGGTTCTTGATATTGGCAGTCTAGGATGACTCAACAATCTTATGACTCCAGTGCTTAGTGATAATTGCAAAGAGCAGTGGTGATAAGGGGTATCCTTAATACAAATGGAAGCTTCTGTTCTGGTATACATTAGTTTGATCCTTGCACATATGTTCAGGCCAATCCCAAATTTGTGCAATGTGGTGAATAGGCAGTACCATTCAAACATATCAAATGCTTTTCTACATCCAAAGATAATAAAATTTCTGGGGTGTTAGACTTTATGGGTGAATATATTACATTAAACAGGTGTTGAAAATTGGAATCTAAGCTTCTGCCATTAAGAAATCCAGTTTGGTCTTGTAATAATACTGAAGGAAGCGCTTTCTCAATCCTTCCAGCTAGAACTTTGGAGAGTATCTTAACATCATTATTCAGAAGTGATATTGGTCTGTATGATGGACATTGTAATAAGTCCTTATTTTTCTTCAGAAAGACAGTAATTAATGCTTGGCAAAAAGTCTGAGGTAGAATTTTATGGTCTCTGGCTTCTATATATGTTGCTAATAATAGGGAAGCTAACTTAAGTAAAAAAAAAATATAAATTCAGTAGGGTATCCATCAGGGCCTGCTGCTTTCTCACTCTGAAGTGAGATTATAGTGTCTAGTAATTCTGAGAATGTCAGAGGTTTAGTCAGTTCCTCTGCACAGAGAGTATCTAGCTATGGTATCTGTAATGCATCAAAAACACATTAGACTGTGTCTTGTCTTCTTTAAACTGAGTAGAATATAAGGACTTACAGTAGTCTCTAAATGTGTGCATTATATTTTTATGGTCAATGATTTTATTTCCATCTGTGTTGGTAATTACTGATATTGCATTGCAAACTTCCTGCTTGTGGATTTGCTGACCTAAAATCGTATTAGCCTTCTTATGTTTATAGAGATGATGTCGAGATTTAAAAATGACTTGTTCTATTTCTTTTCTTGTCAAGAGGTTGAATTCTGATTGCAAAGACTGTCTTTTACTATAAACTGCCTCATTTGGAGATCTGGCATGTTCTAAATAGATTCTGGTAATTTCGCTGATTAACTAGGATGCCTCCTTGGTTTCCAATTTTGTTTGTGGGAGAAATATGAAATAATCTGTCCTCTTAAAAATGCCATCAGAGTTTCCCAGAGTATTCCTGCAGGGACCACTGAGGATGTATTTGTCTCTAAAAAAATCAATTTGTTTGGATATAAATTCTGTACAGTTCTTGTCAGCTAATAACAAGGGGTTAGGAAGCCAGCTGTGAGATGAGTGATTTGAGCTCCATGATCAGAGGGGTGTGGTCAGAGATAACAATAGTGTCATACTTGCAAGATTTGATTGTGGGAAAAAATTGTTATCTATAAAGAAAAAATCAATTCTTGATTAACAATGATGTACTGATGAGAAGAAGGAATAAAGTTTGGATCTGATAAGTTATAATCGATTACAAACTATGTAATTGAATTTGTAGTGTTTAGATATTATCGCCACTGTAACTGAAGACCTATCCAGGTCTGGATTTAAAACACAATTAAAGTCTTTGGACATTATACTTTTATGAGTTTTCACATTAGGAATGGATGCAAATACATTTTGGATGAAGTCTCTATTATCCATATTGGGTGAGTAGATATTTATCAGAATCACTTTACAAATAAATAAATTATCCATCACTATCACATATCACCTTTCAAGATCAGATGCTATATCTGATACTACAAATGAAATTGTTGTATGTATTAAGATTCCCACACAGTTTTGTTTTGTTAGTCATATGGATAATCGCTGTCCTTTTGAAGCAGGCACAGAACCATAGATTTTCTCAATGAAATATTAAAGAGATCAATGGATACATCAGCTAAATGGTTTTCACAAGTTTTTAAAACATGCATGCATCCAACTGGAAAGAATGTCATATGGAAATTAAATCATTTAAAAGTTCTGATTATGTCATGAATACAGAAAGCGAACAGAGTGAATCATGTGATACTACAGGAAATTGAATAGTGTGCTGCTTGTTATCATAATCAAAGTGTACATAAAAGGCATTAAGTTCATGATGAAAAGAAAAAATAAATTAAATTGGATTAGGATTAACTTTGTAGCCGATAAATTGTTTCACACACTGTAACCTGACCATGGCAAAAATGGTCTCTGTAATCATCTTTATAAAATCATCTCTATAAAGTTTGCTGATTGTTTTCAGTTAATTTTCCTGTTTCTGTCGTTGATTATCCTTAACCTTGCCTGTCCTGTTGCACATTCACAGTGAGAGAGAAGATAACACACCATTTTGAAGAGTTGTGAGATGCTTCAAGGAGATGAAATTGTTTTTTGTAGGCCGCAACTTTGAAGGGAGGGCTATATAATGGCACTGAAAAATGACATCAGTCAGGGATAGGTAACCCATAGGAGTTTCACGGCTGTATATAGATCCTGTTATTTAGTGAGTCTTGTTGCAGAGATGTTGTTCTCATTTGCCAGGCATCATCTGATGTTGTTAATGCACTGTGTTTAAAGGTTGGCATTGGTGGCCATGTTATCATTTGGGTTTGTGCATTATTCCTGTGTTAATGTGTGATTCTTTTGGTGATAATTATGCTCCTGGTTTTAGAACTTATCTCTTTGCTTTGGTAAATCGATTTTTGGTTGTTAATTTAAACTTGCTGATTTGACTTGTGGCTCTTGTTTTGGCTTGTACCCTGACTATGTTTCATGTACTGATCCTTATCATTAAAATCCTTTTCCGTCTCACTCAGCACAAAAACTAAAATCACTAAAATGTGGGATCCTGAGATGGAAAAGATAATGATTAAAACTGAAGTCATTAATTCTGAATAACAAACTCTGAAAAAACAAGTGGCTGAACCATGTAGATTCATAGGCAACACAATCTACACTCAGATTCCCCAGTTCAGTAATGGAATCCAGGCGTGCAAAAAAAAACAGGCCAATCTATTTAAGCAGTGGAGTGGGTCTCATAAGTGCTGCTCTTTCAGTGCTCAATCATCTATCTCCTTCTCTCACACTCTCATACACACACCCCATCTCTGCACAACTTCTCAACATGGCTATATCCCTTCTGACAATTCTTCTGTTCCAGATCCGTGTGACTCCACCAGAATTTTAATTCCAAAAATGCTGCTGCCCACACAGGTAGTTGAGTTACACAATTAGTATACATTAATAATGACTTGGCTTATTACAGTGACATTGGTAATTACAGAGCAATTACAGTGTAAGTGCACTGTAATAAGAAACCTTTAATGTTGCAGTACCTTTTTAAGTTATGATGGGAAGAAAGAAAATGAATGCATCTAAAAAGACATAAAGCAGAAAAAATAACTGACAAGTCATCTCAAAAAATGTAAAAACATCCTTTAATTTGCTTGGGTTTGAAAATGTATATGTTTTGTTTTAAACTGTGTTGTTATTTCACAGATAATACCTTTAAATAATCTAGACATACGCTCAGGAGTCAGGAATCTCTCGGTATTAGAAATGAATAACGCAGAGCTAATGAAAAAAGTCTGCTTATGTGCCAACCCCTGCCAAACTGGCTTAGTGAGAAACTAAAGAACTTGATGCTCAACCTACTTGTGGCAGTGGAACATGATATGTGACACACGGCAGTGTATTTATTTTATACCTTCAGATCCTTTAGAAGCACTTCTGTTAAATTCTTTCAGCTATGTTTTGGTTTAGAGTATTTGGAATAGCTTGTGGGTTCCACGTATCTTGTGCTGGTAAGTTTTAAACTCACTAATATTTTTTGCACTTGAAATTACTTGTAGGTTTTTCTGTTACATTATGTATTGTAGTGTCACGATGTTCTTAATATAGGCTCAATGTCAAAATTAATTTGACAAACCTAGTAATTCTTTTAAATTCCCGTATGAATGTCTTCTGAAATGTGATATGGTCTTCAGTTAAATCATTATAATAGATAAAGATAATCAAATTAAACAAAAAGCTCTTACCAGATTTGTACTGTATATTGTCATCTATTTAATATATTGTTTAGCTTTTGGAGGCCGAGGCTCTAAAATGTAAACATATAGGAAGGAAGGGATTTGAGCTACAATCAATGAGATAACATTCAGATGGGGATATGAAATATAAACTGTCCTGTATATAAAAAAGTACATTAGTTTTGGTTTCTTCTCTATACACCAGAAATGCTTTGAATCACAAAACACAGTCCCTTTAAAAGAGCTCCTCAAAAAATAGATGTTAAAAGCTCATAAAGTGAAAGAAAGCTACACGGGCATTTCTAGGCCCAAACCTCCTTCCATCTACAGTCAGGCAGATGGAGCACAAACTGAAGGACCTGAGTACTTGTGTTGATTGGTTAAATTCACCAATGCATTTTGTGCAGCACAGGCGCTCATGTTGGAAGAATATTTTCCTGGAAATTTGCCATATTGCAGTATTTTCATTTGAGGGGTACATTAGCTTACAATAGTGACAATATTATGAGTGTTGGATACTAAAGTGCTCCCTATGTGTTATGTCTAAAAAACGACGATCATGGAGCTGTTTTTATGTTGGCTTTTCCAGGTAGTCCTGTCCATCTCAGAAAGGTCTTGATCACCTTGGGAGTGTGTCTCTCTCATGTCAGAAAGCAGGGGCACTACACTATTATTTCCACAGCACACAAATGGAAAAACATTTGCGTAGAGTATAATTATCAAGTCACTGAAGGTGATGAATAATTGAGAATAGTATTATTCCATTTAAATCTGTCTTCAGCAGTGCATTCAAAGCCAACAGTCATTTCGATCGTTTAATTTTTACTTTGTATCGTCTGTGTCTCATATGCTATACCAATTTACAAATTAATACATTGTCCTTGTTTTCTTATTACCTTCTTTTCAACTTGCCATTTAGGAAGGCATTCAAATTCAAGCTGTACTTGCTGAAGCAGGATTTTGTTAAAAGTTCAGGTTTAAGGTCATTGTTTAAGTTTAAACTATGCCATTCATTTTTTTTTTATTAAATCCCTTTGTGTTGTTTTAACATTTAATTTGTGGCTTAGTGTGTATTTACTTCATGATTTATGCATTAATTTTATACTTACATGTTTTAATGTTAGATACGATTAATCATGATTAATTTCATACATGTATATGATTAATTAGCTAATTTTTTTAATTGATTCCCAGCCCTAATATATATATTTTTACTTATTGCTAGTTCGTGGCCATTGGCTGCATTTTGTTTGTGTTTATCATTCCATCTGTGTCCTTTGTTGTTTGAAGCACAGTGGTTAGCACTGCTGCCTCACAGTTCAGATTACATTTTTGACCATAATAATCGTCCAAGCACAGTTGCCAGGTGCTTCGCTAGCCCTCAGGGACAATTAAAATACCATTGCTCCATTATAATCCAACCTCAAATCTAGTTCAGTTCCCCTTTCCCCGTTGACTTCATACATTTATGGAGTTTGATGAAGTTGCTAAACATTTATGTAATTTTGTCGAACTCACGGCTATTCGTTTATCACTATTTAGTACCATTGCTAGTATCTCTACAGGTGGATGCTCTGCAAACATTCAAAGATCACTGCAAGAGCAAAATGTTTGATACTCAAAGACAATAATGAACCTTACCATGACAGCAAAGGCTTTAGATGATCATTGATGGTTACCACACTGAAAGTAAAATGTGTTCCGTTTTACATGTGACAAAGTGTATGCTGTGTTTAGAGAACACAAAACACCATGTACCAAAACCAAAACTTCATCCCAGTCCCGAAACATGCAGAAGAGTGCATCATGGTGTAGGGATACAGGACCTGGATGGCTTGAAGTTAATAAGGAAAGAAATTCTACAGGTGAACATCAGGTCTTCTGCCTGTAATAGGAAACTCACGTGAAGATGAATAGGATGTAATAGATGTAATAGGAAACTCTCATGTAATATTATGATGACCCCAAACACCTGAACAAACTAACAACAGAATGGCTTAAATAGCAGAAATTACACAGAGTTGTGGCCATGGAGCTAATGAGAAGCTGTGATGTGATCTGAAGCAAGCCATTCATGAAATCATTTCAGAGACAGAAAAAGAACTGAAACATTTCTGTACAGTGGAAGATGTCAAAATACCTCCTAAGAGGTCTTATCAGCAGCTACAAGAAGCATGCGATTAAGACTGCTGTTTCCTAATGCAGGTTCTACCAATTAGTGAATTTGAAGATTCACAAATGGTCCCTGTGCTGGACCTGGAAATTGGAAAATGAGCAAAAAAGATAAGACAATGCAAAATATTTTGTAGCATTTATTTATTTAGATTGCCTTTATCTAATACTATGACATGGATGATGATCAAGCCATTCATGCAGGAATAAGGAACGGTTCACTGGATTTGTAATCATTTTCTCACAACTGTACATTTCCCTTTAAATTTAACTAAGGCCATCCATCTTTAGGAGCTCTGTGCCTAGCTGCAAGGTTCTCATTGTTTTCTTAATAACTTTACTTTTTATTTTTTTCTCATGTTAACTTCCTTATTGTATTAACCCCTGAAGACTTTGCCTTTAAACTCATTCAAAAGTAGGGGTAAGTGTACAGGACTGCTTAACTAGCAAAGCTTTGCCTGCGAACAGGGAAATTAGGACAGGGGCTCAGCCCAGTGTGGACCAGGAAAAATAAATAACTACAGGAGTGATTGAAGACCAAATCTGCATACCAGTATGGGCATATGGCAGCTGCAAATATGCCAAAACCTGTCCATGGAATTTGCATCCAAAAAAACAAGTCTTCAGGAGACACCTTGAGAGACTGGTACAGACAGAGGAAGAGAATAACATCAAGCAGTATGTGACAGGGCAGGTCACTCATGCTAAGGGTGCCTCATCCTTTAACCAAGACAGCAAGGTTACGGAGGACAGCCAGGAGGTCTGTACAGTCCCTTTATGTAGGCTGACCCTGCTCTAAATGCAGAACAGGAAAACCAGAAGCTTCCTTGAAGGTGATACCATTTAAAGGCTGTATAGGGATTAGAGTGGGGGAAAAACATCATAAAGATTATCATAATTAATGTTTTTTTTTTATTTCAATCTAAATGATGTAGAAATTGGCCAGATTCACAAATGAAATTGACTAGTTCCTAGCAAGCCTTGCAGTTGTCATACCCTATCATGTCTTCTGATTGACTTCTCCCTTGCAGGTGACAAATATCTGCCTAAATATGTCTGTCTGGCAGTTACACTCGTTTGCAATGTGCTATCAATTGGAACATATTAGTATTTCGTAATTCATTTAGCAATAAAAGGCAAGGCATTTCTAATTCCAACAGGTGGCACACTACAAACAATAGAACTGCTATTGGAAATGCAGTACAATTGTGGCAAAAGACAAGTTGACACTATAATCTAATAAAGGACATTTTAAATAAAAAGTATGTATATAAAGAATAGAAACAAATAAAAGAAGTATTAATCTCTTTTTAGTCAAAAAACATTATGGCGATCTTTCTCCCTTAATATAACAAAATGGAAGCAGGAATAAATAATTAACAAATTCCATTAACAGCTATAAATATTAGAGACTGGCCTCCCAGGATCAAAGTTTGAGAATGTCCCCAAGGTTATTCCCATCAGCTGCTTCGCTCTGTGTCACAATCATTAATATGTAAGAAATTTGACGAACGAGAGGAGACAATTCAGTCCATCAAGCCCATTTGTTTAGCTAATAGCTAAACTGCCCCAATATCTCCAGATTTTTCTGGGCTCAAATGGGATTAATACTCTCTCTATTTCATTGTCTTTTATTGATTATTTTTCCTTTTTAAACTTTTCTTTTTTAGGTTATAGTGTCTGTTGTATGTGTTGTCTTTTGGAGTGCAAAATGAAGTGCATTTCTTTAGAACATACAAGAAACTCTTTGAAATGGTTGTGTTGAGAATGACGTTGTGTGTATTACGGACTGCAGTTATACTCATTTCAATTAGATTTAAGTTCTAGACTGATTGCCAAAATGTACTGTGTTGTGACCTGGGCCAGCTAGTTACTCATATAAAACCAATTTAGAGTGTCCAGTGCACATGTAGGGAGAATATAGAATATCCAAACAGACGTCAACCGTGTCAGGGCCAGTGTCCTAAAGCTGTGAAGCAGAAGTGCTAACTACTGTGTGTATAAATGTACCATAACTACATTTTCTGGTCAGAGTCTGTTGCTACTGTTCTGATTCTACCATATTGTCAAAGCATTTCATCACTCTACTGCCATGCACTATAAGTTAACTCTTTCAAGTTTATTTTTTTGCTTGTTTGTAATGGCTAAGTTAATACATTTTTATTGAATCATCTTTTATTTATTGTATAGCTGCAGTTGGATTCTTGTATCCTTTGTAATGCACTAGTGTGAAGGGTACCATTGGTCTAGCAAAATAAAGTGAAATATTAGACACCAGTAACAGCGCACTGCATGATAACGTGCAGTGAATACACTTCACATTCATAGTTTTCATGATCTTTCTCTGTACGTTTAGCATTCGTTTGCTCAGAGGTTGATGCGCTTGCTGCTTTCTGAGCAGCTCTTCTTTTCTCCACCCTAGTGGCCCGCTTCTTCTCTTCTTTCGTCGGCATCTTTTCTCGTTAAAACTTATTAAGTCAGTGTTTGTGTTGCAATTACTTAGTATGTTTTCTTTAATTTTTCACTTAAGCTGCCACTTAAGTCGTCAATCTGCCTCAAGAATGATTTAAGATATGAAGAGGTAGGCGAAGTGATGGCAAAGGTGGTAGGGATGAGAACGGCGCACGTACATACGTATGTGCCGCACGGCCACCCTGCTGGCCGCTGCCGAGAGTTGATTCTACAATAAAATAAAATAAAAATAAAAAGAGGAATAACCTTGGAGGTCAAACCTCACCCCGAAAGTGGATAGTAGACGTCACGTAGTATACGTGTACCAAATTTTAGATAAATCGGTCAAACAGTTTGAGAGCTACAGGTGATTTAAAATCCAGGACAGACAAACGAACAGCCGCGGCAGTGTATTATATATGAAGATAATTCAATGAACAAGAGCAAACGCGAACGCAGCCAATTCGCAGCAAATAATGCTTTGGCTCTGATCAACACTAGTGCTCAGGTGTCATTTCAGAACACCAGCATTGTATGCTGTTTAAACTTAACGCACACCTCATTATTATATATACACGCCTATTATATATAAAGATGCTTTTGATTTTAATTATCTTCCACTTAAGTTTTTACCATTGAGATAAAAATAAATTCTTAAGTTGCTAGTAAATTAAATTTGTACTGTGTCTCCAGCTGCTGCTAGACTGTTTGGTCTTGCTCAAGAAGCCTACAATATAAACAGTATAATGAAGATAAATAAGTAATTGATAGATTTTAGTAAGGTTATTCAATAGTCACCACAGATGCTGACAAGATAAAGAAAAGTGAAAAAAACAAACACAATTATTGCAATAATTAAAAATCAGCAAGATTCAAACAAGGGTAACACTCAGCCTTGACTTAAATGCTGAGACCAGCGGTCTTCTCTAATATTGATGAGCAGATCACTCCGTTGTTGGAATAAAAAGTAAAGAGAAGGGAGGCTTTCCCTTTAGATCACATATGTGCCCTTAAGGATCCTCTTATATAATACGCTACCGTGGCTGTTTGTTTGTCTGTCCAGGATTTTAAACCACCTGTGGCTCGCAAACTGTTTCACCAATTGACCTGAAATTTGGTACATATATACTAAGTGACGTCTAGTATCCGCTTTTGGGGTGATGATTGGCCTCCAAGATTATTCCTCATTTTATTTTTATTTTATTGTATTGTCAACTCTCGGCAGTGCGCAGCGGGGCAGCTGTGTGTCGCAGGTGTACGGGCGCTGTTCTTATTCCTACCATCTTCGCCACCACTTCCCCTACCTCTTCATATCTTAAATCATTCTTGAGGCAGATTGAAGAATTAAGTGCCAGCTCAAGTGAACAATTAAAGAAAACATACTAAGTAATTGCAATACAAACACTGAATTAATCAGTTTTAAAGCGAAAAGATGCCGACGGAAGAAGAGAAGAAACAGGCTGCTAGGGTGGAGAAAAGAAGAGCTGCTCAGGAAACAGCAAGCGCATCAACCTCTGAGCAAACGAATGCTAAACGTACAGAGAAAGAGTATGAAAACTATAAGTCAAATGTATTCGCTGGTGCAGTAAGCCGTTACTGCTACACAATAATAAGTTACAGTATGTACATTTGGTGAGGAGCTCTAAACCACTTACAACTTTAAATGTGAGAAGAATTAAAATCAGCTGTAAGCTTATATGGAACCCAGTGAAGTTATTTAAGAGCTGAACTTATGTGGTCATTATTTCTTAGTTCTAGTTGTAATTCTTGCTGCCATGGTTTGAATAAACTGCAGAATAGCAAGTGAAGTATTCAAACGGCTCAACAATAAAATATTAGAATAGTCAACTCTGCTTGAAGCAAATGAATGAGTGAGCTTTTCATGACAGTGAAATTGAAGAATCCATGCAATGGTAACACGTGAACATTTTATGGAATCCACTAACTTTTCTCATGCTTTCCTTTTTTAGTTACACTTTCTTTCAGATTTGCTTACACAACTGGTTTAAACAGCAGTGATTTCCCAATATTCATATTGGAAGAATTTATAGATGACACAGAGATTTACTATTATGACTCCAATACTACGACATGGATCCGTCAGTACGAGTGGCTAAAAAATGTTGAGAGTCTAAGTTTCTTATCAACCCAGAAGGAGATTTCATATTACCTACTGAATGTCAGTGCTACTAATATCAAGCCCTTAATGAACATTTTTAACCAAATATCTGGTAAGCATAATCATTTATATGTTCATTTGATATACATGAAAGAATAAACCAATAAAATTCAAATGAATGCATCTTCCATGTTCTGGGTTCTGCAGTTTTTCCAATGCAAGTTCATGGAAGCCAAAATTACACTGGGTATGGGGAAGAAATCAAAAGTGGACAGGATGTCAATGAGTCAGAGGGCACACTCACTCAATACTGAATGCAATACAGGGTCCAGGTCTTGATGAGACACCATCACAGAGCCTACAGACTCACTTGCCTATACTCACTCACACTTGGCACAGCTTTAGAGGAATTATAAGAAAGTGGCAAGTGTATTTTTCTACTGGTTTGTAGTGGCCAGTTTATTCTTCTATGCAATAATGTGCTGGGGAAACAGTATCAGAGCAGGTGATGATAAACTGATTAAAAAGACTAGTTTGATCTTGGGAGTCAAGCTGGACTAACTGGAAGAAGTGGTAGAACAGAGGACACTCTGAAAGCTGCTTACTGTACCGGACAATGACTCCCACTCCCTGTATAAGGTTTTGACTCAACAGAGGAGCAATTTAGTAGCAGACTATGTGATGTCATTTCTACCCTTCAGCATCAGGGTCTATAATGAGTCACCCCTCAGCCAAGGTGGTATTGTTCCTTGTGTGCTGAATGGAACTGAGCAGGTCTAGTAGACATCCATCCATCATCCAACCCGCTATATCCTAACTTCTGGGTCACGGGGGTCTGTTGGAGCCAATCCCAGGCAGGAAACAAACCCCGGGCAAGGTGCCAAGCCCACTGCAGGGCACACACACACACACCAAGCACACACTAGGGACAATTTAGAATCGCCAATGCACCTAACCTGCATGTCTTTGGATTGTGGGAGGAAACCGGAGCACCCACAGGAAACCCGTGCAGACACAGGGAGAACATGCAAACTCCACGCAGGGAGGACCAGGGTCTCCTAACTGCGAGGCAGTAGTGCTACCCACTGTGCCACCGTGCCACCCTCTAGTAGACATCTTCCCATACAATGGTGCTATTTACAATATATTGTAATATTAGAATAAGATTATTAAGATTATTATAATTCTGCAATATGTATAATTATGGCTTGTTTTTTGTCTGCTGCTGTAACCCCGCAATTTCCATTAGGACTAATAAAGTTCTTCTCTATCTAACAATCAACCCATGCTGACAGTGACCAGGATGGGTCACTGGAGTTGTAAGGCTCATCATTTAACACTACAATATGTTACTACACTACCCAAAATAAAAATGCAATATTTAAAAACGTTTGTTTGCTAACTGTACACATTAGTCAAAAGAACACTCTACTGTTCTGGGCTACAGTCATTTAAGTATGTTTATGTTCTTTTATGTTGTCTCGTTTGGCTTCTCGGTGGCTGCACTGTAATGATGACATGCTTGAGCTGGCTATGATCAGTAAGCTTGTACGCCCGATGAAACTGTTTGGCTGGTGCTGTATGAGAAAATTGTGTTCATCTTAGACTGGTGGAAGTGTTTAATTGGACTGAATGTTATTTTTAGGAGCAACAGATATAAAAAGCACCTTTATTAAAAGGAAAAAAAAGATCAGTCTAAGCTCAAGTAAAGGTTTGTTACAGCAGTTCATTTTAGAATGGTACTAAATTCAAAATCCCAATTATAACTAAACTAGAATTGAAAAACAAAAGATTAATAAATAGAGTTGTATTGTTTATTTATTGTCTGTATAGCTTCTGGTCAATTTTGTGTGATATTTTATGGTTGCTTATATAATTACATAAAAATCTGTGGAATACAACTTGACTGTACCTGAGTCAAAAATAAACAGTGCACAATAAAGAAGTTCCCCCAATTACAGTTATAGCATTGACATTTCACAGCATCTGGATGTTGGTGTGATTACTAGTACTTCGTCTTCCCATGTCCTTCCTAATTTATTCTTAACATTCTGGTTTATTCCCAAGGTCTGAGATATCCTCATTAATTTAAGCGGTGACTCTTAATTGGCACAGCATAGGTGAATGGATGTGTGCCTGAGTGTGTCTTGTGATATACTGGCAGCTCTTCTCATATTGCTGTCATGCAATAGAATTCAGCCCTTCAAGACCTGTATGGGATGGGGTGGCTTCACAAAATAGATGATCTCATGAAATATTTAACATAGAAAGTTTTAGGTTATGGCATTTACTATGAACTACTTTTGTGGATTTGTTCCTACAGGAGTTCACACTCTCCAGGGATTGTTTGGTTGTGATTTGACTGGAGGTTTGTTTGCTATAGTAGGGTATGATGGAGACGACCTGATCATTCTGAATATAACCACCCTGGAATGTATCACTGCACAAGAACAGGCAAGCCTTCTTCTACACAACTGTGTTATTTCAAAGGTTTTTGTGCAGATTTTTCAAACTTTATGCTCTGGGTGGCTAAGTGAGTTTGTTTTTTATGGAGGAGAAACCCTGAACAGGCAAGGTAAGAGAGTAAAGTGTGGCACACAAGCCTTTTTTGATTAAAAGAAAGTGGAAAACATGGCTGAATACTACATGTTTTGTTCAAAAATCTCATCACACTGGCTATAAAGCTTATAGTTTTCTCAGGAATATCTTGCTAGACTCCACAGGGGTTCCCACCTCCAGTCCCAGTGGGCCGAGGTGGCTGCAGGTTTTCATTCTTAGGGCCGATTTATACTTCAAACTCAGAATGCGTACGCGCCAGCATCATGGCTGCCACACGTTCCCAGCGTTCATTTCACGCGTCCTCTAAGCAGGTCCTCAGAAATTAGCGCGACGCGTGTGCGAGTTGCAGTACCAGCAAAAAGTCAGGGGGCGCAGTGTGCTAAAAGTCAGAACGTGACGTCAGTGTCTCTGTTTACTATCTACATGTGACAGAAAGCCTCTATGCAGATCCTACGGGATGAATGCTTCGATGTGGTGAAGCAAAATGCCGAAATACAGATGCATTCGTGGTGCTTTTATATTCAAGCGTCGCATATTCCCGATCGTAATGACACGATACATTTTAAAAGTCTCACATACTGTCTTTTGTGCCGTCTTTTTTTTATTTTTGCAACTTAACAACAGCAACATAATGTATAACGCTGTATTTGAGCCACTGAGAAAAAATAAAGGACACGGTGAAAACGTGTATTTTGTGATTAAAGTGGAAATTTCGTTTTTAATCTCGAAATGTCCACTTTAACCTCGTAGTTTACTTTATCATTAAAACAGACCATCGTAAACGTCATCCCAGTTTTTAATCGCTATGGGCTTCTTGAACCTGACAGCAGCGGCAAGCAGCAATAGATCACCACACAGAACAAATTAAATGTATGATATCCCAACTCTCTGCACATTTAGAATCTTTATATTTATACTTGATATCACTTTCAAGATGAAATGCATTAAAGTGTGTATGTTACATTTTACATATAATTTCGTTTAAATAATGAATACTGTTAATAATTACACACATGGGGGGAATAATTACACACATGGGGGTGTCACGGTGGCGGAGCGATAGCACTGCTGTCTCGCAGGGAGTTATGTTGCTGGTATTTCCTGCTTGTATTCCACACTGTGCTCCAGTTTCCTTCCAAAGATATGAAGATTTGGGGATTTGGTGCCGCTAAAATGACGCTAGTGTATTTGTGTGCTTGTATTCACCTTGCGATGAGCTGAGGCCTCGTCCAAGGATTGTTTCTCACTCGTGCCCAATGCTTGCTGGAATGGACACATCCCTGGATTGATGGATTTAATCAATTCACAACACAGAGAAGCCGAACATGTTCTCACCGTGATAATATCTCACACTGCCTCCTGGTGGATTCCTCCAGATTTACGTAAAGTACGCGCGCAAGTATGAACATTACAACGCTTGCGTGGCAGGAGCGTCCGCTGCAGCATGCGTCGCGTCGTGTTAAGTATAACTCCGGCCTAACCCTTTTCTTAATTAGTGACCTGTTTTTGCTGCTAATTAACTTCTTTTGAATTAATTTTATTGCTCTCGAAGACTCAGACCTCTTAATTGTTTATTTTTCCTTAATTATCAGCCAAACAATAATGAGATACTAAATGAGCCAAAACATGACCAGCAAACTGTGTCCATCACGCAATATCTGAAAATAAAGAAAGGTGAAAGTCTCAGGAATAGTGATCTGCTCAGGTCCTCAAATCATTTTAACAGTCCTTGTAGAAAAAGAAAAATCAACAATTTTGGAAATATATGCTATTGCACAATGAGAGCAGCAACAAGCCATGGAATTAAAGAACAGGTTTAATTAACAACAAGAATTAAGCAGCTTAATGGAGTGAAATTGGTTGGAGTTTGAAGCCCTGACTTAGTTGGTCTTCTGTTGGCTCCCTCACTTCACATTTCTTTTCTGACAGGCCATGCTTAAGCACACTGACAGCAAGCTGAGTTACACTAATCAACTAACCTAATAACACACATTTTTAGATGTGGGAGTTAACTAAAGTATCCAGGAAAATCAAATGTATGCAACTTATATATTGACTTGTCTGGGAATTGAACTGAGCTGCTTGGAAATATGAGGCACCATGCTGCATTTTAGCTGTACAATAGAATCTATTAACACCAAGAATTTTAGTTTATCTTATTGGATATTTATATTTGTAATCATGAAACCACTGTTATAGGATAGTAATACTTTCATACATCTATCCATTTTCTGCATGTACATTTTTCACTACAGAAGTGTGGAGAATCAAAGTCTGTCCCAGAAGTGTTGGGTACAATGCAGGAGCCAAACGTGGGTGAGATACAAAAAATCCACTACAGGGCACTTTCTTAGTTCCTCCTCGCATTGGAAATTACATTTATATTAAGATTTTATAAAAATGATAGATGTCAAAGAAGTTAATTGTTCATTTTCTAAAATTGTTATTATTTCAGTTTACAATACAGCATACAAAGACCTGCATTCTGACAGTTATTATTACATCTGCAGTTCAACCCAGCGTATTTCTCCTCCAGAAAACAATTCCTGAATTATTAGAAAAAGAGGTCACTTGTTTTGTCACTGGATTCTACCCTCAACTTATTGATGTAGAGTGGGTCAGAGATGGAGGACAAGCTATACAAGCATTGAGTGGTGATATTTTATTGAACGACGATAACACCTACCAGGTCAGGAAGGTACTAAATGTGAGTTTCACGGATGCTGAAAAATATGGCTACTCCTGCCAAGTGAATCATTCCAGCCTTCCAAGAAAACTTATTGTCCCCTGGAATTACAAAGGTAGGAGTTCAATTGAGCAAGTCTAATGAATTATCTTTTATTCTATTAAAATGATCTACATTTTATCACTCAATTTATAAAATTGTCAGATGTCTGGGTATGTTCTTAATGGCATACTGGTAATTACATTGAAAAACATGTCAAAAACGTAATGTTCTTTAAAGAATTCATTCAGTCAAAAACACAATTTAAATATTGTAAAAGCTAGTTGTGACTTTAGTTTTCAGTGAAGAACTATCAGTGAAGTACTTTGAGGTCAGTGAGATGTTGACTTATGAACATTAGGCTAAAGTAAGGGTAGAGGAACTGCACATCTAACTGGTTTAATCGCCCTATTGTTACTTTAGTTCTCTTCCTAGCAGAACAACTTTGAGGGACTTTTTATAGACAGTTTAACTAATTGGCTCGGTGCCAAAATCTGTCGTCAGGTTTGAATTTCTGATTGAACAAAATAAAGTTTAGATCTTTAACAGTAGGGTCTCTTGATTGACTGCTGGTCATCAACTGGCACAGATGTTTGAATTGCTGTCTCTTAGTGACGGTGCCACGTTTAGAGCCTTCTGAATGGAGTTTGTTACTCTAGAGATCTTACTTTGAGGTTTCCACTATAAACCGAAAATATACTACTAATAGGGCTGGTATTGTTGAGTTACACTGGAGTGAGTGCTGCTGTGTTAGTGTTTCAATTTAATATGCCATTGGCCCCATCAATAGCTTCAGGGATAAATTTCCTAGCAAATATAGTAGAAAATATGAGATTGGAAATGGATGGGGTGGATTTCTCTGGTACATAGCATGAAAGAAAAATTAACTGCTTGCAAGTTACTAAGGGTTAAAAGCTGTCAAAGCTGTTTTACTATAACGGCAGATTATTCATGCGCATGTCTGTCATAAGACAGGGTGCAGTAAGCTGACCTACGACAATTTCCTCTTTAGGAAGGTGTCTGTTAGACACAGGAAAGATGACCTTTCCTTCTTGTGGGTCCCATCTGACATGCACACAAAATAGAAATGGTTGGCCGATTTGCGCAGTATAAGATGAAATGCTTAGATAAACGATATCATGCTTATTGATAAGGGGAAGGAGGATGGAGTAAAAATATTATACCAGATCGAAAAGGGGAAACTGCGCTCTTCTGCCTTGCAACGCATGAATGCATGTATTCATCTGTGACTGAATATAAAGCTCATTGATTGAACTATTCCTGTCTTCCTCTGAGGTTACTTCCACAATAGTAATTGGTTAAAGGATAAGTTTGGTAAGTCAAAGTTATTTCTATATATTCCGGGTATATTAATAATTTGCAATGTAAAATTGTGCTCTAAAGTAAAGCATTTGTATTAATTTTATAAAATACCCAGCCTGTTCTCATATTTTAATCTGGAGGTAAACAGGATTGTTTTATCTTGGTAGAGTAATATATATTGCTCTACTTTCCCCTATTGTATTATTAATATGTAGCCTTAGAATGCCTAATCTCACAGACTTACCACTGTATATAACTTATCCCCACCTTCCCTTCTATATCTATAAACTTAGGCAATTAGATGTAGTAAAAAGACAAGAAGGAGTTAAGCTACACATAAAATAATGTATTATTGATAATATTCATAAATAATAACAAAATGCAAAGTACATTTGAATATTGGCAACCATACAACCTGATAAAATGGTGATGTGTAACTCAGGTGCCACACAGACTTGTAGTTACTTAAAATGTCTCCAGTTAAGGCATCATTGGTGCTCAGCTTTCAGCCACATGTCTGTTCAATATGTCTGCTGAGCTGTGCTCTTCATTGTGTTGTCTTCATCAGTTCATGGTGTGATGATCTTCATCAGTTGTTAACAAGAGAAAGATACTTCTACATCATCACAGGTTAGCAAGAGAGAGAATGTGAGGTTAAGCATGTACATTTATAGATGTTCTGTCCAACCCCTACAGCCAATAGGACATCATGGTACTTAAAGGCCTCTGAGACAAGCCAATTCCAAACAGCCATACCTCAGACCAATGGGGGAAATAGAACATCTTAACACCCGAAAAAACCATATGTTAAAGTACACCTTAGCCTACTTGCGCGGGTAGAAAGACTTTAGCAAAGAAACACTCGCCAAACTGGTTTAAGACACATCCCCCAAATCCTGTTGTAAAATTACAAATAGACTCAGTCGTAAAAGGGGGGAGTTGATAAACACTAAATTACATTGCTTTGCCTAAATTACAAACAAAGACGTATAAAATATTTATCAAGTTAAATGCAAAATCTCACATCACAACAAGGGCAATCATGTACACGATTATCTTAAGGTAATGAGGATTATGTGGTGATGCAGTTCACAATACATATGCATATCCATGAATAATTTACCAAATACATAGCAAGCAGGAAAAAGATCTTAGTAAAACTAAACAAAAATATACTGTACATGCATGGGAAGCTTCACAATGTTGAATTTATTGAAAGCACATTATTTTAACAGCATGCTCATAGCTATTTCCTGTTTTGATCAAGTGGACTGATGAATGGACATTATGTTAATGTTACTGACAAAAAACTAAATCCTATTTTAAGGTTCTTCTACTGGAATCATAGTCGGAGTTGTAGTTGCTGCTGTGGTGATAATAGCCATCATCATAACTGGATTGGTCTATTGGATGAAAAGACAGAGAGGTGTGTGTTTCTTTCTTTTTAAATTTTAAACATGCTATTCTACTGCTTTGGTTTAAGGTAAAAGTGCATCAACAAGAAATATGAAGGTGCAAGTACTTGTGTTCCTTTTTGTAATTTTCACTGTGCTTTGGGTATATACAACACAAAGAACAAGTAGAATAATGAACCATTCACAAGAAACATTACGTTGTTAAACCTAAAGCCCTAAAAACAACTTTACCAACTAAATGCATATTAATGCAGTTGAAGGATAATTCTGGCTAACTCTAGAAATGATTTGGGAGTTTGCATTGGCACATTGTTTTTTTAAATTGATCCTGACTTCTCAAAGTAAAGAAAGTACATATAATTGAGTTTTTTAAATGTTTTGAAATATACTTTGCAGCATATTATACAGGACAGAACATACACCTACTGTATAGTCATGTAGTTTGGTATAACTTAACTGACTGGCATAGCACACAGCCTTTCAATGTATCTACCGTGTTATTTTTCAGTTAATTAGAACATTAACACAATTGTGATGAAAAAAGGCCATTCAGCCCATCTACGTCAACTGTCCTATTTGATAACATAGTTTTTTATGTGAAGAAAAATGTTTTAACATTTTAGTGAAATCTGCATTTAACAAGTTTCCACCTTTGTTCCTGTGCTCTTGTTGAAGAATTTATTTTAAAGCAACAGCTGGAATCCATTGTACTAATTCCCTTTGTAATATTACACACTTTAGTCATGTCACCATTTAATCTACATTTGCTTAAACTGAAAAGGTTCAACTCCTTCAGTCTCTCTTTCTATATATATATTCTAGCTCGCCTTTACTGTTTTTTATTCTCTTCACCTTCTCCTTACTACTAAAATATTGGAAGAATCTCCTTGGGTCATCTTTTGCCTATTCTGCAGTATTTCTTTCCAACTGCCTTTTAGCTTTCCTAATATCCCTTTCAACCATTGCTCTCATATGCTCTCCTACATTTAGTACTGGAGTTCTAAGTTTTATGCATCTTATATGGCTCTTTTGTTCCATTGTAACTTCTTTTTTTGCCCTTTATTTTTATATCCATTATGGAGTTCTCCCTAATTTCTTACTGCATCCTGCCAAAACACAGTGAAATGCATTATATTATAGTTATTTATCCTCTGTATCCTAATGTGTGCAGTATAAACACCACAGCATGTAAAATATACACATGGCACTATTTAGCATTCATCTCTTCACCCCTTTTCTTAACCATCCTTGTGCAATACAGCATCTCTGGGAGCCACGGTCAAGTCCACCAGAATGGAACACAAGAAAGGAGACAACCCTTGCCATGTAGTACAGAATGTCGCTTATAGTGTAATGGTATATTTTTGTGACTGGGCATTCTGTAGTTATAAAATACTGAAATTTATAAAAATAATAGCGGATTTATTTGAAAAGTCTACATATTACATTTTTAAATTCATTTTTCATAGGACTCACAAATGGAGGAGGAAATATAGTTTCATATGTGAGAGATTTAACCTGAAAGTTTATCAATGAAAAATATTGTTCTATGAATTGAATTGGTAAGTCTTTTTTATAAAAGTATAAATGTAATTAATTCCCACTTTTTGTAAGGATTTACAAAACATAGAAACTTTTCAACACTGCTTTTATAAACTAGAGCAATTTTAATCTTAGCTCAATCACTATTTATATGGAATTGATTTGTTATCCCAATGTCCAAATTGTTTTCTGCTGGCATCCTTGTTTTCTTACATTCCACAGATGTGCATGTGAGGTGTGGTCATTCCATTCAAGGATGGTTCCTACCAGATACCTAATGTTACCAAGATTGGCTTTGGTTTTCCTCCATCCTAGTATTGGAAAAAATGTTTGGAAAATGATCAGAGTACCGGATATATTTCAGTGAGATCTGCTTTGAATGTTTTTCAGATATTCCAAATCTAAATAAATCTATTCATCAATCCATTTTGTAAATTGTTTATCTTGAACAAGGTGATGGTATCCCAGAACATAATACAATTAGACCTTTAACTTGCTCTGGATGGGATGCCAGTGCGCTGCACTATACACTCCATAACAGCCAAATGCAACTCAAGCTGGAGCAATTTGCTGTAATCGTTTTGTCTACTATTGAACTAAAAATAATGGTGGTTCTGATTATTTATTTTCTGAATAATACAATCTTTTAAAATATTTGTGGTCATCCCAGCTATAACAAAATATTTATGACAACAACAACATTTATTTATATAGCACATTTTCAATACTTATTAACAAAGAACAAAGTAAGGTCCGATGGCCAGGGAGGACAGATTAAACAAACAAACAAAAAAACAAAATCTGCAGGGGTTCCAAGGCCACGAGACCACCCAGCCCCTACTAGGCATTCTACCTAACATAAATGATCTCAATCAGTCCTCTGGTTTTCAGGCTGGTGTATGGTGACATACATCAGTGTTTTTTATAACGAGTGTTTCTGAGGCTGAGAGAAGCTTTTACTTTTCACATCTACTCATTTGGAGTTATTGTAATAGCTTATCATTTTTGTTGCTGAGGCCTGCTGGTACTCTGTATTCAGTTTGTGCTATCCTTTTTTAACAAAAAAAAATTTGTATTATTTACAATATTCAAGACTTTGGGAAGCTTACAGATTTAAAACCCATGTCAAAGAGTCACCCACTGTCCCTGTTTGTTTGAATTTTGCACTTTCTCTTTCTGTCCATGAGTGCCTTCTTTTCCTGCGCTTTGCAGGGAGCACAAACACCCTGAAAAACAATTAATTTTATCCTGTTGCTTAAATCTAGACCAAAATAACTAACCATGATAAACATTAAAACAGGAAGTAAAGGACAAAACAGGTAGATAGTTACAGTATACTGTATGTCCCCAGGGGGAAATTTTGCTTGAAATTTCCATTTGAAAACTGGAAAAAAATAACACTTTTATTGCCAATTTAATTTTTGGAAACAAACAGCTGTGCAGGCTTCATATCAACATAAGCAAAGAAGGTTCATCAGTATAACAGGAACAAGGGATCTTGTCAGAAGTTCAGGTTTTGTCTCTCCAGCCGCACCCATAAGGCTAAATTGGATGGATGGCTTGGTGACTTCCAACAACACAGAACTTGGGTGTTAAACCATTGTGACAAGCAGTAACCATGGCATCAGTTAAAGTCCCCCCTTTTATTGTATTGTTCAAATATTATATTTACTCAATAATTGAGACAATTCCATATATTGTATGTGTCTTCTGGCAAGTTAGATGTTTTAATGCCTTCTGTTTACATTTCAAAAAGGACTTTATTTTACAGCTCATATTCATAGTGTAAGCTGCAAAATGTTTATGTGTATGTATATACAGTATATAGGTAAGCATGTTATACCTACTGTATGTGTAAACATATAAATATGGCAAAAATATATATTTGTATACAGTATATAATATCTGTATAGCCATTTAAAGCTATAAATCACAGTGATATACTAAATACAGATTGTTTTTGCTGCACACAACAAAAACTTTGGATAGCTCATAGTTTTAAACTGGCACTACATATGAGAATGATGGTCTGTGCATGTTTGTGCCCTGCTGCCCTGATAGGTACTGGCTTTTTCTGACCCTGTAACAGAAAATTTAAGTGGTGGCTGTTAATTTATTGTAAGGCACGCATATTTACTTAAGAATAATGTCTGTGTATGTTTTATAGACTGTACATTGATCTAACATAAGTACCGTGTCTCTTCTGAGTATCCTTGGGTACCGCTGGTTTGACCTTGTGTTGAATGAGCGGTTGCTTACGGAGTTCCGATTGTGGCACATTACCTGCATTGTGAAGGAGCGTCTGTTATGGCTGTACGGCCATGTGGTGCGATTCCCCAAGAGTGGTCTGGCTTGCAGGATCCTCATTGTTAAGGATCTGAGTAGCTGGACCAGGCCAAGGGGATGCCCACGTAACATCTAGTCATTTCCAGAGGGTGGGACTGGACCACGTGTCTGCCTGGGGGTTTGCCAACCAGGATACCAAACTGTTTTGTCGTGTGGTGGGTGTGGCAACACGCTGTACCAGTGCCTGCTCCTCAACCTGATCTGACCTAACCTGTATATTAAGTGTTACTCTACTCACCTTATTAAGATTACCTATGAGTAATGCAGTGTTACTGTTTACTCTTTACTTTATCCATCCACCTGTCTATTATTATTCAACATGTTTAAATCCAGTTCAGTTTTACAGCAAATTCTGCTGGAAACTTGATCACAAGTAATATGGAGCATAGATATATGCACATTATTAATGCATCCCCTTGTTTAGTATCCTTTCATTTCTCTTTGGATTGCCATGTCTATTACCAAAAGACAAAGGTTTGGGCACAGGAACTCTTCAGTGCCAGTGTTGTGTGTGGTATTCATTTCAGATTATCTTGCTGAACAGGATTTTGGTTTCTGCAAAAGTGAAAGACAAAGCAGTAGTGCCATCACCCTTGGCAACTATTCACATTTGACTTTATATTATCAAGTCATTTTTACTTGGACATCTTTGGACATACAACCCCTCAATGTTAGTAGTAGGGAACTTGGTCCTACAGTGTAAAGGGAGCTGCAGGTTTTATTCTACCATCGGTCACTTCCAGTAATTCAATGACTTTATCTTGTTTTCATTCTACATTCCAGAAAAATCAACCAGTGCCTGTTTCATATTCCTCAAAAAATCAAGAAAATTTCCTATTAACCATCATTGGCTATTACCCCTTAATCTTCAGGGTCTTTTTCACAGACCTAGTGGCCATGTTGTGGTTAGCAATGCATTTCCTGTTGCCATCATGTGACATTAGGAAGACGTGCATCATGACAACATGACCCAGAAAGTATTTAAGTCAATGACGCACTCCTGCTGGTGCCCTAGACTTTGGGCTCAATAAAAAACAAGCTTTCATGGTGTCAGTACTGTTTAAAGATTTAAGGGAGACAGATACCTGGCTTGAATATTTGACTTTGATATCGATTAACATTTTGGGCTTGGTAGTTTATAGTTCCTTATTGACTACTCAGCATACACATTTCTCTGCCAGTGGCAGAACATTCACAAAGATTTTATTTTTATTCAAAAACACTGCTGATAGAGTGCCACCATCTTAAATCAGGGTGTTGCAATGATGTCATGTGTTTGAATATCCAGCAGGCACGTGATGGTAACCAGGCATCAGCTACAAAAACAATATGGCTACTATAAGGTTAAAACTCCAGAAACAGTGGCGGACACAACTGAAGACAAACAAGAAAATGGTGGCACTGTGATGTCACAAAAATATCAACACCAAAAAAAAAACCAAACTTAATTCATAAAAAGGTATCAAAAATGGAAGCAGTGCGGCAAAAAATCTATTTAATATAACATTGGCTACTAAAGACACATAGCTACTGAATAACCCTAAATGTGAAATGTCAAAAGTATATTGATGCTTACAAGACTATTTGTCCTCAGGTTTCCTAAACAAGTGATTGAAGAAAGATCCTTTATTTAAATTCAGAGACAATTTAACTGGAAAGTTGATCTTCACACAATATATCTTCTCTTCCTCAATTTGTAATGGTCATGGATGAATCCAATATAAAATGAAACACAGCCTCCCTCAGACACCACTGGGCCTCAGTTTTCACTTTTCTGTCAGTTGCCTTCAGTGTTTCGACAGATCTTCATCCACTAATTGCTCTGTTTAGATTTATGTTTGCTGAAGGGCCCCCATTGCTCAATATGTAGATGAATTTATTAATTCCCAGCAGAAAACTTTCAGCTGTAGATGGTAACATACAATTATCAAAATAAAATACAATATATGACTTTACAACAATGGCAGTATCATATAAAATGAAACCACAGTCTGTTTACAGACTACAAGGTAAAACCTTCCCAGAATCAGCATTAATGTATCAATAACAATTAATTCATGCAAAAACAGAACCATTTTATTAATATGAACTAGCTGCATTGGTAATTAGAACCATTATTTAACATTGACACCACATTTTATTAAGAATTCCAAATTTAGTTTGGAAAAATGTTACTTGTTATGACTTTCTTATGTACTTCTTTTTTTAGATAGATAGATAGATAGATACTTTATTAATCCCAAGGGGAAATTCACATAATCCAGCAGCAGTATACTGATACAAAGAAACAATATTAAATTAAATAGTAATAAAAATGCATGTAAAAGCAGACAATAACTTTGAGTCATGTTAGCATTTACTCCCCCAGGTGGAATTGAAGAGTCGCATAGTGTGGGAGAGGAACGATCTCCTCAGTCTGTCAGTGGAGCAGGACAGTGACAAAAGTCTGTCACTGAAGCTACTCCTCTGCCTGGAGATGACACTGTTAAGTGGATGCAGTAGATTCCTCATGATTGACAGGAGCCTGCTCAGCGCCCGTCGCTCTGCCATAGATGTTAAACTGTCCAGCTTCATTCCTATAATATAGCCTGCCTTCCTCACCAGTTTGTCCAGGCGTGAGGCGTCTTTCATCTTTATGCTGCCACCCTAGCACACCACCGCGTAGAAGAGGGCACTCACCACAACCGTCTGGTAGAACATCTGCAGCATCTTATTGCAGATGTTGAAGGACGCCAACCTTCTAAGGAAGTATAGTCGGCTCTGACCTTTCTTACACAGAGCATCAGTATTGGCAGTCTAGTTCAATTTGTCATCCAGCTGCACTCCTGGGTATTTATAGGTCTGTACCCTCTGCACACAGTCTCCTCTGATGATCACGGGGTCCATGAGGGGCCTGGGCCTCCTAAAATCCACCACCAGTTCCTTGGTCTTACTGGTGTTCAGGTGTAAGTGGTTTGAGTAGCACCATTTAACAAAGTCTTTAATTAGCTTCCTGTATTCCTCCTCCTGCCCACTCCTGATGCAGCCCACAATAGCAGTGTCATCCGCGAACTTTTGCACGTGGCAGGACTCTGAGTCGTATTGGAAGTCTGATGTATATTTACTGAACAGGACCGGAGAAAGTACAGTCCCCTGCGGCGCTCCTGTGTTGCTGACGACAATGTCAGACCTGCAGTTCCCAAGACGCACATATTGAGGTCTGTCTGTAAGACAGTCCATGATCCATGCTACCAGGTATGAATCTACTCCCATCTCTGTCAGCTTGTCCCTAAGGAGCAGAGGTTGGATGGTGTTGAAGGCGCTAGAGAAGTCCAGAAACATAATTCTTACAGCACCACTGCCTCTGTCCAAGTGGGAGAGGGATCGGTGTAGCATATAGATAATGGCATCCTCCGCTCCCACCTTCTCCTGGTATGCGAACTGCAGAGGATCGAGGGCGTAGGGAGAATGACCAAACAGTTTTAGACGTCCTTATTCAGTCTAAATTTTGTACTGCATAATGGACCATCTTGCTTCAGTTTAAAAAACGATCAATGAAAAAATAAGTATGGATGGTTTTATTATAGTTAGAATAAAATATGTGCCAAAATATCTAGTTGGCCACCTGTCTAATTAGAAACAACTTCATAAATATACACTCATTTACTCCACGTATAGTTCTGATATTTCTTGAAAAAGCAATAGGGCTCCAAAGACATAATTAATGCAAATCAAAATGAAAAATTAAAGTACCCTGCCACAAAAAAATTCTTTGGGTAATGAAACATCTAACCCGCCTCCAACGAGATTTTGCAATGTGATTGACTGAATTACAGTCTCATCTGTACGCAAGTAAATATCAGTATGCCTGACTAAAAATTACATTGGAAATTAAAATGTTGGCATTGATTCATGATTTTTAGAGCATACAGATACTGCAAACCACAGTGAAAAAGTCCACTGATGCAATTCAAGGTTCACTCTGGTTATGCAACTGCAGTTTTTCATTATCCAGATCCACACATATCATTAAATGCCCCTGTATTTTTTTTACTTTTTATTTTCAATCCAGTAATTTAAAATTTCAGTATTATGACAAATAGGCTACGGTCTGACTGAAATATTTTCATTTATGCTAAAGACAAAGTACTCAGTCCTCAAAAGGTTAAATGTACAGTTTTATTTCACTAAAACTGAAAAGAAGACCCTAACACAATTCAGCTTTAAATTTCCAGCTTAAGTAGGATTAAAATACCCCATAGCCTTTGTGACATAAATAAAAAGGAAGTATTTTTTAAAAGTAGGGAGAACAAAAAATAATGAAGCCATCTGAAACAGAAGGAAAACGGCTTTAGAGATGCACTCTCAACATTAGGTTGTGCACCCCTCTTAGGCCTCCATTCAGGTGTAGGTTTTCTCTGGTCCCACTCATCCTTATTTGTTGCTTAGCAATGACAGCTGGCCGGTAGTCACCTGATGGGTGGGCAAGAGAATCAGTGCTTCCTTCTGTGCTCTTGGATTGTGCCTTACTTGCCTTTCCAAAACTCACTTATGGTATGATAGAATTACAGCAGTGCTTCACCCTGTTTTTCTGTATTTTTGTTTTTCTCCCCAATACGTTCTAGTAGAGTGTTTTAGCAACATCGTTCTTCCTGTTTAGAAAAAATACATATCAAAATACCATAGTCAAGCAATTTATTTGCTTGAACGTAAGGTTGTGGAGGCAGAACACATTTATTTCAAAGTGGTTTTATCTGCAGTCAGGGATTACTGAAGTGAATACTTGGATTTGGCCAAGGAAGGTTTTTAAAGGTTTGAAAGCTGGCAAGAACCTTGGCATTAACTGAATTAATATGAGACTGAAACCAAACTTTACAGCCAAAGCTCAAAAACAAAAGGAGTCAACAAATCTAGTAAAAGGTCTTCATTCTAAGTGGACATTCATTATGAACTAAAGAGTTTCTAAGCACACATTTTTCGTAAATACTCACTAGAGGGGGAATAACCATCAAACCCTGGCTAGTCAAACAAAGGGCAACACAGAATCTTTATAAATAAAGAGATGTATTACCTCAAAATCACTCTGTGGCATAAAATAAGCTCCAAAGAGCACAAGGCAAAAGGCACAGAAGGCAAAGCCTTCAAAATAGGCCAACAGCAGACACAGCCACAATTCAAAATACAAGAATGGTTGAAAAACAGAGTACAGAAGTCAAAATTTCAGTAATTCACAAAAGGCACAGAATAATTGAAAGAGAAACTCACCAGCACCAAAACCGTATTCACAATGAACTATAAGGGTCTGTGGGTTTTTCACAGTCTTTATAGGGCTCCACATCTTGGAGGACCACTCACAAAACAGATTGCACAAAGCAAAAGATGCTTAGACATAAAGAAACTAAATAATGAATGATTTTTAACATAAACAGTAAATAAATAGACACAAAGGAGACATTTGAACCCCAGCCAGAGGAGGAAACCTGACTAAAATACCGCAATGTCTTTCTCCTATCTATATCTGAAGTTCTTTGTTTCTTTTAGATTTTATGTAACGCTCAGAAAAAGAACTGCTGTGTGTCACCATCTTAAATAGACTGAGAATGAAGACTTATATGTAACTTAACCAGTAATTGCATAGCAGCCATAAACATGGGGTATTTTTTGGGGAGGGGGCCAACTTAATTAACTGTTCAGATCCCAACTAGCTATACTGATGGAACCACAGGAAAAACTAATATGTAATATAAACCCTAACCTAAATAGCAAGTTGTGTAAGAGTATGCAATAAGTGCATGGACAGTCACAAAAACCACAAAAACATCTGAGATTATGAGCAACAAGGAGAGAAAGAGAAAGAAAGAGGAAGAGAGTTTGTAAAGCCAAAGTGTAAAATGTAAAATTATACACAATGAAAAATAAAAATTAACAACAAAAATTGATGAGTGATTGAATGAATTAGTAATTCAGTCTGATCGCCTACGACTGTGTGGCCACACACACTCAAACTCCATCATTAAAATTGCTGATAACACCATTATCATAAGCCTGATCACCAACAATGATGAGACATCTCACAGAGACGAGGTCTACCTGCTGACTCTGTAGTGTCAGAGCAGCAATCTCATCCTTAATGTCAGCAAAACCAAAGGCCTAGGCATAGACTCCAGAAGGCAGACCACACCCTTACCTGCATCAGAGGGGATGCTGTTGAGAGAATGAAGAGCTTTAAATTTCTTAGATTGACCATCACTGATGAACTGAAATTGGTGCAGCACATTTCATCTTGTTAAGAAAGCTTACCAGCGCCTTTACTTCTTCAGATGTCTGAGGACACTTCATATTTCTCCATCTGTTCTCATGAATTTCTACAGCCGCACACACGGCTGGATCTACAATCAAGGTGACACAAATGCTCACAAAGGGGCATTCACACATTCAAGAGAAAAAATGCACAATAATAGAAAAAGTCAATGTTTTCACCAATAGTATAGGGAATCACAGCAATCTATTCCTCACTTGAATCTTCATGATTATAAGCGTATCCAATCAGACCTAAACAAAAAGCTTTTAAAAGAAAAAAGTCTGAATTAGCATAAGCCATCCTAATTCAGGGTGTGTATAAGAAACATAATGATTTACTTCATGAGGTAGAAGTACATAACAAGACTAGTTGTGTCAATATTTGAAAAATTAAAATCTGTGTTTCAGTTTAAATGTTTAAAGTATAAATATTCTCAGTTGTAAGAAAATGTGTCATTTTTCATTCTCTAATTGAGGTCCACAGAGGGCTAGTAAAGGATCAAAAATCAAAAAAACATTATATTCACTATCACTGACCTTGAAATGGTCTAAAATGATAGCTGACCTGCTTATGCTTGAAATGTATGGGGTTTTTTTATGTAACCCTGTCAGTGGCTCTTAGAGGACAAGCACCACAGATAAAGAATCAAATATTAAAAATACTTTCAAACTCGAGATGAGCATCCTCAAAATAAATTTCTAAGTCCCTGATTTTTGGATGACCCCATGTCTCAACCTCCGAAAAATTTCTAAGTCCCCTGGATGACCCCATGTCTAAATCAACTGTGAACAAAAATAATCTCACAAATAATTTTGTCACAAAAACATACCTGGACTCGATATAAACCGACAGGTGCAGAAAATAAGTCTGCATAGGTTACCAGTACCCTGCAGGTCATTCTGGAGGAAGACAGGACAGGAGAGTGTGACCTTAGGATGGCCGCAGCATGGTCTTTTAAACGTTTGAAGCCCTGTGTGAGGAACATGTTGTGTGGCAAGCCAGCAAGCCTGCAGCTGATCCTGCAAAGAGGAGGTGTAAGAGTGTATTTGTCAGTCAGTCATTGTCCAACCTGCTATATCCAAACACAGGGTTATTGGCTCATGCTGGAGCCAATCCCAACCAGCACAGGGTGCAAGGCAGGAACAAACCCTGGGCAGGGTGCCAGCCCACTGCAGAGAGTGGAGTTGTTTCCCATTGAAATACTGTTTAAAAGGGAGTTTCCAAAGAGTGGCCATGTCTGCTTGCGATAGCACTCACAATATGTGCCTGGTAGGGATGTTTTCATTGGGTTTAGTGAGGTGAAGTGACAAGGAGCTTTTTGAACTTCAACATCCCAGGGCTCATTGAAGTCTTAATCTGGCCTTGAGTGCACAGTAGAGTCCTTCCTCACTGATCATTTTTTGGTACGGCACCTGCTTGGCTCAAAATCATAAAGCACTGCGAAAGGTGGTCAAGGTGGCACACAATATTACCAGCACCCAACTGCCTTCTATTCAGAATGTATAAGGTACCATCTGCCTTAGATAGGTAAGCAGTATAATAAGCTCTTTTTCATAGTTACATTTCTCATGTCTTCCTTCTGACAAATGGTACAGGACCAATGATACTCATATCGGTATATTCAAAAACAGTTTCTCTCAAGAGAATGTAAGGCTACTGTACAGCCAATCATAGTAAACAAATAGTGTCACATAACACTACATAAACAACAAACTTGCAAATGTTTATTGTATATGTATATTGCATTCAATGTATAATTTTCTGTGCATTTATGTGTCTTTGTTGGTACTGTGAGCAGACATGCAACTAAGAATTTCATTGTGCTATGTACACATAACAATAAACTTGAACTTAAAACAGTCTCAGTGTATGTTTGAAGTTGATAAAAGAACAATGAGCAGCAATGCATCAGAGTGTGTTCTCAGTTTCACAGCCATACATTCAAAGGACAATGGGCATTCAGATAGTCCTTCTTTTTATATTCAGACCCCCATCTGTACCTGAGATGTGAGCTGCTTCAAACTAAGCAACCAGTTGCCCTCATAAAGCTAAATTAAATAAGCGGTTTATCTCTACAAAGGTGTCTGTACAAAGACAAATATATTAACCTAGAACAAAATCAACAAGTTAAATAAATTGTCAAAACCTTTACCCCAACCATACTAACATGAAATGTCAAGAATAAGGAAACACATTCGGAATGAAAGGTTATTTCCACTTGAAAATCTAAAATAGTAAGGGAGGTATAGTGACATGCATAAAATGATTAAAGGCACATTCTATTTTGTGTTAACTATTTTATGACCCAGCAAAAATAAATAACAATGAAAGGTAATGATACCTACATATAAAAAATAAAAGAGCTACAAATTCACTTTGTTGTATAAACACTCATAAATATGCCACGTAGTACAGAATGCAATAGCAGATTTTAAAAGTACTGCAGAGTCACATAAAAAATATTTTCATGGAACTTAAAATTAAATTTAATTTATTTATAATCAATCATAGTGACACCTACAATGCAGTAATGACATACTAGAACACTGACAGGCAACCTCACTTTGTGGATGATGTGGACAATTCACTGATTATAGAAAATGAAGAGAGTTTAAGAGCAAGGTAATTGAGACCCCCACCAACAGTTGTATGCAACTGCAGAACCAGGGCACCATACACCAGCAGTTCAAGACCAGCAGTTATAGGATGGAAGTTAAGGTCAGGGGTTAGTATGGTTAGTGTGTAGGATAAATGGTTAAGATTTGGTGTTAGCTCATGTTAGGGGTTAGTTTTGTTAAGGTTAGGGCTTGGTGTGGTTAGTGTGTCAATCAATTTGATTTGTGGCGACCTATAAACAATTTTTTCCAAACTGCTGGTATAGATAGGCAGTGATGTTACTTCCGCCCTGAAACTGCATGGTGTACACCTCTGGTGACATATGGTGATGTGTCTCTGCAGGTCCATACATCTCATAGGAGAAACAAAACATTTAAAGGTTGTGATCTATGATTTATGGGAAAAATGAGACTTTATTTGTCTGTTTTTCCAACTAATAAACAGCTCTTTATTTCTATCCAAGATCGTTTGGAAGCCAGGCCAACCCTGGTCCTATCGGTGGTAGGCATTACACAGGGGTGCCTGTGCTAAATTTGAGCGGCCAATTATCTCACTGCATGCTTTTTAGGCTTTGGGAGGATTTTGGGGAAGTTTTTCATACTTGCAGAAAATCCATTCGGTTACAGGGAGATTATGTTGTTGTTTTACAAAAATGTGAGCCTCTCTCAAAATGGATCTGAGCATAGACTATCCAGCTGTGCGGCAGGACTGAGCAGCGCCCAACGATATTTATTGTGCAATGGGAAATGAACCTCGATGACACTATGTGTTTTTATTGCCTTAGTGTAATATATGTTGCATAGCGGTGACTTTACTGGAAAACGACAGTTGTCGCATACTTAATAAGCACTTACTGAAAGAAAGGGAAACTGCAGCAATCAGTTTAAAGCATTGCACATTTAATGACAATCAATTGTGAACAAAAATAATTTCAAAAATAATTTCGTCACAAAAACACGCCTGGACTCGATTTAAACCGACAGGTGCAGCAAATAAGTCTGCATAGGTTACCAGTACCCTGCAGGTCGCAGTAAAACTACGCACACGCCCAAGCAAAAACATACAAGCAATACCTAGCAGGTATAATCAGAAAACCTACACGGTGTCCAAGCGCTGCGAGACGACAGCCCTGTCTTTCCTAGTTTTGTCTTTCACGACACGAAGGGGTGCGATTTCAGCGGGAACCACGCCTTCGCCTGTTTAGGAAATTTCAATTTGCCAAACGGACCTTCTCCGGATTAGGAGCAGCCTACAGTTCTGAGAGGGACTACGCGAATGGTCACAGTACACAGAGTCCAGTTCTAAACTCGGGTTAATAATGACATACAAGTTATTTTCTGTCATTCTGCTATTTATTTATTGCCCAACGTCGTCATTCGCTGGTAAGTTTCCCGTCTATTCAACTACGCTATGGTTACTTTTTTCTTGATTTTTCCTGAAGATAATTTCCTGGTGATGCTGTACATTTGCTTTAAAGTTATAATAAAATACATAAGTCAATAAAGACTACATATGAAATTAATTTCAAAGTATGGAATGACTGATGCATTTATTTTCAAGCTTTTTGTGCGTGTCTTGACTACTTTATTTGTACACCATGATCCTTACCAGGAAATTGCAGTTGAGAAAATTAGACTGGATGAGATTTTATTTGCAATAAACTTTGTAGTACAGTGAATATAAAGTGGAAAACTGCAGCAAAAATTCTGTACTTACTAATATGTTCACTTTTCAAATACTTTTCAAATACTTTCAAAGTCCATGCAGCATTTTTTAAAGGTAAACTGACCAGAACCTGACCTAATACCTCCAATGGCAGATACATTTGAAAATGAGGTGCATAATTGTAAATTGTATGTCAATTTAAAAAAGAAAAAGAAAAAGAAAAGAAAAAACACTTGCAAGTGTTAATTGTGCAACATGAAAATGGATATGTAAACCAATAAGGGTCAGGTTGCCAAAAACAATTGAGAGTATATAAAGCCAGCAGTTCTGCATACAAGCATTAACAAAAAGTAATGTAACAAAAGAAACCAATGAATTTAAAAATGTGAATTATTCATGCAACTGCATAAACGCAAATATCAAACGATGTAGCAACAGCAATGAGGGCTATCTGTCCATCCAATTTCCTAACCCGCTTATCCACACAGTCACTGGAGGCAAGGCAGGAACAACACATGGACAGGAGGCCAGACCATAGCAGAGCACACACACACACACACACACACACACACACACAGACAGGCCAATTCAGCAACACCACTTCACCTAACCTGCATGTCTTCATATTGTGAGAGATAACAGGAGCACCAAAAGGAAACCCCTGTGGGTACTGAAGATAAAATATCCAGCATTGCATTAAACCATTGAATGGCAAAAGAAAACAGACAAAAGTGTGGCTTAATGTGTGGTAGTGAATGGACTGTAGTGATGGTAGTGAAGAGAGCGTCTTAAGTCCATACGATTGGCTGACATGTTTTGGCGACCCGTCACCTTCCTCCGAGCCAGGACTGTAGATGACAAGCAACAGTGATAACTGAATACCATAGTGTTGACAAAAATATTCCATTAAAAATCACAGAGGATTGACCATTGATTAAATATTTGTACTCAAGTCATTTAAAACAAGAAAAGAAAATAGTTGCATTATATAATAACCATTATAACAAAACAAGTAGGAGAGATAATAAATATAAAGAAGGACATTAGTATGTACTGTATATACACAAATAGTAGATACTGCATTGTCCACAATGCCGATTGGCAGTGATGTTTAAATATCTGACGTGTGTTCTAATGCTAAAACCAGTTGTAAACTTGTTATTTCGGAGCTGAATTTCACAAAATATGTTTTGTTATCTGCGGTGGGCTGGCGCCCTCCCCAGGATTTGTTCCTGGCTTGCACCCTGTGCTGGCTGGGATTGGCTCCAGCAGACCCCCCGTGACCCTGAGTTAGGGTATAGCGGGTTGGACAATGACTGACTGACTGCTTTGTTATATTCATTAGACCTCTTTATATTAAAGACAATTTTCATCGTTGCTTGTTTCATTATTTGTAAAGCCGCTAGAAGCAGTGATAATAATAGCCAATAATCAATAAATAACTAGTGTGTCATGAGATCACTTTTATCTGGACGTAGAGGTAATTATGAGACAGGTCCCAGCAAAGAGAATAGAGATCTAATAATCTTAACTTTCACAGAGCAGTGTATTCAATTACCAAAAAACATTATTTTAGTATGTACCCAAATAATAGAATATTAAAATATTATAAAATACATCTTTATAAGTTTACAATGCAGTTCTGTTTCATTAAAAACTGAAGGGTTATCTCATTGTGGCAGTGACACACTTTTAAAAATAAAGGTATCAGTTGTTGCAGGGCCTGTACCCGCAGGGGTCTGACAGCCTGTTCCCCTTTCATGAGTAGAATAATTGAATGGAATTGATTTTAGAGTAGTGTGGTAACTTCACATCTCGACTTGATATTATTTTTAGAGAATTTAGGTGGATAGGATTGCAAGCGTTGCGTTGTGGGGCTGAATGGCCCGATCTTGTCAAAATAGTTTTAATGGCTCCAATATTCACCTTGAACTATGTATTTGAGTCAGACATGACAGCATTCATGGTTAGAACAAATTACTGCAATTCTGAAATTCTTTTTTTTTTTTTTTTTTGCATTTTATTGATTTTTATGAAAACCAAATAACATTCCATACAAGCAAGTCAATTTTTAAAAAACTCAATTCTGAAATTCAATTGGACCTAAAAACAGCAAATTCTCGACTCACAAGGTCAGAGATGTTGATAGAAAAGCAGTGTGGATGATGGATAGGACATCTAGCAACTGGGTCACCATTTAAAATCACACAAATCTTTGCTTTCTTTCCTTAACCCATTCTACAAATATATGCGAGCAAAGCCTTGTACTTCAGCTTATCTATACTAATAAAAGGCAAAGCCCTCACTGACTCACTGACTGACTGACTGACTGACTCACTCACTCACTCACTGACTGACTCACTCACTCACTGACTCATCACTAATTCTCCAAGTTCCTGTGTAGGTAGAAGGCTGAAATTTGGCAGGCTCATTCCTTATAGCTTCCTTACAAAGGTTGGGCAGGTTTCATTTTGAAATTCTACGCCTAATGGTCATAACTGGAAGCTATTTTTCTCCATATACTGTAATGGAATTGAGCTTGAAAGCCGTGGGGGGCAGAGTTTCGTGTGACATCATCACGCCTCCCACGTAATCACGTGAACTGACTGTCAACGCAGTATGTAACTACGTAGAAAACAAGTAAGAGCTCCAAAAAGCGCTGAAGAAAACATGCATTATATAATTGAGAAGGCAGCGAAACAATAAGAAGCGAGCGAGTGACATATACTACCATATTCATGAGTGCTGCTACTTCGGAAACAAAGCACGGTGTAAACCTAAAGTTTAAATTAAGTTCATAGACAGGCTGCCACTGGCGTTTCTCATGCCCACGGGTAATGCGGGATACGAGTTTAATGAGAGGACGCAGGATATAAACGAGAGTTTAGATCACTTTGTAGATCACGTCATCATCTCCCCTCCCATTCACCTCATTTCGCTCTGAGCTGAGCTCCGCAGCTAACGCTGT
>JANRMT010062796.1:40564621-40595182 GCA_026402145.1 Polypterus bichir lapradei
GGAAGCTGTAAGGAATGAGCCTGCCAAATTTCAGCCTTCTACCTACATGGGAAGTTGGAGAATTAGTGATGAGTCAGTCAGTCAGTAAGTCAGTCAGTCAGTCAGTCAGTGAGTGAGGGCTTTGCCTTTTATTAGTATAGATAACAATTTGCAAAGTACATTTGAATATTGACAACCATATAACCTGATAAATGGTGATGTGTAGTTTCAGGCAGAACACAGACATGTTAGTTACTTAAAATGTCTCTAGTTAAGGCATCATTTTGTGGTCAGCTTTCTTCAGAACAGGCCGCATGCCTGTCTCAATATGGATGCTGAGCTGTGCCTTTCATTGTGTTGTCCTTTTCAGTTCATCATTTTGGTAAGAGAGAGACAGTGAGTAAAGCAAGCAAATTTATAGATGTTCTGTCCAACACCTAGAGCCAACAGGACGTTGTGGTACTTAAAGGTTTCTGATAAAAGCCAGTTCCAAACAGCCATACCTCAGACCAATGGGGGATAGAACATCTTAACACCTGCCATCCCCCAAACCAGACTTCAGAGAAGCATTAGCCAAACTTGTTTAAGGCACTTCCCTCTAACTCTGTTGTAAAATTCAACTCAGTCCCGGCGGGGGTTATTGGGGGGGTGTGAACATGAATGCTTCTCACTAATGTAACACTAATATTACATTGCTTTGCCTAAATTACAAATAAAGACATAGAAAATATTTATCAACTTGTATGCAAAATCTCACATCACAACACCATTTTTTGCCATTTGAATTGGGCTTCCCTGTCTATGAAGGTTGCTGAGCCACCACAAGCTTATTTGGGTTCAATTTGTAGCTACATTATTTTGTAAAGTGTTTTTAAAAAGCATATATATAATGTAATCTACTAACCCATGCAATTTCATTCTACTATCATTGTTTTTTTTTCATTGTTACAAAATATGTAATAAAAAAACCAGTGATAACCGACTTTTTGATGAAGTAAATAAAAATTGTAAAACGCACCAACTCTCAAATCAGTTAACTTAAACCCTGCACCCACCTGAATGTTATGTCTTCTGGACATTTTCTAACTTGTTTAAATGATGTATACTAGTAAGTTTCAATTTACCAGTTGTTCATTTGTTAATGACAACAACAACAACAACAACATTTATTTATACACTTCATCCAGAAAGTATTCACAGCGCATCACTTTTTCCACATTTTGTTATCTTACAGCCTTATTCCAAAACGGATTAAATTCATTTTTTCCTCAGAATTCTACACACAACACCATATAATGACAACATGAAAAAAGTTTACTTGAAATTTTTGCAGATTTATTAAAAATAAAAAAATTGACAAAGCACATGTACATAAGTATTCACAGCCTTTGCCATGAAGCTCCAAATTGAGCTCAGGTGCATCCTGTTTCCCCTGATCATCCTTGAGATGTTTCTGCAGCTTAATTGGAGTCCACCTGTGGTAAATTCAGTTGATTGGACATGATTTGGAAAGGCACACACCTGTCTATATAAGGTCCCACAGTTGACAGTTCATGTCAGAGCACAAACCAAGCATGAAGTCAAAGGAATTGTCTGTAGACCTCCGAGACAGGATTGTCTCGAGGCACAAATCTGGGGAAGGTTACAGAAAAATTTCTGCTGCTTTGAAGGTCCCAATGAGCACAGTGGCCTCCATCATCCGTAAGTGGAAGAAGTTCAAAACCACCAGAACTCTCCCTAGAGCTGGCCGGCCATCTAAACTGAGCGATCGGGGGAGAAGGGCCTTAGTCAGGGAGGTGACCAAGAACCCAATGGTCACTCTGTCAGAGCTCCAGAGGTCCTCTGTGGAGAGAGGAGAACCTTCCAGAAGGACAACCATCTCTGCAGCAATCCACCAATCAGGCCTGTATGGTAGAGTGGCCAGACAGAAGCCACTCCTTAGTAAAAGGCACATGGCAGCCCGCCTGGAGTTTGCCAAAAGGCACCTGAAAGACTCTCAGACCATAAGAAACAAAATTCTCTGGTCTGATGAGACAAAGATTGAACTCTTTGGTGTGAATGCCAGGCGTCATGTTTGGAGGAAACCAGGCACCGCTCATCACCAGGCCATTACCATCCCTACAGTGAAGCATGGTGGTGGCAGCATCATGCTGTGGGGATGTTTTTCAGCAGCAGGAACTGGGAGACTAGTCAGGATAAAGGGAAAGATGACTGCAGCAATGTACAGAGACATCCTAGATGAAAACCTGCTCCAGAGCATTCTTGACCTCAGACTGGGGCGACGGTTCATCTTTCAGCAGGACAACAACCCTAAGCACACAGCCAAGATATCAAAGGAGTGGCTTCAGGACAACTCTGTGAATGTCCTTGAGTGGCCCAGCCAGAGCCCAGACTTGAATCCGATTGAACATCTCTGGAAAGATCTTAAAATGGCTGTGCACCGATGCTTCCCATCCAACCTGATGGAGCTTGAGAGGTTCTGCAAAGAGGAATGGGCGAAACTGGCCAAGGATAGGTGTGCCAAGCTTGTGGCATCAAATTCATAAAGATTTGAGGCTGTAATTGCTGCCAAAGGTGCATCGACAAAGTATTGAGCAAAGGCTGTGTATACTTATGTACATGTGATTTCTCAGTTTTTTTATTTTTAATAAATTTGCAAAATCCTCAAGTAAACTTTTTTCACATTGTCATTATGGGGTGTTGTGTGTAGAACTCTGAGGAAAAAAATGAATTTAATCCATTTTGGAATAAGGCTGTAACATAACAAAATGTGGAAAAACTGCACTGTGAATACTTTCCGGATATAACACATTTTCATACAAATGGTGTTGCTGAAAGTTAGAAAGAAAAAAGACAAAATAAATAAGAATTAAAATAAGAGAACACTAATTAACATATAATAAAAGTAAGGTCTGATGGCCAGGGAGGACAGAAAAAACACAAAAAAAAACTCCAGATGGATTGAGAAAAAAAATCAAATCTGCAGGAGTTCCAGGCCACAAGACCGCCCAGCCCCCTGTAGGCATTCTACCTAACATAAATGACCTCAATCAGTCCTCATTGTATTCAGGGTTCACATGAAAGAACTTGATGATGACAGTCATGTGGACTTCTGGCCTTTAATCCATCAATGCAGGGACATCACAGTGCTTTGATCGGGTGGTGATGGCACAGATCGCCACCACAGAAAACCGAAAAAAGAACAGAAGAGAAAGTAGGGGTTAGTACAGATTTTGGAGCCACCATGAATAATAATGATAATTAATTGAATATACAGAGCATCAGGATTTAACTAAGATGAAGCTATGAGAAAGCCATGTTAAAGTAATGTGTTTTTAACTGTTTTTTAAAGTGCATTAGCCTGATGAATTCCTATTGGCAGGCTATTCCAGATTTTAGGTTCATAACAGCAGAAGGCCGCCTCACCACTTCTTTTAAGTTTAGCTCTTGGAATTCTAAGCAGACACTCATTTGAAGGTCTAAGGTTTTGATTTGGAGTGTAAGGTGTAAGACATTCCGAAATATAAGATGGAACAAGATTATTTAATGCTTTGTTAACCATAAGTAGTATTTTAAACTAAATTCTAAATGATATAGGTAACCGATGTAGTGACATCAAAACTAGAGAAATGTGCTCGGATTTTCTTTTCCTAGTTAGGATTCTGGCAGCTGCATTCTGCACTAGTTGCGATCGATTGATGTCTTTTTTGGGTAGTCCTGAGAGGAGTGCGTTACAAATGTGTTCTGAGATTTGTCACGTGAGGAAGACAAACGTTCCAAGATGACATAGTTATTTCAGATAAGGGAGAGAAAAGTTTTGAAGTAAGGTAGTTATTATCACTGATCACATGCACATGCAAGTAAACATTTGACTATACTCTGTACAACTGGCAGTAACAACCCTATAAACTTATATACTTACAGACACTCTACTGTTTCCTGTATTTTTATGTAGTTGACCATGCATGGTATCCAATGGTAGCCAATACAAGACCCAGAAGGTTGGAAATCTGTTTTCCCAAATCACTTCAAACTGAACTGGGGTTTAAGTTGCAGGGAGACAATGGGATGAGATGTGGCTTCCTAGGAAAATGTCGGGTTAAGGGTTGGGAGCGTCGCCAACTCTGATGACATGCCAGCGTTTGTCTCCCCCCAGTTTTCTGTGCCATACTATGTTGTCTCTCCCTTACCTGCACATTTGCATGGTTGAGTTTCACCTTAAGGCAGGTGCTCAGGCACAACTGCTCCAAGTTACTTTTGTTTTCTGGTCAGTCTTGGCCCAGCATCACAACATAGGGAGGTTGCGTCATGACTGCAACTTGCAGTCGTTGTAGCTGACCTTGTATGTGTAACCCGAAGCCAGTGGTGGAGTATTGCCAGATCTTGCTGTGTATGCAGGTTAGACTGCCTTGCTTACTGTCATATTGTTGCAACTGGACACAGTGACCTGCAACAATGGTGATATTGCTGCTGGAGTCATACGAGATATGAACAAGGTTCTCCATTGATTCAAGCTGAGCCAAAAAAGGGAAATGTGAGAGGACTAGGCACGGTAGCATTTAACTGGACCCTCTTTCCCTGGGACCAGTTCCACTTGGCTTGCATCATTTATCTGGACTCTCACTGTGTGGCTGCACTGTCTTTCTTTTGGGATTTTCTGTCTGGATCGCTTGGTGGTGGCGCTCGACAATCTCAGTCAGCCCCTCCATGTCCACCCAAAACTATCAATGCACCAGATAGACTAGGTTTTTGAGGAGCACATGAACAAAAAAGTCAGAGGTCATCAATTCTATGACTCGTTCACCAGGGTTTTCCCTGAGGCACAGCCAGCAGGGCATCTTGCCCTCACAAGCCAAAAGCTTGAGAGCATTGTGCTTAGCAGATGGGCTTGAGTCTGTAGAGGACCAGAATCTAACATTTCAGAGTGGGGTAGTCCGCAGTGGGGTTCTTCTCCTGCTGTGCATCCCCTGACAAAACAAAAATGGAGCAAGCAGTTGTGATTGTCCCTGGCCCCTTCCCACCTGGTGTACCTCTAGAACCTCACTGCGAGATCTTCTTACTGTGTGGCTACTTGGACTTGTAACTGATTTCCCTGGTCAGCTAATTGCTGCACCAGTTCTGCTAGGATGGCTGTGTCTGGCATCTCATGAGGCACAATTCTGCCGTCATTGACCAAGGGAAGACAAAAGTCCAGAAAATAAATTTTGGGGTGCCAACCTGGTTTCCACTTTAATAACTGAGGTGTCTGGCAAAATGAACAGGCACACAGTGGAGTAGAAACAAAAACACAAACAGGCTGAAGTCCGGAAATCTGTTCTTCTCAAAGTGAGATGCCTCCTTCTGGGCGCCTCCTGGCTTTATAGACCCTGGACTGGAAGGAGTGAAGTCAGATATCCTCATTGGGTATTTTCTTTCAGCTGTTGGTGGAAAAAGAGACAATACCATCAGCAACATCTCTGCCTCATGTCCTGGAGTGGTGGTGATTACTTCTGATGACCCTGAAAGACGACCCTTTGACACGCATGCATGACAGATGCTACTTGGTAACTTATTAAATGTTTGTGCAAAATCAACCCTTAACAACTTTCGATCATCAGCCCTGTGTTCTTGTTGAAGAACTCATTTTAAAATGATAGTATTGAGCAGCAGTACTGTCTTGTGGAATGAGTACAGTGAACATGCTGGTTTTGTGTTTAATCAGCATGCAACACACCATCACTCTGCCATGATAAACTTTATTTTAACAGACAGAATCAACCACAAAACTTCTTTCATATTGTTGAATGCCATAATGTTAATTGTATGTTAATGAGATTCTTCCTATTTTAATTGGGTCTTCTGTGATGGTAGCACCACTTTCTGGTTTGCATGAAGTGTTCCAAACTTTCCATTACAGCGTAAATATCCTCATCTTAAGATAGTGTTGTAAATGCCTTACATTAGCACAATGCTGCAGTTCCTGTTGTATTGTATATTTCTTGAAGTTACACTAGGAATATTACAGTATATATCTGAATTATATATTTTACATTTTGAGTTTTGAAAATTCCAGTTACTCCTAGATTACATAATTTGGATATACATTGAGATGATATATGGATTCATAGATTGAGTTTTTAAAATGTAAAATAAAATAATAATAAATTATTATTTTGATATTCTTTCAGTTATTAAGTTTGTGATTATTTGTTTCAATTTACAATTTATCAAGTCATTTATATATACTTAATGTTGTTTGATTCCCATCATGTTGTTACTTACAGTGATGAATAAATCACTAAACGCATTAAATTAAATGTAATGTCTCAACAGAAATTCAGATTGGGCAGCTGATTTTAGGCTGTGAGATAGACCAAGAAGATCAGACTGGCGATTTTTTTGTTCATTTTGGATTTAATGGAGAGGCTTTAGTTGATGCGAACCTGGACAAGTTAACCTGCACTGTGTTACTGAAAGAAGTACAGAATTTGGAAGATAAGTGCATTACTTTGCTAAAGCGCAACTCCCATTCCGTTGTCATCTTCAGAGAGGTTTGCACCCTGTGGTTAAAGGAATTCTTGCGTTATGGGAATAAAACACTTGAGAGAAAAGGTTGTGTGGTAAACATTTAATACTTAATTTGTAAAGCAAATTTAACTAAATGATAAAACATAATGTGAACAGGATGACCATTGCAAAACTCACAATTTAAACAGCATGAATAGTAGATTGGAATTTTCTTTATATATGACAGTATATTTAAAACTCCAGACCTTTTTAAATTCATCATTATCTGTGTGCTGTTTGAGCCTTTCTAGTACAGTATTACTGTTAAATATTTGGCTACTGTTACTGTTTTACCACATGGATTCCTGGCATTGGCAAGAATCTACTTTTGGCCTGATCACAACATTTTAGTTTTCATCTCTGGCAAGCCCTGTCTAGCTGTTGTTTTACTATATTGCTACTTCTTACAGCCAAATTAAATTTGTCCTCATTCATTTTTCCCTCCTACTTATTTTTGTGGACAGACTTCTATTCATCTTGTGACTATAGTGGGAAGTGTATGGTCTGGTCTTTTAGTTTGTTGGGTCCTTTTGGCTTCCTCAGTCTCTCAGACTTATTCTTTGTCTTTGACAGAGCACAGTTAACTTTATAAATATTTCCCATTTTTCCTCTCTCCTAAAACTGGCATAGAATATAATGTACCCTATTCTTCTTGTAATACAAATTTTGGTGTTTTCAGTTAGGAAACAATTACTGAATGTACAGCAGTATGAATCTCTGATATATATAAAGTTAAATATATTGTATATTTGCAATATATATAGATGTAGATAAGTATGTGGAATAGGTTGCTAATTGGAAAGATAGTATCTTGAAGCAGGAACATCAATTGTGGCAAAGGAATTATGTTAAATATATCACACACATGCAGAAGTAGTAACAAGAATTAAGAAAGAGCAGTGACTTTAAAAAATGATGTTCAATTTAACATCATTGGACTCTTGGAAAGTGTTTTCTGCACTGGGGAGCACAAACAGGTTTAATCAATTTGGAAAATGTCTCAAACAAATCAGATTCCATTCTGTGGACATAATCACTACGCTTTTTCGTAGTTGTTCTGAAAAGCAAATAATTGCAGTAAATATGTGACAGTGTACGTTAAAGGCCATCAGCATTTGCAGGGAGAATGCAGATTAAGTTTTAGAATACATCCATTTTGATTCTTAATCATGTGATGTGTGTTTGAGATGTATTTGAGATGTATTTAACATTGTTTAAAGGCAGCCTAGATGTTATTTTCTGAAAATATGATAACAAAGCACATGGAGGAGGGATATGTCAAGGCATAGTAGCACATATTAGGAATTTACAGAACTTATCATTATGGTGTGTCATCCACACTGGTTGCTCCTTTCAACAGCCTTACTCTGAACAGTCCATCACAGTTCCTTTTTATCTTGCTTCATGTTCATTTGGGCTAAGTAATCATTAATCATTTCCATTTTTATTTATGTTAAGGACTAAAGAATTGCATGTCCTTTACAGCTGTTATTTCTTCCTACAGCTCAACCCAAGATCTCAGTATTTGAGAAAATAAATCAAACAACTTCTGAGATTAAAGTTGTGTGTCATGTAACTGGATTCTTCCCTCGAGACATTGAGGTGATCTGGGTTAGAAATGAACTGGATGATTTACCTTCGGAAAGTGGGAATATTCTGCCAAACAATGATAAAACTTACCAGGTTAGGAAAACAATCATTGTAAATCGTATGGACCTTGGAAGACACAGCTACTCGTGCCATGTGGATCACAGCAGTCTCACCAAGAAACTAACTGTTGCTTGGAAATACAAAGGTGATACATAAACAGTTGTTTACTTCAACATATTTAAAATGATATGGACACAGCTACAGCACATTTTTTAAAGAAATCATGTAATAACAATTCAGTACTTATGGCCAGCTTATGCATGATTTAAAATTCTGACAAAACCATTTATAAAAATATGTGAGGGAATCTCATAGCTAGACCTGTGGTTGGAGAAAACACAGTTATAAAAGGGCCTGTCCTGTTAAAGAATAGTGTGATTTACATCAAATGGGAGTCACCTAATGGCAGATATTGCTTTATCTTGTAACGTATAGTGAGTTGTGTTTTATGCTTTGTTGTAGAAACAGAACCTGTCATGGAAATCACAGTGGCCATTGCTGCAGTAGTACTAATTGCTATAGTGATCAGCAGTGGAGTTCTCATTAGAAGGAAAAAACGAGGAGGTGTGTATAATAATTGTAATATTTTTCACCGAGGTGTTTAATAGGTGTAAGGATTACTTTGTTATTACTGGCTAGCCTGTAAATGTTCAAAACTGTTACACTTAATTATTTAAGTGGTACAATACAATATATGTGTATGGTGTAAGAGATCTGTTTCTTTCATGGTCCAGCCAGGACACCATAATTCTGAAGAAATATGTTTCATTTATTGGTGAAAGCCTATATTAATCAATATCACTTTCTCTGTCTGTGATTCAAATGTGGTCAAAGGCTGTTTTTCAGCAAAAAATCCAAATGCACTTTATATTACCGAGGGATTTGTGAAACTTAACTAAGTCCCTTATTAGTTTGGTCTTCTTTTGCACCTTAACATTAACACTCCAGTCACTTCAAGATTAACAACCCAGTGTATGTTACCACCATGACACTCCCCCAAAGCCCCCCTGTTATTTGAAGTTTGTGTATATAAGAGCACTTAGCAATCCAATCCAACCTGAATATCTAGGTATTTTATATAGCTCTGTAGGGAGAAAGAATAATAGGGACTACTGTGCATACCTAAGGAGACCACTTGCTAACACATCTTCTTTGAGTTTCGCCTAACTTGCTTGTTCCTTATTACTATTCTTTGGCAAAGCATTCGAAATCTTCTGGCAGTCCCCGTGGGACGTTGTCCCTTATCAATTGTCTTTCAGTCATCCAAGCCTTACTGGCTTTTTGATTATTCTTAACTTTTTTCCCAACAAACCCCATTATATCATCCTAGGGTCTGTTGACCTAACAGTTACCAGCTTGCACAAAATTTCATTAAACTGTTTGGAGAATCACTTGTATAGTTCCACCGCCATTGGGATAAATCCATCTGAAACAATGTAAACTCATAGTGACATGGAGTATTGTCACTTTTACTGAAGGAAACCAACACCTGATATGAATGTGGCCCTTAAGTACTGTACTTTAAAGTGACAATGCAATTTCTTATAATATAATTAGGACTGTTGCTTTATTTTGTTATTGCAATATCCGTAAGTAAAATAATTAGGAGATATCCAGTTTTCATATAAAATTGTTACTAATAAATATAACCACATCATACTGTATGTAGCCACCAAGAACAATGTTCCATAATAATTATGTAATGCATATGACTGTGCATAGAGAACTTAGAAAAAACATTAGATTTATTGATTGGTTCAAACATTCTGACTTACAGTATGGTTTAGAAACATGTCTACGCTATGTTAGTCACCTACAACATTTGCGTAACTACTTTCAAGAATATTTATCAATACTGCTTAGCAGATATAAATCTACAAAGCCCCATATATTGAATAATTTAAAAAAAAATTCATGATTTTCTAAAGCGAATCATATGCCATCTTTTCTCTAGTCTCCAAAGAAAGCCTACCATTCTGAAAAGTTTATACTAGGAGCCAAATTAAAGCAGGCAGATTTGAATGGTAAAACATTAATTTAAGATGTCTACCATTAACTCATATTACCTTATTGTGGGTGAATTTGTTAAGCAGATGTGTGTTTTCCTCTTAATTTTACTAAGAAATGTGTCAAAAATGGTACTTAAAGCAGGTATGGGTTATGTCTTTTCTATTCAGAGTGGTAATGATGAAAAGTAAGAATTAAGCGGTCTTTAACATTGTCATGGTAATAGAAACCATATATGATAGAATGAGGAAGGGTAAGTCATCACTATTCTCACAGAGCAGTATCATGATTATGAGGGTTACATTGAGAATGAGTCACCACCTACACAAGTATCCAGTCATGTGGTTCCTGTTTCTTTATACCCTAAACTACATGTTCTATGTATGTGTGCTGGTTACTATACAAGGGTAATAGTCATGGTCACCAGTATAAATCACACTACAGTGCAGACAATCGACTAGGTGAAAGGGGTGCCTGATCCTTCCAGATGCTAGGAAGAGACATGGCTCAGTTCTGCATGACTTTTGTAGTTTTTCCCAGATTTCAATAACCCATCGTCTGAAGATTTTCCTGCTGGTGTTCATAAGTGTCATAATTCAATTGTATATCTAGTTTGATGTACAGTATAATTAGAGAATTGTGGATTGTGACTCTTGTTTTATGTTTTTAATTTGATTTGCAAATGTTTTGATATATAGATTGAAAAATATATATTTATTTTTATTAGCATCTGCAAGGCACACAGAGATAGCAACAAACACAGAAGAATTAAGACAAATGAACAGGTATGTAAATCATTGAACATATTTAAGTTTAGAGCTTTCCAGAAACAGGATGGTAATCAGATTTAATGAAAGCAAAGTGAAACGTATCTAACTTTGTACATTTATATAATTTTCCACAACTTGCAGTGTATCATTTTGTTGAAATGTTTCTGAAGCATCCCATTATTAATCTTTCAAGATAAGCAAGCTGCATTCTTTAACTTCTGATCATTAAGTGTTTTCATTTATTACACCATTTTCTGCAAACATGAGAGGTTAGTTTATGAAAATTCCATTAGGGAAGCTGTTTCTGAGGTACTGTAACCACCATATTATAAACCAACAGCCATATCACAGTCTCGCAGTTCTAAAGTGTAGTTTAATAACAAGTATACCTTTTGATTTAGTCAGCATACTTGGATTTATTGAGAGGCGGTCACACGATTGGCTGGCTGGTGGAGCAGACTATTTGCATTAATGAGCACATGTAAGTTCTGTACATCTGCCTTTGAAGTTTAGTGTGTTTTCCACATATAGATGTTCACACAGAAATAACTACCAAGGAGCACATACACTCAAGGTTTCCATTGCTGTGTGGAGAGTATTTATGCAAGACAGTTTTTTAACTTAAGGATTCAATATGGAGAGGCAAGTGTGTATTGGATTCTAGAATGATGAAGGTACTAATGCTGATAAAACTGTTTTGTTGTACCGTGTCAAAAATAGTGTCTGTAAAGTTAAGTAGTACAAGATCTGGGATGATATGTGAGAGAAAGAAACACTTTACAGTCCCACCTTCCACCTTGCAAGTTTCACTGACACAGAGTCCTAGTCCTCTAACATGCTACATAACATGAGAAGCACAACAATCCTGATAATCTAAATTAATATGAATTTGGTTAAAAGAATTTTTAATTTCCACCCCCTTAGCAGAAAAACAAAGACTGAATTTATACCATCAGCATGGGGTTATCATATTATGTCAGATTTATTCCATTTTGATCTGAAAAAAACAACCCACTGATTCACTAGCACTGTGTCTGGGACAAACATTTCAGAAAAGAAATTGCATTTTTTTAAACTAGAAAATGGAACTAAAGTTTGCTAAGTATTACTAATGGAAGGCAATTAGATTTCCAAAGTCTGTGGAGTTTTCTTTGTATTATTTATCTTTTCAGATATCTAATGTGATTTATCTGTTTAACACATTAAATGAATTTATTGAATGTTTTAAGTGACAGTACAACAGAGTTCAATGTCAGTGATAAACTGAATACCATGGGTGCTAATCTGACTGTATCACTTTTTACTTTTCAACAAAATGTGTTCATATATAAATGTAATTTATTATTATTATTATTATTATTATAATTATTATTTTGATTTTGTTTCATTAGTGAAATGTGAACAGCACATTGAACCTTTACATTAAAACCAATGAGAAGAGAACCGAAGATGCTGCTCCTGTGCATCTGCTTTTCTATGCTGAACATGGATTAAATGTTTCTTACTTCATTGTGTGTTAAATTTGTTTTTGCTCACTAATATGAGACTGATATTGCTGTCTCTCTTTTATAAGAGTAAATTAGGGGGAATTTGTGAACCTTTACTTCTAATTTTGCACTAAATGATAACAATAAATTGGTGAGATACATACATTATGCTATTAAAATTACATTAGGGTTCATTTGTTTTTAGGCTATTGTTTTCACTGTTAGTAGATTTTAAATTTATACAAAGCTTCATATTTTTCAGCTGCATTGCTTAATATTCCACTGTCTTCCAAATCTTTCTCATCTGCTAATGCAACTCAAGGTTGTAGAGAGTCTGTGTCTAGCCTGGTAGCCCTGGTCAAGACAAGAACCAGCCTTGGATAGGATGCCAGGCCACCCTGGGTTATACATCCACAACCTTCCAGTTACACTGGAACAATTTAGATTCACTAATTAATTTAACATGGAAACCTTATTTTAATATTAGAGGAAAGCTGGAGTACTTGAGAGGAAAAAAACACAAACATAGAGAGAGACAATGCAGACCTTGCATGGATATTGACTGGCACTGAAACTGAATCCAGGGTTGTAGAGCTGAGAAGCAGTGACACTAGTCATCATGCAACCATGTCACCCATAAATAAAATGTACACATTTATTTTATGTTTAATCAACATACTGTACATATATGGAAAAATATCCATGATTCCATCTATTGTCAAGCCCACTTAATCCAGTTGAGAGTTCAAGTAAAGTAACGCTTATTCTGGCCATATGTGGTGTAAGGCAGCAACCAGCCAGGCCTCATTCTACCCAAAGGCGCATTCACATACACAGCCACACTCATTAGGACATGGCCACCTTAGAGGTTTCCAATTCATCTGACATGCACATATCTTTGGGGTGTGGTGAAAAACTTAGAGTTCCTTAAGGAAAGACAAACACATGGAGAGAGTGTGCTAGTTCTGTAAAGACAGTAACCAGGATGGTATTCAAGCCCATTACATTTGATCTGTGATGAATCAGCACAGACCACCTCACCACCTTGCTATCCAAGAAGAAATAAAGCTTTGAAAGCTCAAAATGAATATATATGTGAACATTAACACATTGGTTTTACCTGTATATTCTGTGTATTTAGCATAAAAACTACTAACAGTTTTGAGTTTATTTAGGGGTGCTTAGTTGTTCAAAGATGTGACAAATAGAGTTTCATGAATACATTTCTGTTCCCAGAATCTGAGTCAGGTTCAGATGTTTGCACCTGTGCTCACTGACTTTCAGGTATAGGTTCTCACTGGAAACTGACCTAACTGGCTGTATAACATTCTGGTATAGCACCTTCTCAGCTCAGGATCTGAAGTCAGCACAGACTATCACTGGCACGTATCTCCCTCACATTCAGAATATATATTGACACACACTGCTGAACAGTATTATGAAATATGTCAGCCATCCATCACAGTCACTTTACTCAAGCCTTTCTTTTGACAACCAGTACAGGGCCAATAGCACTCACGCCAGTAGATTCAGACGCAGTTTATGTCCACAGGTCACAAGGTTAGTCAACAGCTGCTTGAATGGACAACTGCATGAGTGTGTGCACCTAATGTCCGTTACTTATGTATATTCCCTACTGTTTTATTTATGTATGTATTCAATGCATGTGGTTTGTTGTTGTTTGTATTGAAATACTGCACTGTGTACATATGACAATAAACTTGAGCTTTAAAAATCTGTTTAGTATGTAAAAATATGGTTTCAATTATTTAATTTTCATTTAGCTTTCTGGGGTTTAGTTTTTGCACTGAAGATTCCACTTTCTTGTTGCTTGAAGTTTGTGCTCAAAGTGTTTAATTTACAAGGGTTGTAACAATCTATTTTTTACCCATTAGATTTTTGCATTAAACTGCAAGGCTAAATAAAACATGATAGTTATGTAAAGTTACAACAATGTGTCAGGTAGAACATTAGAGAATTAGAAAAAAATTATGATGAGATCAGGCCATTGAGCCCAAGAAGCTTGTCCTTCCTGTTCACCTAGAATACCTAAAGTAACATCAAGTCAAGATTTGAAGGTCCTTGAAGTCCCACTCTCTACCACACTTCTTAGTCATAAGCATTTCTTTTGTGTTTTTAGGGCTTTTTTCAGGCATTTCCAAGGATTTTCTAAAATGTGTTTGCAGGGAAAAGACAATTTACTTCATTTATTGTCACTATTTTGTGTTTTTTGAGGTGTTCTACTGTTTTAAGGTTATTACTGTGTCTCGTTCTTGTGTGACATTAGTGCTTTTAATCACAGTACTGATGAGAAGGTTAGTCAGCGTTGTGAGCACAAATATTTGATTCCTCTGTTTTGCAGCAAAGGGAGTTGGGAGGTATATTCTGTACGTTCTAAAGTATGGAGAACTCAGTAGGCATCCTCAAAAATTTCATTCAATAAGCAAATAAGTACAGTGATATGTGGTTGTGCCCTTGTGACATTTACAGAAGCTTATTCCTGTCATGTAAAAAAAGTATGTCATTATTTCACAAAGATACTGCCTGCTGCTGCTGGTGTAACATTGTGCTCCAGCTCTCTAGTGACAGCTAGTGAGAAAGAGGTTAAACACATGTATAGCATGCAATCAAGTGACAAAAAAGTGAACATATGTTATATTCATGCAAATTTAATAATGCATGGGCTGATGGGTAAATTTAATTAGCCCAGTTAAGGGTCACAGGGAGCTGGTGATTGTCACTGCTCGCTGAGTGTAAGGCAAGAAGAAAACGTGCTGGTCCTTTTCAGGGCTCAGTCGCACCACCAATAACAAAAGAGTGTGCTGCATGCAGTCTGGGTAACAGAAACTTATAAATAATAAATCAATTTAGTTTTAATCCAGTTATTTGCTGTAAATATTTTTAAACATTGTGATGTGTGGCACAGAAGGCAGTGTTCATATCACAAGTCCTCGGGGTTCAGGTTGGGGATAGAAATGCAATACTGCTGAAAGTAAAATGTGGAAAAAGAAGAATGTATTTTAATTTTTTAAAGCAAATCTGAAGCCTTTGTATTTATACTGCAAAAACTGCACCTTCATTGTTTAGTTATTGTTATAATTGTGATGTAATGTTTTATCTAGGCATTTTCTAAATCTGTGCTTTTAGTACAACATTATGAGGAACCTGATCGACTTACTGACTTATACATAGAAAGTTTAAATTTACATATCAAACTTAGAGAATTGGTTTTGGCATAAATAGGGAGATAATACACTGTATAAATGAAGTGTTGAAGACTTCTTGAAAGTTTTTTCCTTGAATTCTCCTGTGCTTGGACTTTTAATATCTGCACCATGCAATGCATATGTCTCTGTTACATGCCATTTGGTTTGAGATTGGTGAGTAATCTGGTGTTCTACTACAAATGAATAATAACTTAAAATAAGAGAATCTATCTATCTATCTATCTATCTATCTATCTATCTATCTATCTATCTATCTATCTATCTATCTATCTATCTATCTATCTATCTATATTTATTAAAAAAAATAAAGGAACACTTTAAAAACACAACAGATCTCAATGGGAAAAAATTCATGCTGGATATCTATACTGATATGGACTGGGTAATGTGTTAGGAATGAAAGGATGCCACATCGTTTGATGGAAATGAAAATTATCAACCTACAGAGGGCTGAATTCAAAGACACCCTGAAAATCAAAGTGAAAAAATGATGCAGCAGGCTAGTCCATTTTGCCGATATTTCATTGTAGCAACTCAAAATTGTACTCAGTAGTTTGCATGGCCCCACATGCTTGTATACATGCCTGATAACATCGGGACATGCTCCTAATGAGACGACAGATGGTGTCCTGAGGGATCTCTTCCCAGATCTGGACCAGGGCATCACTGAGCGCCTGGACAGTCTGAGGTGCAACCTGGCAGCGTCAGATGGACCGAAACATAATGTCCCAGAGGTGTTCTATTGGATTTAGGTCAGGCGAGCATAGGGGCCAGTCAATGGTATCAACTCCTTCGTCCTCCAGCTAGTGCCTACATACTCTCGCCACAAGAGGCCAGGCATTGTTGTGCACCAGGAGGAACCCAGGAACCCACTGCACCAGCATAGGGTCTGAGAATGGGTCCAAGGATTTCATCCTGATACCTAATGGCAGTCAAGGTGCCATTGTCTAGCCTGTCGAGGTCTATATGTCCCTCCATGGATATGCCACCCCCCACCTCACTGACCCACTGACCCACCACCAAACTAGTCATGCTGAACGATGTTACAGGCAGCAGAACATTCTCCATGACTTCTCCAGATCCTTTCAAGTCTGTCACATGTGCTCAGGGTGAACCTGCTCTCATTGGTGAAAAGCACAGGGTGCCAGTGGTGGACCTGCCAATTCTGGCATTCAATAGCAAAAGCCAGTTGAGCTCCACAGTGCCAGGCAGTGAGCACAGGGCCCACTAGAGGACGTCGGGCCCTCAGGCCACCCTCATGAAGTCTGTTTCTGATTGTTTGGTCAGAGACATTCATACCATTGGCCTGCTGGAAGTCATTTTGTAGGGCTCTGGCAGTGCTCATCCTGTCACTCCTTGCCCAAAGGAGTCCTGCTGATGGGTTAAGGACCTTCTATGGCCCTGTACAGCTCTCCTAGAGTGCCATCTTGTCTCCTGGAATCTCCTCCATGCCCTTGAGACTGTGCTGGGAGACACAGCAAACCTTCTGGCAATGACATGTATTGATGTGCCATCCTGGAGAAGTTGGAATACCTGTGCAACCTCTGTAGGCTCCAGGTATCATCTCATGCTACCAGTAGTGACACTGACCATAGCCAAATGGAAAACCAGTGAAAAAACAGTCAGAAAAGATGAGGAGGGAAAAATGTCAGTGGCCTCCACCTTTTAAACCATTCCTGTTTTGGGGGTCATCTCATTATTTCCCCTCTAGTGCACCTGTTGTTAATTTCATTAATGCCAAAACAGCTGAAAGCGATTAACAACCCCCTCTGCTACTTAAATGACCAGATCAATAGCACAGATATTTCATTGACTTGATGTTACACTCTGATTAAAAAGTGTTCCTTTAATGTTGATGAGCAGTATATATATGGAATTGCATTATTAGGCCATTTTGAAGAGTTCAACATTTTAAATCCAGCCTCTTGGGATTTGAATACAGAGAGACTAAACTTCTTTCCAGAAGCTAACAAAATAACAGACGCTGACCAGAGGCATGTAGGGCTGCTGAGTGTGATTACAAATAAAAAGCTGACCTCAAAAGGCTTGATGATTATGACTTCCTGAAGCAACAATTCACCTTCCATGCTGCTATGAGCCCCTTGGCCAAGGGATGCCAGTTTCGTCTGTGATGCATTGATCTGGATGGCCCTATAAGAGGACAGGTCTAAGACTTAGTGGACCTGATTCAAAGCTGGTTTCATAGGGACACCTTCGAGCATGTGGTGAAAAAATTTGCTATTGATGCCATTCTGTCAAGGATAAACAAGGACCTTTGTGATGAGATGCTTTGTAATGATGTCCAGTCACTGCTAGACTTGACCCACAGACTGGAGGCCTCCCACCCACTTGACTAAACAGCACATCCCCGCCAGATGCCCACTCACCGCAGCTATGGGGCCAAACCTCTTCCTTCATCTCAATCCTGTCTCTCCTCAGGGCTGTGTCTGCTACCACTCCTGGCTGCAACTCCTCCTGTTACAGACCAGGTCCCTAGAATTGCTGAAGCCATGGGTGGGGCCACATGACTCGATGTCACAGGTGGAAGATGCCATTGTCTGAATTCCTTAGCGAGGACCCTGCGCAGGTGCTTTCGCTGTGATCAACCAGGACATCTGGCTCAGGAGTGCCGTCTCTCACCTGCACAGTCCATGGACATCGGACTGGCCCAGGTATACAGTTCGCAAGTTTCCCCCGAGATGTTGAAGAAAGACAAGATTGTAACCGAACCCACCTTTAAAGTACATGTGCCCCCGTATCACCTCCCAGAGACAACGAAGAAGGTGATACGTGAAGAAGTGAAGCAAATGCTTGAACTGAGGGTAATCTGTGAAAGTAACAGCGAGTGGCAGAACCCTATTGTTTTGGTCTTTAAACCAGATGGCTTGGTTCAGTTTTGTACAGATTTTAGGTACTTGAATAAGATTTGCAAGTTGATGTGTACCCAATGCCATGTGTAGATGACTTGTTGAAAAAATTCAGGCAAGCCTTGTATCTTTCCATCCCAGATCTCAAAAAAGGGTACTGGCAAGTGCCCTTGAGGAGTCCAGTTGCATGAAGACCGCATTTGCCACACCAGACGAGCCGTTCAAATTTACCAGGCTCTCTTGTGGTCTCCATGGAGCACTGTTGACCTTTCAGCAAATGATAGACCAGATTCTGCATCCCCATTCCTTGTATGCTGGAGCGTATCTCAATGACATGGCCATTTTCAGTAATGATTGGAGGTCTCAGCTCGACCGCCTGCAGGCAGTGGTTGACAATCTGAGGCCAAGGGCTGATCCAGGGAATATTTTAATTCAGCCAATGACCTGGCCCACTTTTTCTTTTTCCCCTTTCCTCAAGGATGACCTGATCCCAGCTGCTGATCTGCAGCCGCGGGACCAACCTGACGAGGAGGACTATCTGTGCCTGAACTGAAGAAGGGAGCCAATGTAGGACAACTAATGAAGTCACTACTTGTTTGCTGTGTCCATGTGTCTTGGAATGGTAGCTCCCGCTTCAATAAATATACTTGCTATTCCTGTTTTATGTTGAATAAAGCTGGTTTTCCTGAAGCCTTGAGAATAAACCTCATCTTTCGGGTGCAAGACAGTGACTCACACGTCACAATATCAGACACTCATTACCTGCAAAATAGAGACCCATAAGCAAAATCTTATTCCCTACACTCAGGCACTTTGGACCCCGCACAAGAAACTTGCAACAATTGTGGGGGGACTCACAGAGGTGACATTTGTTTTTTCAGAGAAACTGTGTGTCATAAATGTAAGCACTGTGGGGATCTACAGAAAGTATGTCACGAAGGGGCTTATTAAGTGAAAGACAAGCCAGCAAGTGTAAGTGCATCTCACAAAGTTGAACAAAGAGGCAGTTCATCTGCAGAGAGGTTTGAAGATGGACCTGATACAAGTTTTTATTCTACAGAAATCATCAACAGTGTGGGTGCTTATACAACCAGACACAAGACATATACTATTGCCACATTACAAGGAGTTCCATGCAGAATGGAAGTGGACTCAGGATGTGAGTATTCATTAATCTCAGAGGAGACCTGCCATGCATTATGCCAGTGAATGCTTCTCCTATTGTACCTTGTGATATTCAACTTGTGGATTATAACATACACAATGTTACCGTGCTGGGTGCCTGCTCTTTCAAGGTACATTATAGGAAGGACTAGACTTTATTTATGCCATATTATTGTTAAGGGATAGTCACTGGGTAGAGAATGGTTTAAATGCCTAGGTATTCAGTTAACAGGAATACACAACCTTACCACAGAGCCAATACAGACAGTCCTGAAAGATTTTAGTTGTGTGTTTGAAGAGGGTTTGGGCAAATTTAAGGATGTACCAGCCTCTTTACTCTTGGACCCCAATGTAGCACCTATATGTTTAAAACCTAGACTTGTTACTTTTGCTTTCTGTCAAAAAAATAGAAACAGAGCTTGATTGTCTAGTGAAGCAGGGCGCATTAGTTTTGGTAACTCACCCCATTTGGACTACTCCTATTGTTCCTGTATTAAAACCAAATTTTGAGGTTCGAATATGTGCTGACTACAAATAAATAATTGATAATGCACTACAGGAGCACCCTACCATATTCCATCCATCAATCCGATACTTACTACATTAGCAAAAGAAAAGGTTTTTGCAAAACTATACCTGGCACAAGTGTATCAACAATTGCCAGTGGAATTGCCAGACGCACAGACTATAGTTACTCAAAAAGGTGAATTCAGAGTTACTCGTCTGCAGTATGAGGATTGTACTGTTCCTGGAATTTTTCAGAAAATAATGGACAACCTCCTTTCAGGTCTCATGGGAGTGGTTCCTTATTCTGATGATATTTTAATTGGAGCTGAGACCAAGCAAGTCTTAGCTGAAAAGCTGCATTTAGTACTACAGCGATTTGCAGATGTAGACTTAAGGCAAAAAAAAAAGACAAATGTGTATTTGGTGTACCAAGTATAGAGTTCCTAGTGTTCAGAGTTGATTCTGAAGGAATTCATCCAGCTACCACAAAAGTTAAAGCGATCCATGAGGCTCCAACACCAAGTAATAAACAGGTGCTCCTAGCATTTCTGGGACTTCTAAACCTTTATCATTCATTTTTAAAAGATAATGTCACTGTAGCAGAGCCACTTCACAGACTGCTGGATAAAAATGCCATCTGGAAATGGTCTGACACGCATGAGAGAGCTATTAATGAAGTTAAAAAGCTACTACCATCAGATAATATTTTAGTGCATTATAACTTGTGTTCTGAGTCACACAGTAAGCGGTGGTCGTGAAGCTCCAATTGCATATTACTCAAGGACTATGACCAACACAGAGAGAAATCATCCACAAATTGATAAAGAAGCTTGGGCTTGACTATGAACTTCAATATCTCCCAGGAAAAGAAATTACGAATGCAGATGCTTTAAGATGTTTACCCCTCAGAAGCCCAGAATTTGAAATTCCTCCAGTACTGGAAGTTCTAATGCTGGAATCTATTTCCAGAAACTCATTCCTGGCATCTGATATTGCATGCATGATGGCAACAGATCCATTGTTAGCCCGTGTGCTGAACTGGGTATGGAAGGGGTAGCCAAAGGAAAAAATAGGGGAGGACTTCAAGCCATTTGAAAGGCCTCAGCATGAGCTATCTTCATACAGGGATGTCTTCTATGGGGAAACAGAGTAATAATTCCACAGAAGGCACAAACCTTAGTGCTCGCTGCTCTACATGAAGGTCACCCTGGTATGGTAAATATGAAGGCTCTTGCCAGAAGCTATGTGTGGTGGCCTAAAATGGAAGAACAAATAGAATGATGGTTATGTAGCTGTGCCTCATGTAAAATTACACGGCATGCTCCAACTAAAACTGTTAGTCAGCCATGGGAGGTAACCAAGAACGCATGGTCTCGACTGCACATTGATTTTGCTTGACCTTATCAAGGACATATTTTTTTCTCGTTTGATTCCTTCTCAAAGTGGTTAGAGGTCAGTCCTGTTTTTGCTGCAACATCAGCCACTGTCATTCAAATATTGAGGAAGTTGTTTACCACACATTGACTTCCAGATACAATTGTGTCTGATAATGGTACACGGTTTACTTCGGATGAGTTCCAGGCATTCTTGGGGCGTAATCTCATAAATCATATCAAGACAGCTCCATTTCACCCATCGTCATATGGCCAAGCTGAACTACTAAAGACCGACTTAAAAAAATTATGGTTGTAGACTGTTGTCTTAGACTGTCAAAGTTCCTGCTGCAACAGCATGTAACTCCTTGTTCCAGTACCGGATACAGTCCAGCAGAACTATTGATACACAGGAAACTTAAAACATGCTTAGATCGTCTTCACCCAGATCTAGCATCAGATTTGAAAAGAAAGAAGGAGTCGCAGTTTTGTAAAGTTACACACAGTCCAACAAGGCAGTTTAAAGCAGGGGATAGTGTGAATGCCACAGATTATGCAACAGGGCCTTGGTAGATGCCAGCAAGTGAAAGCTATGGGGTCAGTATTCCACGAGATTAAAACAGATGATGGCCAAATAATTATGAGACACACCGACCAGTTTAGAGGGCAAGTAACTAACTCAATGCCTCAGGAGACTGAGAGCAACCTGGAAAATCATGAGAAGCACAATAACACACAGCCAGCTACGCCCCAACAATCAGCCGACGATAATCCCATGATCAGATTCAGGAGGAGCCCACTGAATTTACTCCAATCGAGGGCCGGTCAGAGTTAAAAGAATAACTTGCCAGCCAGCCTATTCTAAGTATCATGTTATCTAGCATGGAGGAAAGTGATATTTTGCCTAGTACTAATTTATGCCAGTAGATGGTGCTGTTTGTTTTCATGTATAATTCCCATAGTTTTTTTTTTTTTTCTCTTGACTTATGTTCTTGTTGTTTTATGCATTTTTTTGGCTCATTTGTGATACACAAGAGTCTTTTTAAGAATATTCATCTGGGTGAAAACTGACTTCAATATATAGTAGGCACTAAAAACAAAGTAAGTCTCTAGCATCCCTGTGTTTAATTTGACAGTCTGCCAGGTAGCTTACAGTGCTGACTGCACTAATATAATGACAAAATTCTATGAAACTGAAGTGTAATGATTATCCCTAACCATGATTCAAGTTTGAAGTATTTTCGCTATTTTAAATAAAGAACGCAACATAAACATCCAAGTAATACGCTGTGTCAATTTTTAAGTGAGATTACAGCTACGCATATCCTTTTTATAGCATGCCAGGAGCAAAGGTGTAGGTAGAGCAGCGTTTTATAACTGTTTTTCTGTGGTGGCACACATTTTGGTAACCAAAAAAATCCCAAGGCACACTATGATTCTACCAACCAAAAAAGCATTAAATCTCTTAGAAGTGTTCAGAGGGGCAGGACAATTACATGAGTCAAGTCATTTGAATTGTTTCATTTTTTATTTGAAACGTCTGTGTCTCATATGCTATACCAATCTGATAATTAATATATTGGCCGCGTTCTCGTATTGCCTTCTTTTCAACTTGCCTTTTAAGAAGGCATTAAATTCAGGTTGTACTTGCTCAAGTAGGATTGAATTAGAAGTTCAGGTTCCAAGTCATTGTTTAAGCTTAAGCTGTGCCATTAATTTTTATAAATTCCTTTGTGTTCATTGTATATTAAATGATTCAGTGTCTATTTTATGATTTCTGTATAAAGTTTATAGTTATATGTTTTAATGTTAGATGCAATTAATTGCAATTAATTAATACATTTATAGGATTAGTTAGTTAATTTTTTTTAATCAATTCCCAGTGTCACAAAAGCAGACCATAGACAAAAAAAGGTCTGGGGCAGTCACCAGTATATTATGCCTTGAATGAAAATGGGTTTTAAATTGATTGAGATGATCACAGGTTCGAGTCCACAACAGAACTGAATATAACAGGAAAAGATGGTGGCTTTACTGCCCGGGATTGGAAGTGACATCATTGGGAAAGGAACTGGAATTGAAGTCCTCTGGACCGGAAGTGAAATCCTCTGGACTGGAAGTGGCATCATAATTGGCAGCGGAACCGGAAGTGATGTTATCCTTGGTGCCGGGGCAGGGAGTGACATCATCACTGGTGCCGGAAGCGGAAGTGTCGTCATCACTGGTAGTGGTGCCTGGCGAGATTTCCTGTGGATGTTCTGCAGAAGATTGAAAAAGAGAGTTAGTGCAGCTCGCCTCCCCCTGGTCTGGCTTTGTAGTACTATACTTAAGGCCTTTCAGATGTCTCCCAATCGCATGTGTGTGACACCAGCCCTAATATAAATCAATGATGATGTTATGGCATGGGAGAATAATGAACAGGGTATATCATGTATAATAAAGACAAAGAGCTGCTCACATCTGTTTTTGTGCTTACTGTGTTATACCAGTGCCATTCTTTCATCTGGAATATGTGATGTTCTCCTATTCAGAGAGACTAGACTTTGCTTGAGTTACATTCTGTATTGTCAGCTTTGAGATTTAAGGATACCACAAAGATTTCTTAAGAGCGAATTGGTAATAAATACTTTAGACTAGATACTGTAGTCATGAGGGTCATCAGTAAATGGCTAATATACTTTAAGACAGCCTTTTTGGAATGAAAAGCAGCCTTTTCCTCACCAAAACATTTTTTATATTCTTATATTCTTGAATTAACAGCTAAATATAATAGTATCTATGGAATATGGACCATAATATTAAACCTGATATTCTTGCTCTTTTAAGCCAAATCTGGCCTATGTGTTACATATGTTAGCATCAAAATGAACACAGAATTAATGTCTCATATACTGTATGCCATGTGAATTTTTCAAAAAAAGTCTTAGTTGCTGCATGTTTAGAAAGTGAAGCCTTACTGTGCCTAAAGAATGGCCTCACAGTATGTTCTGAGTTGTTTTATGGATTGTACTGTGTGTTAATGTTTTTTATGATTGTCCTTTGTTGTGTTTGCTTATGTGGCATAGGTCTGTGTATAAATATGAGCCAAGATGGTTTAACAATCTTAAAATCTATTTTAAATAAAGGATTAGCATTACATTGTGTTATGCCAGGTCATGGATAATCAAATTCCAAACTAGTACAATAGAACTGTTTCACTTTCAACTTACTGGGAGAACATGAAGTCACTTCTTTGTTAAGCTCTCAGCAAGATTTTCTAATTTAAGCCAAATCCACATTGCTTGTTCATCTTTAAGGAGGCCATCATTCTTTTTACCTTTTCCATTTCACACTTGAATGGTGTGATAAATTTCAGTTTGAATATTCAGCTGTATCAGTATGTTACTAAGAAACCCACAAGGACGGTAATTGGGAAACGCTGATTTGATTTTGAAACATAATATTTATATTATAAATAAAAACAAACAAACAAACTTCATCTAATCTGAAAAAAATGAACTAACAAAGATACATCCTCCATGTAGCATTAAGAAAAAAAATTCTACTAATATTGTAATGGGAGAGGTTGGTGACAAAACAGGAAAGAATGGCACAAAAATATCCCAAAATGTAGAAGGATATATTTTCAAAATCAATCTGAAGAAACTGTGTTTAGTGTTTACAAAACGTAACACTGCTATCTCACCATTTCAGAGTTCAGGGTACAATTGCCAGCCAGGCACTGTCTGTGTCTTATGGTTTGGCCAGGGGACATGTCATATGGCCTTTTTTGTTTTTGCCACATTTTTGTTAAACTGATTACTCTGATTATTGAAATACCCGAGCTAAAGTCATTAATGCTTATCTGCTTTGTGAATTCATTTTGTTTAATTAGTTACTATGATTTATTTTACTTTCAGCTCTCAGTTAGTGTCAAATCATTGATTCATAATGCAGCAACACGTCTTGTGTTCAGCCAGTGAAAATTGACACGTGCCACTGTTCTTTCAGGTCACAGCACATATTAAGATCAAATCATTGATGCTTGCCTACAGAGTAGTCAGTGGGTCAACATCTATGCATATGGTGACACTTGTGAGATCCTATGCTCCTTCTTGCACATGCAGGTCTGCTAGTGAATGGAGTCTGGTGATGTCACCTCCATGTGGCATCAAATCTCAATCCTGGCTCTTTTCATGGGTAGCTCCTAGCTCGTGGAATGAGCTTCCCTTCTCCATCCAAACTTGGAACTCCACACTTGATATTTTTAAGAAGTGTTTGAAGACTCTCCTTTTCACTGAATCTCTGTCTTATTAATAACAGCTTTGAAAGGTTCTTCTAACTAATGAAATATGAAGTAGTTTTGTGTTGGGTCAGAAAGTAAAGTGAATGGACGTGGTTTGTCTGGCTTGGAAATTTTCAAGGAATTTAACACTTAAGCTTTGAACATTCTTTGCAAAAAGAGTGTTATGATTGCTCTGGAAGCGCAAAATAACAAAGGGGTGAGACCTCCAAAACAACCCATAAAACAAATCCCACCTTACGGAAAGCCTGACATGAAGAAATTGGGAGGCTTTAAACATGATTAGGCTTCAGAAGGGAGGTCAGGCTTTAAAACTCAAAAATATTGCAAAAAGATCCAAAAAAACTTGAAGTATATCTTACCAGAAGGAGAATCACGATCACTGAGACTAGGGAAGAGGCAAATTAATATTTTTTTACAGATGTTTGTTTACAAAATAGCAAAAAAAAAAACCTTAAAAATAAGGCAAAAGGATAATGCACAGAAATCACGTCCCAGTAAAAATCCAAAAATTGACAACCTTTAAACAGAAGCAAAAAATCAGGAAATCCAACAAGACAAAGAAGCACAATACTTGATGATGAGGTAAGGGTAACGTAAACAGTTGGGAGTCCATCCACAAAATACAAGGAACATGGCAGATCAAAAAGATACACAGTGACATGTAAGGGGCATAACCAAGCCCAAAACCCCAGGCACAACTTCACAGACATAAGTTCTGGGTCCAAATAACATTTTATTGTTTAAGAAATGTGAAATGTGGGATCTGGAAATCCTCTGTTATGTGGCGTTGGAGGGCGTCCCTTCATGACCTGCTTGTCATCAATGTCAGTTAAGCTCTGTTTAATAGATGAGCTCCCCATCTTACTTGGTAGTGTCTGGACAGTCTGAGACCCTCTACAAGTGGCAGAGGAGCCCTTCACTATCTGTACCTCTTTTGCTCTTACAGCTATCAGGAACACTATGCCCCTGAATCTGCATCACTTCTGTTAGAATCAGAGCAGCTTGGACACATGCATTAACATATAGGCCTTTTTCACTCAGAATTCTGATTTCTTTATCCAAACTGACCTGTTTTTGCTATTTTCCTGACTGAAGGTCCAAGCATCGGATAGTTAGTCATAACCCTTTTCATCTCTGTAGGAACTAGAGCTACTCTGTTCCCATCATATATTTCTGGAACTCTTTCCCTCTGCATTCTAATGTTCTAGAGACAATCACCTGCACAGCTGAATTAGATGGGCTTTAAATCCTTTGCTGAGTTAAATGAGCTTCCATCATTTCCAGTAGTGCTTTAAACATTGTCTCTATAACTTGCACAGCCTTCTTAACTAAGTTCATTTATTGCAGCAGGGTGCATAATGGTTGGAGCAGCATGTCCTTGCTGACATGTTTAAGCTTTAATTTGCACTAGATGATCTGTCTGTTATTCCAGGCTTTTTATCAGAGCTCACAGCTCTAACATTCTATGCTTCTTAACTGGTAAGAAAAGGCTTCAGACTTTAGTACATGATCCTGTGATTCCCAAAGAGGACCCTGGGATTTGGTATCCAGGAAATCATCATACAGAGTAGTCTGGTCTGGTGGCATCAATTTAGTCGTAAAATCCAGACCTTGTTCATCAACTGATTTTACTGTTCGTGTGAAAATAGAGAGTATCACTCACTGGTATATTTCTTTTGTCTTTGTCAGCGATGTGATGCTTAGGAATTTACAATTTCAAATCCAGGTTGCCATCTTGCTTTTTTGGAAATGCCTTGCGATCAAACATGTAAGTGTTCCTGGCCAATTGGTATGGATGCTGTGATCTATCGGCCTGCTCTAAATCGGCTGATTTTCACTAAAAAAAATACTCAATCAGTGATCGGTAAAAAGGCTGATCACAAAAACTGATATTTTTAGCCACTGCTTTTGTAAGCTTTACAGTAATTTAGTTTCAGGGCTCCTTTACACAAGGTATTACGTCTCTTTTTATTTTTTTTTTTCTTTTGCAGCAAACTTCTTGCAGTGTAAATAAAAAGCAGCAAGTGGAGACTTGTTTTATCAGTGAACAGAGCTGAATGAAATATAAGCCTTTACATTAAGGAAAGTAGAGTAATAAACTGAAAAAAGGAATTAGAGAAGTTGACCCTTGCAATTAGACAAGCAGCAAGCTACCTTAAGGAATTCAGACCTTTATTTTATTTTTTCCTTTAAATTAAAATGTACAGTGCTTGAGTTTGAACAGTGAGCTTGTTTAAAATGCAGCAGCTTGCACTTTTAATTAGAGAAAGAAAAGATAAAGACAAATTTGATGTTGCTGCTTAGTAAACAAAAGACTTTTTTTAAAAACATTGCACTGTCATTATTTGTTGCTATGTGTCAAGTTTTGGTAAGAAATAAGTACTATATCATTAAAATGGTAATTCATATTTTATAATTACACCTCAAGAATTACAAATGTCTTGCTGATACACTGAAGAACAAAACACACCTGTGAAAATATAGTAAATTTATATTTTAACAGCAAAACGGTGTAGTGCAAATAATGATTTAAAATGATTAAAACATTAAAACATATAAGTGCAAGTATATTTACATTTATGCAACATTTAATTGCCAATATTAATTAACTGATCTTGTGAATATATATGTACCTAGCGTTGCCCAGGAATCTATAACCGGTGAATTTCCCAAATGAAAGAAACAGAACATAGTAATAGAACAAACAGTTTTTTGATTCACATTTTATTGTAAGTTCCTCCACTCTGGATTCTGTGTGCTGTGGCGTTTCAGACGCCGTTGAAATAGACTTTGGTGTGGCATCTGAAGAGGACCTTCCAATTCTACGTCTTTTTTTCGGTGGCAGGGGTATATTAGCGAAAAGCAGGATAATTATAATGTGTTACATGGTATTAAGTACAGAATAAGCACGACAGTGAGATGAATTCACGTTATTTACAATACGTCGGAAAGCGAACAAATTATAGACCTATATAGATAGATGCCGCATTCACTGTGTTGCCCAGTCGACACGATACGTCAGCGCGTCAGCCCAATTGCGAGTGGTAAAAGTGCCATTTAAACTAATACAGGTAGACATGAAAACTGGGTGTTCTGATAAAAAAAACAATCACGTTTAGAACAGTATTGTTTACATACAACAGATTTTGGCGAATCATTTAAATGTAATTAATTATATCCATTGATACACTAATAATGGCAATTATTAAATAATAATAATGATTATAATTATAATAATTATAATAATGAATTATTATTATTAAATAATTCCTCCCATATAAGTAACATTTCTTAGACTGCCTTCTTCCATCTCCGAAACATTTGTAGACTTCGTCCTTTTCTTACGCAACACAGTACTGTATTGGTTAATGCCCTAGTCACCTCACGTATAGACTACTGTAATGGTATTCTATCTGGCATCCCACAAAAATGTATCGATCGCTTACAACTTCTTCAAAATTCTGCTGCCAGGAAAATAACCTGTTCTAAATCCACTGAACATATTACACCTATTCTCTGTCAACTTTACTGGCTCCCTGTTAACTACAGAATACATACAATACAAAATACTGCTCTTAACATTTAAAGCTCTCCACAACCTCACTGATCTCCTACAGACTGACACTCGTCTCGCTCACTCAGATTCTCATCTGCAGCTGTAATTTCTGTACCACACGTCAAATTCTGTGCTATGGGAGCTCGAGTGTCTGTCACAGTGCTCCTCAACTCGGGAATTCTCTTCTCTGTCATATACATCAGCTCGATTCAATAACATATTTTAAAACTGCCCTCAAAACTTTTCTTTTCAAACTGGCATGCCAATTGTGAATTTTGCACTGTTACGGCCATTTACAGTATCTTTGTTTGTTTGCTAATTATTTATGTTTGATTTATCATTCTCTTGTTTAAATTTTACTAATGTTATTTAATTTTATTGTAAGGTGACCTTGAGTGCTAAGATTATAAAATGGGATTTTCTAATGGCCAAATATAACCAAAACAATTGTTCAGCCTCACCTATGAAATGTAATCCCCCGGGATCTGGTTTGGAGCGTACATCAGTTTGTACAATCCCAAGCAGCACATGCATGAGGCATCTTTATCCATTACTTCACTCCACAGCAGTGCCACTCGCAATGTGGCGGCGACGTTGACGTATGGTGCTGGTCATGCGGCGTTTATTAATTCTATGTCTATGGTCGGCCTTCTCATCCTTGGACACTTCCGCCATCTTTTGGCAATTTAAAGCAACATGGGTAAAGAGTGACGCACAGAGACCAAAGCTGCCGCTAGCCAGCGCCGCAGTGAACTTCTGTTGCGACGTGCAGCCATCTTAAGTACGGAGATGTGTGCCGAACATTGTGTCGGTGAAAAGGTGCCCAGCGGTTCACCATGAACATTTTTCTGAACCAAACATACCCCATGACCTTCTCCTGATCACAAAGGAGCCCCATGCCCAGTTTGGTGGCGATCGGACACCCGGTGCAGATTTATATGGGGGACAAACAAATATACATACACACATACATCGACTCTGCTTTTTATATTATATATATATATATATATATATATACTAGCAGAATATCCGCGCTTCGCAGCGGAGAAGTAGTGTGTTAAAGAAGTAATGAAAAAGAAAAGGAAAAATTTTAAAAATAACGTAACATGATTGTTAATGTAATTGTTTTGTCATTGATATGAG
>JANRMT010062796.1:40600182-40632910 GCA_026402145.1 Polypterus bichir lapradei
AGCCTTAGAATGCAGACATCAGGACATCGCTGCGCGTGCATGTTTACTAACAGATATGACAGCATTTTGCACGGAGCATGCGTTAAAACAAATTGATTAAGATCAGCGATTTTCAACGGTTACATGATTTTTTAAAGCAATCTATTTAAAAACTTCTTTGAAGAAATATGACACAAAATACGTCTAAGACGCAGATTCTATACCATTTTATATGACTTTTATATCATTATTTTAATAATACACATACACAATACATGTATACTTTCGTGCATTTTAACCAGTTGACATCTCTCAACTTGTTAAAAATTTTTATATAATCAATTTATATGAACCTTTACTTCAATAATATACACATTATGTTTTTATTGCGTGTGCACCTTGCTGTGTAATTATTTCAATGAACTCGTGGTATTGTCGAACACATAGTGTCCCTCTTCATACCCCACTACTCAGTGGCTGAATTTGATCACGCATTCACACGTATAATAAATAATAATAATAATATTACTACTATTATTATTATTGTTATTAATTCCTTACGTTTTTATAGCGCCTTTCTTACTACTCAAAGCAATTTGTAAAAATAAATAAATAAAATAACAGGAAGCCCCCCGGACACAAACCAGTGATCATTTAACAGCGAGTCAGCAATCTTACTCTTACCACCACCTCTTCCTGTTAGATAGACGCATTATAATTTTGAGCACTACTTTTATTTTATACTGTCATAAACAAATTATATCAAAAAGTTTTTTAAAAAGCCAATTTGAAGCAAAGAGGGTAAGTAATAACTATTTTCTTTTGTAAGTCAATCAAAAATGCTTAAGCCTAAAAAAAGATCGTCCTGTCAAAATAAGAGACTCTTTCACCTTGTTGACGTGAATCATCTTTAAATTAAATGCTGCCAATAAGGAATAATAGAAATCACCGCGCTACTTTCTAACTTTGACGAACTAAAGTTTTATTGGGTGAAAAAAATGATAGTCCGTGACAGATACGCTTAATCAGTAGTGTGTGCGACCCACGGTTTGTGCGTTTTAGTGTTTGTGTTGTGTACGCATGTGTGTGTGGTTTTCTCAGTTTTACAATAAAAATAGACCAGTTATTTTTGAAGCAGGAATATTCTGATCATTCTGGTCCCTGATCACTGATAAACATTCAGAAGAAACAACGCTATTCCAGTGTTTTCCTCCATAACATCCTTTCAGCAAACAGGACTAAGTTCCTTGCTGAAACAGATCGCCCTTTAATGAAATGCTGCTAATACGGAATAACAGATATCACCGGGCGGCTTTCCACCAATGATAAACCAGCGTCTCATGAGGTGAAAAAATGGGAGGTACTGTGGTTGTGATTAATGCTTTCTGGTAACTCTGCTTTTGCGAAGAATCTGTCATGGGTGGGACAAGAGGGAGCGAGTGAGGCGGGTACAATGAGCCGGGCGGGACGGAGCGGGGCGAAGAGGCGGGTATCTGTGCGAGTGTTTTAAATAATGAAAGGAAAAAAAGTGCTTTGAAATCGAGGACCCCCAACCAAGAGGGCTTATAAAACAAAACGCGACAGACAGGCATATGCTACTTGTATAAAATGTGCACAATAATTACAACAGTGTTGAAGCAATGATGAAGCGAAAGGGAGCTGCTAAACATGGGTGGCCACGTTGTGCCTGCCCATAAATCCCAACCAATGTATATATCTGAACGGATCTATCTGAACCAATATATATATCAGAATGGATGTATCTGAACCGATGTATATATCTAAACCAATCTATTTTAACCAATATATATATTTAAACCAATGTATATCAACCAATATATATATCTCCACCAATGTATATATTTGAACGGATGTATTCAAACCAATGTATATATCTGAACGGATGTATCTCAGCCAATGTATATATATCAGAACGGATCTATGCAAACCAATTTATATATATCTCAACCAATATATCTAAACCAATGTATATTTCTGACTGGATGTATTCAAACCGATGTATATATCTCAACCAATATATCCCAACCAATGTATATATCTGAACCGAAATATATATCTGAACGGATGTATTAAAACCAATGTATATATTCAAACCAATGTATCTGAACCGATATATATATCTGAACCAATGTATATATTTACGAACCAATCTTTTTTTCCTGAACGGCCCCTCATAATATATATATATATATATATATATATTTATATATATATACAGTGGCTTGCAAAAGTATTCGGCCCCCTTGAACTTTTCCACATTTTGTCACATTACAGCCACAAACATGAATCAATTTTATTGGAATTCCACGTGAAAGACCAATACAAAGTGGTGTACACGTGAGAAGTGGAACGAAAATCATACATGATTCCAAACATTTTTTACAAATAACTGAAAAGTGGGGTGTGCATAATTATTAAGCCCCCTGAGTCAATACTTTGTAGAACCACCTTTTGCTGCAATTACAGCTGCCAGTCTTTTAGGGTATGTCTCTACCAGCTTTGCACATCTAGAGACTGAAATCCTTGCCCATTCTTCTTTGCAAAACAGCTCCAGCTCAGTCAGATTAGATGGACAGCGTTTGTGAACAGCAGTTTTCAGATCTTGCCACAGATTCTCGATTGGATTTAGATCTGGACTTTGACTGGGCCATTCTAACACATGGATATGTTTTGTTTTAAACCATTCAATTGTTGTCCTGGCTTTATGTTTAGGGTCGTTGTCCTGCTGGAAGGTGAACCTCCGCCCCAGTCTCAAGTCTTTTGCAGACTCCAAGAAGTTTTCTTCCAAGATTGCCCTGTATTTGGCTCCATCCATCTTCCCATCAACTTTGACCAGCTTCCCTGTCCCTGCTGAAGAGAAGCACCCCCAGAGCATGATGCTGCCACCACCATATTTGACAGTGGGGATGGTGTGTTCAGAGTGATGTGCAGTGTTATTTTTCCGCCACACATAGTGTTTTGCATTTTGGCCAAAAAGTTCCATTTTGGTCTCATCTGACCAGAGCACCTTCTTCCACATGTTTGCTGTGTCCCCCACATGGCTTGTGGCAAACTGCAAACGGGACTTCTTATGGTTTTCTGTTAACAATGGCTTTCTTCTTGCCACTCTTCCATAAAGGCCAACTTTGTGCAGTGCACGACTAATAGTTGTCCTATGGACAGATTCCCCTACCTGAGCTGTAGATCTCTGCAGCTCGTCCAGAGTCACCATGGGCCTCCTGGCTGCATTTCTGATCAGCGTTCTCCTTGTTCGGCCTGTGAGTTTAGGTGGACGGCCTTGTCTTGGTAGGTTTACAGTTGTGCCATACTCCTTCCATTTCTGAATGATCGCTTGAACAGTGCTCCGTGGGATGTTCAAGGCTTTGGATATCTTTTTGTAGCCTAAGCCTGCTTTAAATTTCTCAATAACTTTATCCCTGACCTGTCTGGTGTGTTCTTTGGACTTCATGGTGTTGTTGCTCCCAATATTCTCTTAGACAACCTCTGAGGCCGTCACAGAGCAGCTGTATTTGTACTGACATTAGATTACACACAGGTGCACTCTATTTAGTCATTAGCACTCATCAGGCAATGTCTATGGGCAACTGACTGCACTCAGACCAAAGGGGGCTGAATAATTACGCACACCCCACTTTGCAGTTATTTATTTGTAAAAAATGTTTGGAATCATGTATGATTTTCGTTCCACTTCTCACGTGTACACCACTTTGTATTGGTCTTTCACGTGTCATTGGTTGGTTTCACTGTATATAGGAAATATACTGCTAAAAAAAAATTAAAGGAACACTTTTTAATCAGTGTATAGAATCAAGTCAATGAAACTTGTGGGCTATTGATCTGGTCAGTTAAGTAGCAGAGGGGCTTGTTAATCAGTTTCAGCTGCTTTGGTGCACTAGAAGGGCAACAATGAGACAACCCCGAAAACAGAAATGAATGGTTTAACAGGTGGAGGGAGGCCACTGACATTTTTCCCTCCTCATCTGTTTTGTTACTAGTTTTGCATTTGGCTACGGTCAGTGTCACTACTGGTAGCATGAGGCGATACCTGCACCCTACAGAGCTGGCACAGGTAGTCCAACTTCTCCAGGATGGCACATCAATATGTGTCATTGCCAGAAGGTTTACTATGTCTCCCAGCACAGTCTCAAGGACATGGAGGAGATTCCAGGAAACAGGCAATTACTCTGGAGAGCTGGACAAGGCCATAGACCGTCCTTAACTCATCAGGACCGGTATCTGCTCCTTTGGGCAAGGAGGAACAGGATGTACACTGCCAGAGCCCTACAAAATGACCTCCAGCAGGCCACTGGTGTGAATGTCTGTGACCAAACAATCAGAAACAGACTTCATGAGGGTGGCCTGAGGGCCCGACGTCCTCTAATGGGCCCTGTGCTCACTGCCCAGCACCGTGAAGCTTGATTGGCAGGTCCACCACTGGCACCCTGTGCTTTTCACAGATGGGAGCAGGTTCACCCTGAGCACATGTGACAGATGTGAAAGGATCTGGAGAAGCTGTGGAGAACGTTAATGCTGCCTCTAGCTTCATTCAGCATGACTGGTTTGGTGGTGGGTCAGTGATGGTCTGGGGAGGCATATACATGGAGGGACATATAGACCTCTACAGGTTAGACAATGGCACCTTGACTGCCATTATGTATTGGAATGAAATCCTTGGACCCATTGTCAGACCCTATGCTCGTGCTGTGGGTCCTGGTTTCCTCCTGGTGCATGACAATGCCCAGCCTCATGTGGTGAGAGTATGCAGGGAGTTCCTGGAGATGAAGGAATTGATACCATTGACTGGCCCCCACGTTCACCTGACCTAAATCCAATAGAACACCTCTGGGACATTATGTTTCAGTCCATCTGATGCCACCAGGTTGCAACTCAGACTGTCCAGGTGGTCAGTGATGCCCTCGTCCAGATCTGGGAGGAGATCCCTCAGGACACCATCCATCGTCTCATTAGAAGCATGCCCTGATGTTATCAGGCATGCATACAAGCACGTAGGGGCCATACAAACTACTGAGTACGATTTGGAATTGCTGCAATGAAATATCGGCAAAAGGGACTAGCCTGCTGCATCATTTCACTTTGATTTTTGGGGTGTCTTTGAATTCAGTCCTTTGTAGGTTGATAATTTTCATTTCCATCAAATGATGTGGCATCCTTTCTTTTGCAACACATTACCTAGTCCATATCAATAGAGATATCCAGCATGATTTTTTTTTCCATTCAGACTTGATGTGTTTTCAAAGTGTTTCTTTAATTTTTTTGAATAGTTTATATAGGATCTTTAGTCTTCATTTCAAAACAGAGACAGAGCTTTGAGATTAGTGACAGGAGACAAGCTGTGTTTCAGTTAAGGAAGATCATTTTGAAATAGAAACTTTGGCTGTAAGGTAAATCTCAAATCTGGAAGTAGCAATCTGAATTCTTCTTTAGCTCTGGACCTTTTTGAAACAGCTGTTTATGTGCGCTTGGATATTTGAAGGTTTGTAGGAGTTTGTTTGTGCTGTCTATGGAATTTTTGTGGACTTGAAGGAAGTTTTTAGTTGTGTACGCTCAAGTGTCTTGTTGAAGGTATTAGAAAGGGATGGATTCTGTAGTCACTGTTTCACACCATTTGGTTCTTTGATATGTTCAGTACAAATTGTTTGCATACTTGTCTTTATGACAGATCTGTTTTACGTTTGCATAAAAGAGTTCTACTACAGTGCTTTTTGTCTTATCTTCTTTTTGTAATCTTCACTCACAGCATCTCAAAGGGAGCCTTGGGGAATATGCAATTAAGGGTAAAGGTTCCAATTTGCTATGTGTTAATCATGTTGTCCTGTTGGCTTTATCACAGTGGGATTTGTTGCCAGGAATAGCATATTCTTCCAGTGAGTGTTACACTGTTGGGATGAGAAGCAGCACCTCTTAAAGTGCGAACGTACAAAGGACTACAGGAGAGAAAAGAGACATCAGACTAACAGAGCAAAAGCCTTGACTGGTAAAACTCCTGAAGAACTGTCACCATTCCACTGATATACTAATCAAGCTCATCAGTGGCTTTGCCCTTATTCATAAACTAAGCCCTAAGGAACTAAAACTCTTCACATGTAGCAAGTTGCTTATCCATTATATGCAGAGATCAAACTAAGCTAATTGAGGTGATTTTAATATATAGCAAGCATCCTATTGTTCACTTCTCATGGAAAGTGTGTCCACAGGCACACCACTAGGAAAATTCAAAACCCATTACATCTTCCAACTATCTGGAAGTCGTCACAAAGGAGCTAGATTTTAAAACAAGTCAGTCTTCGGCCACCCACACATTTACCTTACTTAGAAATACTTTCTAATTTTGTTATGTACAGTATGAGTATAACGTTCTGCATCCTGTGTACTGTGAGATTGTGTGTGATACTTCAGAAGGTATGATTTCCTGCTGTGTTAATATCCAATAATAATTCCAGTACTGTGAATATGTCAATTTCTAGTGATACGATGATGTATTGTAAAAAATACCTTTAATTCTGTATTTATTTGTAAAGCATTAAGGACCATGTTTGGTTTTGTTGTATTCTGACAAATCAATAATTCTTAATCTTTTTGGTAATGCAACCACATCCAATTTTTGCAACTGGTGAAAAAATAATAAAAAACATTAAAAAGTAATACTTCTAAAGATACAACTTGTAATGGGTTAATGAATGCCCATAACTGCAACCTAAAGAATAGTTTGCAAGCATTTTTTATTTAAATACATTTTCAAAAAATCATTAACATATTAAATATCTTAATGCATTTTGTAACATACTGTAGTTGTTTTTGATATTAAAAAGCTGGTCTTTCTGTGCACAGAATGTGCTGTATTTCACTGTAATCTTTGTCATTGTGTTACATTGTCTTAGTGGAGTCACAAATGTAAGCCCTTTTAGCCTGAATGAAAACAAATGTAACTTTTATCATCAAAAAGGCTTATATTCTTTGTGTCTGTTTTTTATAACATAATGAAGAATTTATTTATTGCCTGAATGGTGCTGACTTGTTGCATTAATAGTAAAGAGAGATTGTAAACTTGATGGGTTTTTATGGTGCTTTTCTGTTAAATACATTATATATTATGATGTGAGCAGTTTTTATGTAGTCTTCTACATGTAGAATACAGTCATCAAGAGTCTTATTTAGTTTTTTTATTTATTTAGTTGAAGCATAGGCAGGTTACATGACTATGCTATACTACATTGGTTCTCAGCCACAGTTCTGTGGATCCCCAGTGGCTGAAGGTTTTTACCTCAAATTAATCTAATTTAATTAGCGACTCTTTTGTCTCTTCTCTTATTCATCATATACAAAAGTACAGAAGTATGATTTTTACATTCATAAAACATTTGGAAATATTTGTATTTTTGCCATAGCCTTAAATGCTTAATACTCTTTTAAGAACATAAGAAATTTGACAAGTGAGAGGAGTCCATTCAGTCCATCAAGCCTGTTTGTTTAACTAATAGCTAAGCTGTCCCAGTATCTTATCCATTTACATCTTAAGAGTTGTCAAGGTTTCTGCTTCAACTACATGTCTTGGTAGTTTTTTCCAGAGCCCCAGAACTCTTTGCGTTTATAAGTGCTTCCTGGGTTCAGTTTTAAAAGTACTTCCCCTTAATTTCTACTGATATCCTTGAGTATGTGATTTACCCTTGAGCCGAAAGAATTATGCTGGATGTACTTTATCAATTTCTGGATCTATTTTTGTTGTTTTACTATTAATTTGCATTTTTCAATGTAGTTTGCACCCTTAATTGTTTCCAAATTATGACAGTTAACTCAGGCAAACAACACTGAATGCTGAAAGACCAGCTACTTTAGTGTCAGATACCTTTTTGCTAAATAATGGATTCAATAATCAGAACACTTGGAAAGGCCTTTTGAAAATCTTAAAAACTAAGTTAAAAAAACACCAAATTATCTCCGTATAACACACAAAAAGGCTTGGTAGAGTACATTGTAATTAAAAATGTATAAAGCTTAGTTTTGCAATTTCTACGTTGACCCCAAAACACAGAAACTGGGAATGGTTGTTTGCTTGCTTGAAATGGGTTAAACAACGCTAGGCTAGATTTTCTAGGATTGGTTGGGATTATAACTGTGATTGCTATAGCAGCTTTAAAAATTTTAACGACGTTAAAATACTCTCTAAAATCTTAGCCAGAAGGGTGGAGAAAGTGCTCCCCTCGGTAATATCACAAGACCAAACTGGATTTATTAGGGGCCGGCACTTATCTTCCAATCTTCGACGCCTGTTTAATGTAATATACTCACCAACTAAATCAAACACCCCAGAAATATTATTATCATTAGATGCAGAAAAATCATTCGACATGATTGAATGGAAATACCTTTTTACTATATTGGAGAAGTTTGGGTTTGGCCCGAACATTTGTGCATGGATTAAATTACTGTATACTAACCCAGAAGCTTCAGTTTGCATCAACAACATTTGCTCAGACTACTTTAAACTAGAACGTGGCACTAGACAAGGATGCCCCTTGTCACCGCTGCTGTTTGCGATTGCCATTGAACCACTGGCAATACATTGTCGAAACACTGATCAGATAAAGGGGATTAGCAGAGAAGGACTGGAACAGAAAATCTCATTATATGCAGATGACATGGTACTGTATATATCAGACCCAGAAAATTCTGTACCTGCAGTCTTAGCAGCACTCACAGAATTTCAAAAGATCTCTGGTCTCAGAATTAATCTGAATAAAAGTGTACTCTTTCCAGTGAACTCTCAAGCATATAATATTAGATTAGATACCCTACCTTTTATCATTGCAGAACAGTTTAAATACCTAGGGGTAAACATCACAAGTAAACATAAAGCTCTATATCAACAAAATTTCGCCGTTTGCATGGAAAAAATTAAACAAGACTTGCATAGATGGTCAACCCTTCATCTCATACTAGCTGGAAGAATTAACACTGTTAAGATGAATATTCTTCCTAAGCTCCTTTTTTATTTCAAAACATCCCAATATACATTAATAAATCATTTTTTAGGCAATTAGATTCGATAATAACCTCATTTATTTGGAATTCAAAACATCCACGCATCAAAAGAGCGACCCTACAGAGACAAAAGGCAGAAGGCGGCATGGCTCTACCTAACTTCCAGTTTTATTACTGGGCAGCAAATATACAGGCGATAAGAACCTGGACACAAATAGAAGAACATACACAGGCTTGGTCCGCAATAGAATTAAATTCCTGCAGTACTTCTTTGTATTCCTTGCTCTGTGCTCCAATAAACACACGTTATCGGCAATACACTAATAACCCAATTGTGCTCCACTCACTTAGAATCTGGAACCAATGTAGAAAGCATTTTAAGACGGAGAAGCTTCTATCTGTGGTACCTCTGCAAGAGAACCACCTCTTTTAACCCTCACAAACATATGCAGTTTTTAATATTTGGAAAAAATTTGGAATTAACTTGCTTAGAGATCTTTATATAGACAACGTCTTTGCATCCTATGAGCAATTACATTCCAAATTTAACATTCCAGCTACACATTTCTTTCACTATCTTCAAATCAGAAACTTTGTTAAACAAAACCTTCCAGATTTTCCTCATCTTGCACCCTCATCCATGCTGGAAAAAATATTGCTCAATCTCAAGGATTTAGACTCCATCTCTACAATATATAAAATCATTTTACAATCCCTCCCTTTTAAAGATCCAAGAGGACACTGGGAAAAAGATCTTTCAATTAATATATCAGAAAAGGAGTGGAAAGTGGAATTCACTCGAGCTCCATATGCGCAAAGCATACAATTATACAACTCAAAATTATATATCGAGCACATCTGTCTCGACTAAAACTCTCCAAAATGTTCCCAGGGCATGATCCAACCTGCGAACGTTGTAACCAAGTCCCAGCCTCACTAGGTCACATGTTCTGGTCCTGCACCAAATTAACATTATTCTGGACAAACATTTTTAATTACCTTTCAGATAGCCTTGGACTTACAATCCCTCCAAACCCATTAACAGCTGTGTTTGGTGTTCTTCCAGATGGGTTTAAAGCGGAGGAAGACAAACAAATTGTGATTGCATTCACTACACTTTTGGCACGTAGACTTATTCTCATAAACTGGAAGAACCCAAACTCTCCTCTTTTAAGTCAGTGGGAAACCGATGTGTTATATTATTTGAAGTTGGAAAAAATCAAATACTCAGTCAGAGGATCCGTACAGACTTTTTTCAAAACATGGCAGGATCTAATCAGTAATATTTTAAAATAAGTTCAAAAGGCACAGAGAATTTATTAACTTAGGTATGTCTCCAAGCCTTAAATTTAACGCCGTTTGGCTTGCTCTCTCTCTCAGGGGTGGGGATCGATTTGTTCTTAATTTTTCTCTTTGTAAAAACTTGATTGCTTTGTATGGATTGTAATAAAATTAATAAAAAAAAAAAAAAAAAATTTTATTTGTAATATCATTTTACATATACTATTAATTTTAAAAATCATTTTCTTTGACCAGTCCACTATAGATGCTGCTGTGACTAGTAAAGATCACCTTTCTGCATTAACCTCTTTTTGAATGAAAAATTCAAGTTTTTCTCCACCGAAATAAAAATTTCTACACTGGGCAGCCATGTTTGAGCCGTACTGAAATTATGTAATTGTTTTACTCTGCAAATGTGGAAGCATATTTTATAAGTTAGGTGTCTTTCAAACTTTTGAAAATAAATGAAGTAATATTGATTATTAACATGAGGAATCATACTGTGCTTCAGAGCTTATTACTGATACTGATATTTTCCAATGTTTTGGAAAATATTTTCATGGGATTTATGGAAAAAACAGCAAGGTAACATTATTTAGGCTTTGAGAAACGTTTAAGTCTAGAGTCATGTTTGTCTTTTGAGCTGTTCAACAGCAGTACTGATATTCATGCCAATGCAATTAATCAATTAGAAAAAATGCTGGAACATCTTTGTATGTAAAATTCAAATATTTAAACATCTAAAATGTGCATTCCTACATTATGTTTTTCATGTCTTTTGAAAGATGGTGGGTGAAGCTTATCCATTGTATTCATTCATTACTTTTTTATAGGTACAGTTTACAGTATATTCATACGTATGAATCTTCTTGATTTTCACATTTTTGTTTTTCAGGTAGTCATTCTTATTGGTATATGTACACTGGAGTCTTGGGGGCTGAAGGTTTCCCTGAGTTTATTGGAATTGGAATGGTTGATGATTTCAAAGTATATTATTATGATAGCATTAGAAAGGCACCAATCCCTGAAGAACATATACTGAATGAAGAAGAAAAGCTGAAGTTGTATACAGGAAACGAAGGCATTGTTACAGGAGTACACAAAATTTTCAAAGCAAACATTGACATTTTAATTAATCGTTTTAATCAGTCAAAAGGTGAGTATGAAAGAATGGGGTCTTTAACTGTTGATCAAATAAGATTTATTCTTCTGAAGACTATAAATGTATTGTAGGTTATAAAAGAAAAAATTGAACACTAATTTTCCTCAGTACTCAGCACTCTGAATCATTTTTCTTATTATTCTGTGAAAACATATCTTCATCAAAGGCAGTATAAAGCAAATGCACACAATTAGATAATGCTGAAATGTATGAAATTCAAGAAATGTCAAATAGAAATACATATAATAATCTCAAAATTACATCTCTTAATCTCTGTGTACACAGGTAACAACAAACATTTGGAGCAAAGGTAGGTAAATTAGTAGATGGGTTGACAGTCTTTTAACAAAGACTTGCATTTTTAATCACAATACAAGCACACATTTAACTAATGCAACTTTAGCATATTCTTATTCCTGCTTCCTATGCTGGATGTGGATATGGAGATGGTGGGTGTTCATTTTCTTGTTGTACCAGATTTAGTCAGCTGTTCATATATCAGTTGTTAAGATGGATGGAAAGATATAAACATGAAGCTCCATCAGTCATTATTACACCATTGCCATCACGACTTGTAATTGTAAAGCAATTTGTGTACTACATTTACTGTAAATGATACTGCAGCAACAAAGGAAGAATCACTTTACTATCTTTAAAATGTACTCTTATTTTTGTTATCCTGAGATTTCTGGATGCACATATCCTGACATTCAAATCCTAAGGTTGTTATGATTGCACTGCTATATGATCTGAATTGATTAATTGGCAGAATATTCTAATATAAGAAAAACTGCTTGTGGAGCACATTCATTACATTCACATTTTCTTCAAAAGCAGTTTTGTAATGTATTATTTAACTTGTAATTAATGTGTAATACTCAAAACTTCATAATGATAATGTGGGATGTGGAAATGTCAATGTGAATGATATAATTTTTTTTTTTTTTTGCAAAAAAGTTGGGGATTTGTTCATAAGGTGACAAAATATAAAACTGTCAAGCACTGAAAGCAAAAACTAGTCATTATTCCAATTTCCACACAAAATGCCTCAAGAGGAGCTGTGGTATTGTATGAGGAAGCCAGGAGTGGCAGAGAAGTATGTATGAGTTGTACAGGATATGTACGAGGGAAGTGTGACAGTGGTGAGGTCTGCGGTAGGAGCGACGAATGCATTCAAGGTGGAGGTGGGATTGCCTCAGGGATCGGCTCTCAGCCCTTTCTTATTTGCAATGGTGATGAACAGGCTGACAGATGAGATTAGAAAGGAGTGATGTTTGCTGATGACATTGTGATCTGTAGTGATAGTAGGGGCAGGTTGAGGAGACCCTGGAGAGCTGGAGATATGCTCTAGAGAGGAGAGGAATGAAGGTCAGTAGAAAAAAGACAATACATGTGTGTGAATGAAAGGGAGGTCAGTGGAATGGTGAGGATGCAGGGAGTAGAGTTGGCGATGGTGGATGAGTTTAAATACTTGGGATCAACAGTACAGAGTAATGGGGATTGTGGAAGAGAGGTGAGGAAGAGAGTGCAGGCAGGGTTGAATGGGTGGAGAAGAGTGTCAGGAGTGATTTGTGACAGACGAATCTCAGCAAGAGTAAAAGGGAAGGTCTACAGGACAGTAGTGAGATCAGCTATGTTATACGGGTTGGAGGTGGTGGCACTGACCAGAAAGCAGGAGACAGAGCTGGAAGTGGCAGAGTTAAAGATGCTAAGATTTGCAATGGGGGTGACAAAGATGGACAGGATTAGAAATGAGGACATTAGAGGGTAAGCTCAAGTTGGACAGTTGCGAGACAAAGTCAGAGAGGCGAGATTGCGTTGGTTTGGACATGTGCAGAGGAGAGATGCTGAGTATATTGGGAGAAGGATGCTAAGGATTGAGCTGCCAGGTAAGAGAAAAAGATGAAGGCCTAAGAGAAGGTTTATGGAGAGGGTGAGAGAAGACATGCAGGTAATGGGTGTGACAGAACAAAATACAGAGGACAGAAAGATATGGAAAAAGATGATCCACTGTGGCAACTCCTAACGGGAGCAGCCAAAAGGACAGGAAAGAAGAAAGAAAGATCAAATTAGAAGCATTGCTATGCAGTACTCCATTTTGCATGAAATGTTCAGTACTGAGGTAAATCAAATTTATTTAAAATTTCTCCAGCCACTTTTAATATATATTAAAACTGTGAACAAATGCATCCATTTAGAAAAAGGTGATACACTGGCTGTTTTTACACAGAGACTGTATTTGTTACTGTATAAAGAGCACTAAAGCACAGTGTTATGTAAATTAAATTCATGCCTGCCACTGTGCATTTCATTCGGTTGGCTTTACTCCACTGCTGTGGAAATAAAAAGAGGAGGATTGTCAGTAGTGCTGCACTCCCAAACCAAAAAACTACATGAGAAACTCCAAAAAAAAGAGACAGATCTGTATTTTGTTTCGGCCAGTGGTCACCTTATTCAATACAAACCTCCATTTCAGAGAGTTGATCACTCAATAAATCTAAGAATGAGCTCTGAGAATAAGCCAAATTGAATGGTTTGTAGAAATACTGGTACATGCCAACTCCAGTGTGGCCTATAGTTTTACAAACTTAGCTGATGCTGGATTTGTACTCTCCACTGTTCTTTCATCTTATCTCACAGATGCTTCACTACATTGAGCTCTGGTGGCCACACAGGCCACTGCATTAACCTGCATTCACTTTTGTTTTCTTAAAAGCATTTTCTTCCATTTTGCTGAGATTACAAGAGCTGTAGAACATAAGTCTTTGTATGATAGCAGACATTGATGTCCACATTCTATAGATTTTCTTTTCTACTATATCTATTTTTTTTTTTTTTTTTTAATTTGTTGCTAAAATAAAATGAAATAGAAGCTCAAGCTGATTCAGCTTCTATTCTGACCAGGAACACAATTACACAAGTGCCTGTTAAATCTGTGCCTTCCTGGTATCCTTTTCACACTCGTCTAGTCAAGTAGTATGTGTTATTGAATTCAGACATTAAGAATGCTTTGACTTTTCATCCACCTCTCTTTCCATTTAGTAGAAATAATTTTTTCTCTGTTGTGTTTTTCGCTGAGGAGTGTGATGAAGAAAGGAGTACCAGAGTCATATGTAAAGATTGTCCAGAATATTTAAGAGCAAGTGAGAACCCAGTGTTGGGGTAACAGAAAAGATCCCAGTTAGAGCAGGACTGCATCAGGGATCTTCCTTAAGCCCTTACCTGTTTGATCTTGTTATGAAAGTGTTGACTCATGGGATTATTATTACTTATTATTTGGCTATAATTATTATTTGGTATATGGTTGGTTTATATGAAATATACAAATTATTACAGCGGTTACCTTAAACATTTAAACAATATTGAGAGCATTTATCCTTTGTTCTTTTGTTTGAGTGCTGTGATTTTGAGCATATAACTTTTACTAAAGTTTAGTTTATGGACTTGTCAGGCTTACGTCTTTAAATGGTAAGTTTGGTGGTTTAACAAACTGTCTTTACACTAAGGAAAACCATGCATAAACCTTGGTGCAGTATTATTTTAAATAGCTAAGTATTAAGGTGGCACTGCATTAATAGACTATTACAGTGGCATGCACTATATTGTTTTTATGTTTTTTTTCTTTATTTATTTTTGTTTTATTTTATGATCTCCCATTGTACAGTGCTGTATATCGAGTGCTTTGTGTTGGCTTTCTGTATGTTTGCCAGTGCCACATGTTTGACCGACAGAACCTGGCTTTCTCTTATTACCATGTGAACCTGCAGATGCATTCTGCATGACAAACTTGCGTTTGCTCTTGTCTCTGTTGCTTATGCACTCTCAGCCATATTTGTTGTGAATCAGAACTACTGTGGGCTTTACATGTAGTGTAATCTCATCACCTCTGAATGCCCACCTGCGAAATTTGTTCTGGTGCCAACCCTATAATGAACAAAAAAGAAAATCAAGTTGAGTTATTTTTTTCTCTTCTATTTCTATGCCTGTGTCTGATCTATTATTGACATATGTGTTGTTCATAATGTCTTAGTACTGTATGTGCTTGATCCTGGTAGGGGCAGTGAGATTGGTGGGAGGCCTTTGAGTTTCAACACTTTGGGCTTGTAGAGATCTTAATACATAAAATACAATTAAAGACATTGTTAGTCTATTTTAAATAAATGTAATTGATTTTATTATTTCCAAATTTCATTGAGTATTTAAAATGTTATGGGCTATATGAATTTTAGGTTAAATCTTTCTAAATGTGTACTCTAATATTTCTTTTCTTATCCCATGTCTCTTTAGGAATTCACACATTGCAGATGATGTCTGGATGTGAGTTGAATGATGATGGCACCACTCAAGGTTTTTGGAGGTATGGTTTTGATGGAGATAATTTTATTAGTTTTGACAAACAAACTTTGACCTGGACTGCAGCTAGCCAGCATGGACAAACAACTAAGGCGAGATGGGATCCTAATGAAACAGTTAATATGCACAACAAGGGTTATTTGGAAAGAATCTGCCTTGAATGGCTGAAGAAATATATACTGTATGGGGCAAAGACTCTAGAGAGAAAAGGTTGGTGAGAATAAACTTATACGGTATGTCTAATTTTATGTTTTCTGTTACTTATGTATGATATGTCCAAAATATACTTGGGTCATTTAGTTTCAGTAGCATCAAAAATTTGCACAATGTTATTTATATCATAAATATCTAGAAGATACAGTTTTCAAATGTATTTGTCTTATACAAATAGTTATATTGACTTTTTTTGACGGTGTTTTATATACCTACAAGCTTCCGTTTTTATAATAGGTTAGTTAATGATATATTTATACATATCTTGCCAATAAATTATGCTGTTTACAATATACATCTTTTTGATTCTAGAGTATAAAATACTATTTCATTGCAACATTTTCATAATAAAAGTAAAATTTGTTTGGAGGGTATCAACACTCAAAGTGTCCAAACTTCTTTTGAAATTGTTTTTGTAAGCATGTGATACCATTAGTATAGGTACACATGTCTGACTTCTGTAATTATCTGTTCTTCTATTTCCTAGATACATTTTTTGTAAATGCCCTTTGTAGTATAAAACATTCATATGGGGCTCAGAATATGATTTTTTGAAATCATCAAGATTGATAGTATAAAATTTCACTTATGAAAAGTGCTGTATATATGGCCTTGCAGTATTCTGCCACATTGTAGATGTCATACTTCAGTGTCATTCACAGTGACTGAAGTGTTTATTGTACATCTTACACCTACAAAATTGGAACTGCTTGATTTCATATTAAAGGAAATTTAAAGTTCCTGCACTTCATTAGAAAAAGGGCAAATATGGCTTAGGTGGACTATTATAAAAAAATCTCACATCACAACTACAGGGAATCTAAGTTACAGTACATCAGTATTTACACAAATAATCCCCTAGGCATTAACCTCAAGCGTGACTCAAGCTCAGAATTCTATGTAAATATGGTAAAGCCCAAGTCAGATTTAGGGCGACTTGTAATGATCTGCTTTGCAATGTTAAACCCAAATAACCCTCAGGACAGTATTCTGCTGCCATCTAATGGATGAAATAACATTCTGTTGCAAAAAAATAACAAACATTTCTATGCGTAATTCCACTTTATGGAAACACTATGCTAGCTCATCAATATTCATTAGTGGGGTGGAGCACTGAACTGAACTTATTTGGTATATGGTTGGTTTATATGAAATTACTATTACAAATGTTACCGTAAATGTTTAAACAATATTGAGAGCATTTATCCCGTGTTCTTTTGTTTGAATGCTGTGATTTTGAGCATATAACTTTGGATAAAGTTCAGTTTATGGACTTGTCAGGTTTACGTCATTGAATGGTAAGTTTGGTGGTTTAACAATCTTTACAATAAGGAATACCATGCATACACCTTGGTGCAGTATTATTTTAGATAGCTAAATATTAAGGTGGCACAGCATTAACAGACTATTATAGTGGTATGCACTATATTGTTTTTATGTTTTTTTTCTTTATTTATTTATTTTTGTTTTATTTTCTGATCTCCCATTGCACGGTGCTGCATATCGAGTGCCTTGTGTTAGCTTTCTGTATGTTTGCCAGTGCCACATGTTTGATCGACAGAACCTGGCTTTGTCCTATTACCATGTGAACCTGCAGTTGCATTCTGCATGACAAACTTGACAAAAATAAGACAAAAGCGCAATCGGATGTAAATGAAAAGCTGCAAAGCCAGTTTTTGGACTAACTGAAGTGGAACCATTGCTCGATTTGAGTGACAATGTCATCAGTCAACAGTGAAACTGACACCTGTTCAGTAGATTCCAACCTGCCAAGTTTCGGTAATATTCATGTTTGGTGATGGCTTCATACTACTGCTGACAATCCTGCATCTTCTCATTGCCCATTTATGGGTAACTCTGGTCTAAACATGTCTGTTAATCATTATTATCTGAACTACAGTATTTATTATTTGTCGATGATAGTCTGGTTGGTGGAGAAAATAGTGGTTGAAATGAATAGCAATGCTGATCAGTGCTGGAAAAGTCACAATAAATCATTTGCTTGCTGTAGTCACTGGCAGCCTGACAATGCAGACATGTGGGTGTTTTCTTTTTCTGATAATGAAGAGCTTACTGGGTAAACCAGTACAGAGATGGTACTGGTCCATAAACCCATCACCCATTTTCTGTATATTTATAAGCGAGTGTTGTTTTTTACTCATTATGAAATATCTGCATTTCACTAATAACAATGACTATGTTTAAGCCTATCACCCAGAACCGAAGCTGTAGAAACTGTGGTATGTGTATCAGGTGATCATCAAAAATATACAGAATGTGTACATTCCCGATTGTAACAAAAATATTGACAAAATTTTCATGGGGTACAAGGGAAGGTTGTTATTGATACAGTGCATCGCATCCAAATAGCCATGATTTGGTATCAAATTCTGCTTGCTGTGCTAGAAAAGCTCTGGATACATCTGGAACTTTACAGGGACCAGGTGGGATGGCAAGCACAGTCAATACAGTGTTGCTACATTACCTGTGTTGCCGCAAGTAAACCCTTTGCTTGTCCAAGTTTACTGTATAATGATAGACAGTTTCTATACCTCACCTGAACTACTTGAGATTTTGCTTTAAGGGAAAATGTATATGGCACTGTTTGTCCAAACTACCGTAATATGCCTGGTGACTACAACCGTGTGAATGCGTCAAGCTGCAGTGTGGACACTGTACTGTATTAAAAACGTCATTTCATGTACTGTAGAAAATGCGTGACACTAGAAGCTAAACAGTTGCAACTCACATCTGAGGCTGAGTGTATCTGATTGTGCTCTCAAAGCTGCACAAATCTGTTTCTTAAGCAACTAGCAAAGGGATTAAACGGGCAATAACAAAAGCATGTGGGTGGGCATGAATCTGAGGATGGTGCACCTATAGACCCCTCTTCAGTTTTGTGGTGTTCTTCTGTGTGGGCTTCATTCTACATGGCTTACGCTGGGTTTTATTTTTGTCAGCATTGTAATTAAAGTTGGTCTATATGACTTAAAGCTTTTTTCGCCTGAGAATCACGTTGGCCAACATAACGGAGCAGAGTGGAGGAAGATTTTGGCTGACGTGATGATTATCTGACGGCGCCCAAACTAGTGTTATCCAATTACAAGCGTGCATACAAGTTTTTAAAATTGCAACACTGCTTGTTCTTTGTTGGTGGACCAAGTCATGTTTAATAGAGATGTGCAAAGAACTTCACTTCACTCATTGTCCAATGTTTTGTCACATTTTCGTTTTGCTTAGATTTCGTCAACAATGATTTTTAAAGCATTTGTCATTAATGGCACATTTGTATTTAGTTTTTGTTCCATTTTTTCACAGAAAATATGCCATTGACAAATATTTTTCATCTTAGTTTTTAATCAGAAAAATGAACACTGGTCCAAAGGTGCAGTGCAAAAAATCTTCAATAAGTAATCCATAAAATCAGTGCAAGACAGACTTAAAAGATAAAAAAAACTGGAATAAAAGTACAGCTACAGTAATCGAGTCCTTTTTTCCTTTGCTTTCTTCCTCACTCCAGCACATCCTCTTCTTCCCTGTCTCCGCAGCTCACCCAACAGATTACTCAGCTGGTGGTGACACCAGCAGCTGTAGTTATCTTTTGCAACTCCTGTGTTGGCTGCCAGAGCTGACTGTCCTCTCACCTCCCTTCACACTCTCCTGGAACCATGTGGATCCCTGAGGAGGGCCATCCTACCCGCTCCTCCAAATATTCAGCGGAGAACAATAAACCCTATGGAGCACCAATCACTTGCTCCTCCAAGGGGCTACCAACTGCTCTGCCTCCTCTTCTAAAAACTGAGTCGGCTCAGACATCCAATACTGTGCTCTCTCACGGTTTTCATCTCTCTCTTTGTTTTTTCTTTTTAGCGTTTTGGTCTACTTTTAAAATTCCGTGGGATGCAAGTGCAGCAGTCATTGCTCCTGTGCTAAAGAGGGGGACAGGTCAATCCTGCAGGTGTACACGTGGATGTGGGACTGCCCACTAACGCTTCTGTCTCTGTAGCTGCTCCACCATGCTACCTACGCCCCACCCGAAAATCCAAGCGCATTAATGATTTATTTAAAATGCATGTGCCACAGACCCACTATCTTGCAGTTCTACATCAATAAAATAATTTTTAGATTAACATTGAATTCTCATTATGTGATACAGTAAAGTTATACTTTGCAGTCAAAAAGGCACTGTGTTTCCAAACCCTTCATGTATTTAGAAAATGATTCATTAATTTTTTTGGGTGGAGTCCTGGTGCTCCCTCCAGGTTATAGTGCTGCTGCCTCACAGTATGAAAGACAAGAGTTCATATCTTGGCTTCTGAATGACCTATTTAGAGTTTGCATGTTTTCCCCATGTATGTGTAGGTTTTTCTCAGGGAATTACAACTTTTCTCCCACAGACCACATTTAACATATGTTAAGAAAATCAGTTACTATAAATTGACAATTTATGAGTAAGTGTTGGTGCCCTGCTGTGGACTGGTGCCTAATCTAAGACTGGTTCTTGTTTTTTATCCAATTGTGCAAGAATATATGTCAGCTGCCAATTTCCCAGAGAAGGGTAAGTCAGTTCGACTATGGATGGATAATTAGTTCAAAAGTATAAAGTTTCAGCTTTATGAGTATTTAGTATTTCTAATTTTTCCCAATTGTTTATTCTTTTTGTTCACTGTGTGCAGTTTGCCCAGAGGTGTTCCTGACTCACAAAAGAACAGATTCTGGAATGGAGGCTACTTGTTACATAACAGGATTCTTCCCAAGAGACATTGAAGTGATATGGCACAGTGGTGGTTCACGTTACCTGGATGTTGAAAGTGGAGAAGTGTTGCCCAATGAGGATGGAACCTACCAGGTGAAAAAGACATTAAAACTGAAAAAAAAGCCGGAAGAACTTAAGAAGGGAGACTACTCTTGCCGTGTGATCCACAGTAGCCTTGCTGGGAATATAACAATTGAGCTAGACCCTGCAATGATGAATATGAATGGTAAATGGCAAAAATGTACTTATAAACAAGTGGAAATATTTAGAAAATATTGTAAAGGATTAAAAAGAGGGTTAAAGTGAAACTAATTCAAATGACATATTTCTGTTTTTAGTGTAACTAAAAGCGGTACCTTTCCTTTCCCAGAAAAAAAGAACAGAACACTCTTTTTAATACATACCGTGTCTTTTCCCCAAAATTCAAGAAGACTGCCGGAGCATCCATTTCTGCTTTTTGCAATTTTTTGCTGAAGTACATAAGAAATTAAATTAATTTACATAAGCATAATAAGGCCATTCAGCACATGTTGTTTTTGCCAGGAACAAAGAGTCAAGTCCCATTTCACATAAGACATGAAAAATAAAGGACTTTTTTGGGGGTCCCTAACTAGCATGACTCTTTCTGTGACTGGAAAGATACCACACGTCATACTTTTTCTTAAATGTAATGTATAAATAGGGTTCTTGTAGGTAATTTGTGCAGGATGGAATTGTCTAAATCTTGAAATTCTGACATAACTGTATTGCTAAATAAAACCACTGTTTATGTCTTTGTAGGTCAAAATTTTTATTTTACTAGTTTATTACTTGCAATACTATTTATGATTAAATTTGACCGACTAGCTACAGAAGTGTGCTAATCCAATAAAAAAACAAATAGTTTGCAGTCAATCATCACAAGAACAACAACAACAACATTTATTTATATTGCACATTTTCATACAAATAATGTAGCTCAAAGTGCTTTACATGATGAAGAAAGAGAAAAAAAACAAAGTAAGAATTAAAATTAGAGAACACTAATTAACATAGAATAAAAGTGAGGTCCGATGGCCAGGGAGGACAGAAAAAACAAACAAAAAGAAAAACTCCAGACGGCTGTAGAAAAAATAAAATCTGCAGGGGTTCCAGGCCATGAGACCACCCAGACCCCTCTGGGCATTCTACCTAACATAAATGACCTCAATCAGTCCTCATTGTATTCAGGGTTCTCACAGAAGGAATTAGATGATGATGGTCACGTGGACTTCTGGCCTTTAATACATCAATGTAGGAACATCATGGTGCTTTGATTAGGATTGAACTGATCTTGTGAACTGGAGTCCTCCATTGATACAGGACAAACCATTTAGTTTTCTTTACTTTTCCTCTAGAAAAGTAGGTAGCTTCAATATAACATGAAGAGTCTTCTTTGCCAGCGTAGCACCATACTAAAGCCTTCTCCCATCCAGTAGGCCTTTACTGTGCTTACATAATTTCAACCTCTGAGCAAACGAATGCTAAACGTACAGAGAAATAGTATGAAAACTGTAAGTCAAATGTATTCACTGCACATTATTGTTTAGTCTGCCGTTACTGGTAGATAAATAAAAGACTTCTGGCAAGGAGAAATTTTGCATCAGTGTTTATATACAGTAGCACAGATTTTTTAGTTATTGCCATCACAATGTGTCTTATATTCTTTGATTCATGTGAGAATTAAGAGATTTATAATGATATGTCACCCTTTAGCTTCACATGGATACATTTTCACATCTGATAGTCCACTGTTCATGAAATGTGTTTATTGGAAAGATTAAGGAGAAAATTACATAATTTCTTGTTTTAGTAAGCTATTTCCTTTGTACCACAATGGTGCCTAACCGTTATATATTTTACTTTAGTTCTTCATTGCCTAAAGATGTTAGTGTGTCATATTTGGGTAGTTGCATATTTTTGCATAATATAAAAGTATTTATACTTGTGTCAGAAAAACCTGAAAATCCTCTAGTCACTTCCAAGTGCTTTAGTTTTAGAACAATTTGAAAGTAAATTAGTCATTTTCATTGTTTCACAACTATTATATGCAGTCAGTTATTTAACCATTACAAAAGAACACACACATTTCACACAAAGCTTTTGGTAAACATTTTGGAAAAATAAGATAAGAAAGAAGTAGGCTTTTAACTCATAGCTTGTTATAAAAACTGTCAAATTAAGGGAGAATATGCCATAACTGTTACTGGTATTCTGGACAAAACTAACTGTGCTTTTATTCTGTTTTTTTATACGAAAATTGTTCTTTTAACTTGAGATTGAGCGAGTATCTTCAATTTTATTTTTTGATTTCAACTAAACTGCGGTGGGCCTGCCCAGGGTTTGTTTCCTGCCTTGCACCCTGTGTTGGCTGGGATTGGCTCCAGCAGACCCCCGTTATCCTGTGGTTAGGATATAGCGGGTTGGATAATGGATGGATGGATTTCAACTAAACATAAATTATTTGAGTGCAGGTGTTTTGGATATACTGTACATCCAATTGTATGCTGTCCTTAGTATATTACTTTATTTTTGATAGTGTCTAACAAATTTTGCATCTTCTTATTTTCTCAGAGCCTCATAGACATTTTTCGATTTTGATAATTGCTGTTGTCATGGGGATGTTGTTTGCTGTTGCCATAGGGACTGGAATGTTGATATGGAAGAGGAAAACATCAGGTAACAGGCAGAGGGGGCATAGCTGACTTACAACATTGTAGCCTTTGTCTTGCTTTTATTTCAAATGCACTATGAAGTACTGATGTTGCTTTCATTATTAGGTTCTCTATATTTAGGAAGTTGAACTACGTTTTAAAAATTACTTTTTCTAATACAGTTAATTATACAGTAGCTTACTTTATTAACCATACATTTTTTGTTTAACTTTAAAAGCAAACTTAGAATAAAAGAAAATCAATTTAAAGTATAACATACTTTTTCTTATGGTTTGCTTCTGCTGAAGTCTTAGTGCCTTAGCTGCAATATATTGGAATGCATTTGTTTTGGAACACTAAAGAACGATATGCAGTATTAGTTTTTCATATACCAATAAACTTCCGCAAGTACATTACATATTTCTGTGATCCTGAACATAAACATACTTAAAAGTACATCAAAAAAAAAAAAAAATTAGCTTTCAAAATTATACTGTTGTGTCTTTGCCCTGTAAAAGGTCTTTTATATGATACTGCGTCATATGGAAGAATTCTTATGACACTTATGACAAATATTTTGAATTTCTGTATGTTCTTCTTTTTCTTCTTACGAAACATCTATAAAAGCTGTTCTTCTGTTTACTTTCCTGTGACTTACGTCTAATAGATGTACTTAAACCAAGCGTAAAATGTGTTAGTAAAAAATGTTTCTGTTTGTTTCTAGGTGCTAAAAATGTTAAATACATTCAAGCTCAAAGTAAGTTCTATTAAGATGTGTCTGTGTTAGTGTAATGGGAATTAAATTAACCTGCAAGCAAAAAGATAATTGGAATATTTCTCTGTGATGACTGAAAGCATATACATATTAAAATGATTCAAATATTGCTAATATGTATATTTTTTTATCTTTCTTTTCTCCAAATATAAATGTAGTTACTTCCAAATAAGGGTGTAGAAGTGATTGAATCACTAGGGTCAAGAAGTGACCATAATATAATACAATTCTCAGTATTTTGGTGAATGAGGGTGCAAAAACTAAAACTGGCAATTTTAACTTTGGTAGGGCAAATTTTGAGCGGTTGCAGCAAAGTCTAGAATAAGAAGTCAGTAGATAGATTGGGAGAGCATGGGGGGGTCATGAGGTCACTGGAAAGGGGTGTGATATCTGACATCTTAGGCAAAGGATGAAGGTCCAAGTCTTTAGAGTACTGGTGCTTTCTGTTTTTCTATATGGTTGTGAGACATGGACGCTATCCAGTGACCTGAGATGAAGACTGCAATCATTTGGTACTGTGTCTCTTTGGAGAATCTTTGGCTACCACTGGTTTGACTTTGTGTCGAATGAGTGGTTGCTCACAGAGTTCTACATGAGGCACATTACCTGAATTGTGAGAGATCATCAGTTACAGCACTATGGCCATGTGGCGTGATTCCCCGAGGGTGATCCGGTTCACAGGACCCGAGTGGCTGGACCAGGCCAAGGGGACGCCCACGTAACACCAGATAGTCATTTCCGGAGGGTGGGACTGGACTGGGTGTCTGCCAGGGGGGTTGCCTACTGGGACCCAAATAGTATTTTAGTAGTAATAATAATACATTTTATTTATATTTATGAAGAACAGTCAAGGAGGAGATGAAGTGCATCAGGAATAGTGAAGGGGAATTGAAAAATATAGACAGTGAAATAGCAAATGCTCCAAACTTGCATTTTTCTGAGGTCTTTACACATGAGGAAGTAGATAATCTCCCAGTGATACAAGGGACTACTATATAGGTTCTTCATGATTTGGAATGATTTCCTTCAGAAAGCATTTGATAAGGTGCCACATGAGTGGTTAGGCATCAAATTAAAAGAAGTGGGAGTTCAGGGTGATGTTTTTAGATGGGTGCAGAATTGGCTCAGACACAGGAAGCAGATGGTGATGGTGCGAGGAACCTCATCAGAACTGGCCGATGTTAAGAGTGGTGTTCCACAGGGGTCAGTGCTAGGGCCACCGCTATTTTTAATATATATAAATGATTTAGATAGGAATATAAGTAACAAGCTGGTTAAGTTTGCAGATGATACCAAGATAGATGGATTAACGGATAATTTGGAATTCGCTATATCATTACAGAAGGACTTGGATAGCATACAGGCTTGGGCAGATTTGTGGCAGATGAAATTTAATATAAGTGAATGTTCCTACAGGAACTAAATGTGAAATTAATTTGGAGTGTGGGTGCACAAATGATATGATTACCTCCCTGATTCTCATAAGTTGGCCAACAGTCACATAAGGTAGTTGCAGATTTAATTGAATTAATCAGAGTAATAAATTAAATATAATAAAATATGCAAGCAAATGAAATTCAAATTTGGGCAAAAGGTATCAGAGCATTACCTCACTTGTAAGATACTGTAAACATTAACAACCATTAAGTGTAATACAATAAATAACTCATTTCAGTAAAGTTTTATTTAGGTACAGCCATGCATTACGTTTACATCAGGTGAATAGTTATGTCACATTAAGTATCCCATTTTCCAGTATTTGAAGAAATAAATTGTTTTAAGCACATAATTTGCCATTTTTCTTCTCAAGCTGACATGTTTTGTTCACTTATTGTAGCAGAAGAGAATTCTTCCACTAGTCCTTCAAATGAAGCCTAAGGTAAATATTTATTAAAAGCAAAAACAATGTTTAAAAGTAGAGCTGTTTTGGATCAGTATTATTTTTTCACTTTCCATACTATCATTGATTCAATTCAGGATAAGGGAAAGCCATGTAGTCAGCTATATGTTGCTTTCCAATACACTATAATGATTATCAAACTCTTTGTTGGTATTCTATTTTGGTGAATTGTTGGTTAAATAATTGCATTTAACTGCATATTAACATTAAGAAATCTTTCTACTACAAACCTATGATGCTTTGTATAGTGTAGATTTCCTATTTTGTGTTTAGAAGAAAGGTCACCAATTCCAACATTGCTGCTCTAATAACACGTGTTTCTTCCTTTTAGTAATAAACATCAAGAAATGAGTGAAAGCTCTGAAAGAGAGAAGTATTAAATTTATGAGCTGCTGTTCATTGGAGAGCAGAATCTGACAAACTCGGCTCTTTGTGAACCTGAAGCTGAGAGCCAGTGTGTTAAGCCAAAGCTGTGTGCCAGTAGTCTGACGAGGCTGAGAAGCCGGCACTTCAAGGAGGGAACTTTATGTATCTAAACTCTTGGCCCAGAATGTGCAATGGCTTTTCCCTATGAAGTGGCAAAAGACAGCAGAAGGTAAGCTGAGGAAGCAACAGCAGCACAGCACTGACAAAGATCAATGCATCAAAGAGGACGAGTCCACGTCAATGCATGAGGAATCCTCCACTTGAATCCGGAGCAACAGCAAGCAACAACTCCACACAACATTGGACATCATCTTTAAAGACTTGATATTTTAAAGCTATTTATCTGTACCAAGTTAAAGTAGAACTCTAAATACCTGTAAACAGCCAGCCTCTCTGTGTTGTATGTTTGACTGTCTAGTCTGTCTGCCTCCAGTGTTATATGTCAACATACTGTATATATGCAGTTATCATATTTTTATAGTGCTTGTTTTTGTCAATAAATTGTATTTTTCTCTTTCTTAAAATTAATGTACTTCAGTTAGGTTGATATAAGTCTAAAGCCCATAGACCCCTCCTAAAACAGAGGAAGGTAAAGTAGGAGTCTTGATAAATTATTTGATTAATTACCAGTACTTCTAAAGGCAAAACTGATAATTAACCAACCTAAAATTTTTCAAATCCCACATTATTATGAAGATCTTCCTAGGTGGGCAACTTATTATTAATCATCTAATTCCTACTGTATCTGCTTAAGCATGCAGCAGCGGCTGAACTAAGAGCCACTCTGTAAGCTCAAGCTGACACCCAATCATGCGCACTCAGTAATCACTCAATAGGATATTCTGTCAACACCATCAATGCTAAGGATAAGTTGTTTTTTTTTCCTGTCTCTTTCTCTTGCTATATCTTTAAGCATGTCTGCTTTTATACCACATAATTTTCAGTTTGAATTTCAATTGGCAGTTTGCCTATTCACACATTGCAGAGCCTCACTTTAAAACATGTCTTGTTAGAAGATCCTTGTTCTAAACTGTGCATTTGAGTCATTGAGTGTGCAGAGATGGTAGAGACAGTGACTGTGCATGCACAGGCAAACACGTTGTCCACTTTTACCATTGGCACTAATTTCAATGCCTTTGACAAGTACCATTTGCTGCAGTCTGTGGAATGGATCTTTGGGGAGGGTTGGATGTTTGGGGTTGGGTGGATACCCATTTACAATATTACACAGAGTCTATGGTCAGTTGTTTTCATATATTTACCATATTATATATCATATATTATATCATATGACTCAGGCGCCACCGAGAGTGGCAGCCTCTCCAGCAGCTCCATGAACGACTTTATTTTTCTACATTTTTTCTCTGTTTTTCTTTTTTATTGATCACTCCTATCACTTTCTTTAATGTGAACTTGTTCCCTGGACACTTTTACTACTTAAACATGGATTTTTACACGCCGAGACCCGTCTATTCAAGTAGTCAACTTCAAGCGCTGAGAACAAATGTCCGTGTTGGTGTGGTTCCCTATTTACCTGGAAGCAGAGCTGGACTTGTTAAAAACAAAGCAGCTTGCGAGGAAGTGGCGCTACAAACCTACGGTGCCTTCTGTGATCCTGGGAAATGTGAACTCACTACCAAATAAGATTGACGAACTGGCCGCGCTGGTGAAAAATGTCAGAACCTACAGAGAATGCAGTTTGTTGTGTTTTTGCGAAACGTAGCTAACAACTACCATCCCAGATGCTAACATGGAGCTACCCGGGTTTAGTTTTATATTTGTTTTTTTTTTTTTGTGAATTTATTTTTTGTTTTTATTTTTGTGAATTTCCCCTTGGGATGAATAAAGTATCTATCTATCTATCTATCTATCTATCTAACCTGTAAAACTCCCATCTCTCTGTCTAACCACTACAGGAAGCTAAGGCTAATACATGAACATAATAATCGTTGAGTTACCAGGAAATTCTTAAATAACTACTGTAATTACATTGACATTGACTTACAAAGCTGATTTTATTTTGCTGTAGAAACATTATTTTACTGTTGTTCAGCATGAGAAATCTTATTTGTTGAATTTGTCTGCATAGCGCATGTCTACATAATGAGTATTTTCTTTATTGAAACAAATAACAATGTTAAAGTTTGAAATGTAGCCTCAAATAATCAAGTGTACAACATGCTACATGCTGCACCACTGGCAAATTTGCTAATCATGTGTGCATAAACCTCATCATTACTTCATTATGATCTGTACGCTTTACATCAATTTAAAGATAGATAATGAAATGAAAGGCACTATATAATACAAAGACAGGAAGCTGAAAAAAATTGAAAAGAAGGGGAGTATATGATAGATAGATGAAGTGAAATGTGCTATATAATAAGAAGACAGAAAACTATAAAAATTGAAAAGAAGGGGAATTTATGAGAGATAGATAGATTTGTCCCAGGGGGAAAATTTGATTTTTTACAGAAACCCTTTAAATAAATGAGTAATAATTAGGTAGATAAATAAGTAAAAAAAAATAAAAGCACACACAAACAAATTGGTCTAAACACACAATTTCAGAGTCAAAAAGAATAAGTGTGAGAAATACAGAGCTTCACATGCCTTCTAAGACGTAAAGCTGAATGTGTGCTTCCGTGTTTGTCCAGTATGCAAATCTACACCTTTGATCCTTCCTCTGCCAAATTTTGCACAAATTCCCCATTCATACAGGGAAAGACCATGGGCTGTTTTGTTCCAGAATTTACCCTTGGGGAACTTTATTTAGTGACTGCAACTGCACTTGTTTTTGAGAAATGCCCTTAGGTTTCATATTTGAAATTTGTTAAAGGTATACAAAGTTGATTCCCATGGCAAGCTTAATAAGTAAAATTTTGATATGGGGTAAAATTTCACCCCTGGGTAATTTATTTAGTAACTACTCCTGCAGTTTATTCCACCTTGGGCAGTGCAGAGAACCCCTGCTATTACTAAATAAAAATAAGCTTCAGGCATACAACTTATTGAAAGTCTTATGCATGCCCAATAAAAGTCTCCTTAAATATCAATCCAACATCTTACCTGCAGTCTGCACTTCTGCACACTAATTGTCATTGTCATTAAAGGCAGTAGTATTGTTTAAATCTCAGGTCGGGTGTCTGTGAGGAATTTGTATGTTTCCTTTGGGTCTGCCAGGGTTTTCTCCCTGTACTCCAGTTTTCTCAACTGCCCAAAGACATACCCGTTGGGTAAACTGGTAATTGATGTCCCATCTAGGGTTGTTTTTGGATTTGGGCCCAGCGCCATTGGTACATGCTGCAGTTTCCCATGACAAGATTAAGCAGGTTTGAAAAAGTGGTAGGGGTTCATATTATTTTGTGACTGTTTTGTTTTCTTGTTAGATCTTCAATCTAAAAGTTGAGAGCTCTTTTCATTTTTACTTGAAACTTATCATGCACTTGAAGGTTCATTGTTGCAGTTTTTGATGCATCAGCAGCAAAACTTTTGCATAATATTTTCTTTCTTATAAAAGTAACAACCTGTTCATGCTATATCTATTGTCCACAGATTCAAGGTGATCTTCTACTTTTATCACATGACAAGTGATTACCTTACTACAGCGTTTCTCAACATTTAAGTATTTGCGACCCGAGTTTTCATAACATTTTTTTGAAATGTAGATGCATATTTCATTATACCTACTTACCTTTTATCGACATTTACCTAACTCTATATTTATTGTTCTAGTAGTTTAAGTTAATTTGTTTTGGTTTCAACAGATGTTTTTTTTCATATTTTTGATTCTTGTTTTCTTTTTTTCACATCTTTGCACCCCCCTTTTTGTTACTTCGCGCCCCCCTAGGGGGGTCCGCCCCACAGGTTGAGAACCACTGCCTTACTAGACTTTTTACCTATAGACTCACCAAGCTCACACATTGCAGATAACTGAAATGTAAAACACTTCATAAAATATGAAGCACTACTGAATACAAGAATGCTCATAGCCAGAGCACAAAATGAATGCTAAATATAATGGGAACACAGTATGGCAGACAAATTGATCAAGCTGCTTTAAATGAGTATTGCACTCATAAATTAATTTTTTTAATCTGTTAATGATGTTTGTAGTTATTGCTCAGTAAAAATTTCAATCTCTAGTTTTCATGAAGAGTGGAGATAACAAAGTTTATGATACGAAAGGCTTCAAAAGGGGCTTGCAGGAGACCAAAAAAAAAATCTCAGGTTAATCATGTCACATTAAATCACATGTCAGTTATCCAAGTCATATGCTCACAATGTACAAAACATGTACTTTTTTCTAAAATACTGTTAAATAAATACTTCTAGAAAGTCAAAGTAGTGCATGAACAGGAAACATGTTTAAATGGGATTAAATGTTTGAACTGGAGAGCCACCCCTCACACTCTTTCACTGCTTAAAGGTCCTGTCTTTAATTCAAAAACTTGAACCTGTTTGAACTGCTGCTATAAAATTCTGCAACTGGAACTAAGATATCAGTTTGCCAATATTAATTGTGAACAACATCAAGGTTTTATGCAATTTATTCACAGTTAAATTCACTTTTGGTGGTTGGATTTTTCTGGGACTCTGGGCCATAAAATTGATCCCTTTGTGAAAACAGTTTTTTTCTTAGGTTGTCTGCAAGTAGCTAAGGATTTCTTGCCAGTGAGTCAGTCAGGTATATGTTCAGTATATAGAGTCAATCAGGTACTATAAATAGATTTAACTGTCCATCCATCCATTATCCAACCCCCTATATCCCAGCCAGTACAGGATGCAAGGCAGGAAACAAACCCTGGGTAAGGTCCAAGCCCACTGCAGGGCACACACACACAGGATAATTTAGGATCGCCAATGCACCCATCCTGCATGTCTTTGAACTGTGGGAGGAAACCCACACATGCACGGGGAGAATATGCAGACTCCATGCAGGGAGGATCCAGGAAGTGAACCCAGGTCTCCTAACTGCAAGGCAGCAGCACTACCCACTGCACCACCATGCCACCCAGCTTTAACTGTATTTTCTGATTTTGTTTTTACTTTTTATGTTTGTCCAGGTCTTTCTGAATTGAGTTTGATACCTCTGCATTGTATCCTATCCATATAACTTTGGTGTCTGCAGATTTTACAAATGTATTGATTAGTCAGAGTCAGTGTTATTCTGCAAAGGTGGCTTGAAAATGTTTTGGCATGTGAGCTGAAAAATAAAGAAATATAATACGTGACCATGAAATATACAGTATTCCTTACAACCGATTATGACTTACATCAGTTTTTGAGCAGAACGGAGCACTTTCTTTGTTCTGTGCAATTTAAAAAGAAAAAGTCTAGTAACACTATAGTGAGTATTTTGCAAACAAGAACAAAAATAATTTAGTCAAGTGTATTTGGTTTTCCAATAGTTAAGTTGTCTCAAGTATCTTATCAACTTTTCATTTTAAATTCTTAAGGTTTCTGTCTCAAGAACACGACTTGGCATTTTGTTATACATTCCAACAACCTTTTGTGTGGGTAATTGCTTCCTGAATGATATCTTTAAATGTAATTCCCCATAATATCCATCCATGTTCTTGAACACGTGTTTCATTTATTTAACTGCAAAAGTGACCTCATGTAGTCCTCTTGGCTCTGCCTGACTTTGGCCTAGCAGCCAGCTTGTTATACATTTTATTATTATTAAACGATTTATTTAACTTGACTCCTCTGTCTGTTTGTTCGTGTGGGTCAAATCTTGCAACTGATTTTAAACCCACTTCGGGGGAAACGATTTTCTTTAAATTTTGCATACATGTTCAGTATCGATGACAATGCAAATAATCCATCAAAAACGATGCAACTGCATAACAAATTTCGACGTGATCAATGGTTATGCGATTCCGATTAACGCACACAAAACAACGACGGAGAGAGAATACAGTGAGATATAGAAGAGACGCTTCGGATTGCCCGCACTTGCCTCATCCACTGTGGGTAAACACGCGTGCTGACTTCACTTGTGTATTCTTGCGGAGGAGTAGCCTTGGTGATTACGGCGAGGAAGTATTGCCGTTAACTTGCCGTTCTGTCGTCGATATTTTATTCGCAGTGACCGAGTGCTAATCCAATAATAACCTGAACAGAAAAATAGAGACCAAAGTATATATATATATATATATATATATATATATATATATATATATAT